>JBAMNC010000317.1:1612500-2172845 GCA_037902135.1 Cetoscarus ocellatus | reverse complement strand
CATTCTTTTTTCCCTTTTTATGTTTTACTGTGGACTCATACTGTAATAATAAATAATTTTAGGTGTGATTTTGGAAATTGGAGAATTTTAGGTCAATAAATGAGCAGAATATGCATAATGTTTTGTCCCTTCAGACTATTGCATCGAAGTACAGTTGTACTTTTATTGTATAATTACAGTATGGCGTAATACTTGCCGCACAAGAAGTTCTATTTTTTACTCTGGTTGTTCTGTTTGTGTATTCTGGGTGTTTGTCACTGTGAATTTAGAGGTCATTGCAGCAGTTTGTCTTATTGAGTTTTTCTATATTTAAGTTTTTTTCTGAAAGTGTCTATGTGAATGGGTTCTACATTTACTTCTTATATATGAATCTTTACTATGTGTACTTTAATTAATGTGGTCACAGATATAAGTTAAAGTTGACTCTATCAGTCAAAGTGACTGTGGATGAACTGGATGTATGTCAGACCAGCTGCTCTCAGTCACTTCCTGTTGCCCACAGATATTTTACAAGACAATTAAAAAACTTTCATTGTGGCTCTTCAGTGGAGTAATTGTCTGCATTGTCAAAGACAATGTATAGACATCTTTCGAAAGATTTATCAGAGGGAACAAACTAAAATACTGAGGATGTGGTCAGATTCTCAGTCAAACTTTGCATCAAATTCAGTTTAGTAAAATAATTCTGGATATTATAGTGTATTCCCAAACAGACTGAAATGCAAAGTTCCCACAATCTCATCTACACATAGCAAACCTTTGGGACACCTAAGGGCCCAGGACCCTGAAGAGGAGTATACAAGCTTAACTCAGTGCCTTCTGGTGACTGAACATAAATAAATTTTCTCTTAGAAAGTATTTTAATGATTTTCCAGTAAGTGATGACGTCATCACTGCATGTGGAAACAGTACATACATGTACAACGTATCAGCATAGATGCACCAATACTTAACAAAGCTAAAACTGAGAAACAACAAATACTGCAGCTTCCCCAGCTTAGCAAAACATTCCATATAAATGGGAATCAAACTTTCTTGTTAACATTAAGTGCAAATGCTGTATAAAATAAAGCTGCTGAAACAGAGTTAAGAATACTGAAGCTGCTCACAGAACACATGAAACTGAAGTGAACAGATTAGCATAGATGCACCAATACTTAATAAAGCTCAAACTGAGAATCAACAAATACCGACACATCACAACAAACCCATAAAACTGAGGTGAATAGATCGGAAGGGATTCACCAGTTGCAATTTTCCAATTTACGATTTTTTTCACAAGTCTGAACTGCCAAGTCTGATTTTTAGCAAATTCCCATTTTCTTTCTCAAAGCTCTAATTGACTGCATTCTTAATCTTTCTTTGTTTCTCTATATTTAAATAAATTCTTATGCTCTTGATAGAGCACTGACTATTAAATTGACCTATTTTCCCCATAATGCATCAATTCACAGGGCATTCTCTCACTCAAGTTTGAAACTGAAGTACTCAGATACTGGCTAGAGCCCTTTTTGCACAGATACTTCCATTAAATCTTCCATTTTAAATTAGTTTTAGTATTTCACACTTTACTAAACATGTTGACAGCTGCTTCCCTCAGAGTCCTGTTTATGAAATATTTAAAGTGAATTTTTGTTCTCCCCGATAAGTACTAAAATCATGTAAACTGGTATCTAAGTCTCTTATTGTGAAAAGCAAAAACAAAACTGAGTGTCGGATCCACAGTAAAAAGATAACATCTCCAGCTCAGATGACGGAACTTCTGTGTTGTTATTTTCATGAATGATACATTGCCTGACATGTCTCTGGTCATCCCAGGTAATACCTAAAATTGTCCAATTGCAGTCACTGGCTGGTCAATCGGTGCATCCCTATAGGTCAGCTCTATTAATTGGAATGGTGCATCTCTAGTCTTCATCTCTACTATTTCAGTTTTCTTGTACCAGATCTGCGATTTAAAGTTACAATTTGGTTGTACACATAGGCTTTGACATTTTTCCATGACCTTCCACACAGGACTTTCTCGGCTTGTATAGCACGCAGGCAGTCCTCTTTGCCAGGAGCTCTCCGCTCTGTCACATATTTTCCCAGGTGCTTTTTCACTGCCTTCCTTTCTGTGGCCCTCCATGGTCTCCTTGCTGTAGCTCGGGGTGGCTCTACAAATGACAAAGAAGGCAATGTAGATTTTGCAATGTTCAAAAAATAGGCAACTATACAGATTTCTTGACTTGGCTCATGCACAGCTAGCAAACAGTCATGTTGAAAGGGTGTGGAGCAAAAAAAAGTCATGTGGCCTGATAATTTTTTTTCAGGCCAAGTCATCAATCTCAATCAGTAAACCTAAGGTGTAACTGGCAGCACCAGTTTTCTTTGCTACTTTGTTAATTGCTGAATGATTGCACGAGTGACTTGTCAACTAGTAAAATAAATACACAGACAAACTTAACCCACAATGTGTTAGTATAGTTTCCAAAAGCATTTTGGGAGACTATGGTGGGTGGATGTTAGACCCTCTGAGGGGATCAGCGGGCATGACAGTTTTTTACTCATCCATCCACTGTGGTAAGGACATCCAAACTTTGTAGCAAGTCTCATCAGTGAAAAATAGTAATCCAATGTTGAAATCGGTGTTAAAATTGGCAGGATAAGAGCTCATTAACTCACTGAACTAGGTTACATAAGTTTGTGTGTATGAGAAAGACAGGCCGTTAATGCACAGCAGGGTGTGGGGGATGGAGGTGGGGGGCTAGACTTACTGGGTGTGAGAATGTTATGCTGAGGTGACAGCACAAATATTAACAATTAGAGCTATTTAGAGTAGAGACTACTTTTCTCCTCAGACCTACACTGATCTTAAGCAGTCCCTCTCCAGAATCCAACTAATTGAAATCCATCATGACAACAGAGAAGTTTGCCCAGTTTATAAGAATGTACCTTTTCCTTTCACCATCTGTTTTCTTGAACATTGAACTATGCAAAAAAGTTCTGCTAGTAGCATGCATCACCAAGGAATAATTAAGTCACTAAAAATGTACTGTGATGTTATTGTGACCTCTCAAGAAGCTGATTGGCTCCATTCTCTCTTTTACTACTGATGATATCTCCTATGGTCCTTTTCTTTGTCAATCACCTGATCCTTGAACGACTCCATAGTACACGCTAGGCATTGATTGATATTAAAATCTAATGCCAGAATGACTCTATCTAACATAACCGTGATACATGCATTTGCAAATAAGGGCTCAATAATTGCTGGTAGCCTAACTCCCTTTGTGTTTTTAGTTAGTAATCTGCAGTATTTCCACACATCAGATTTCACCCATTTTTGCAGGGTTACAATGTGGAACCTGAGCCTTCAGCCATGGTGACAGGCTTAGACAGTTCAAAATAAATTCTAAAAAATATTAATGCAATGAGATTTTTGATTAGTAATCATCAGTGATGCGGATTTAATGACTGAAGAGGGTGAAGACAAATATTAGAATATGTAGAACAGTCTGATAAATTGAGAGAAAAAACAAGTTTACTGTAATACAGCTTTTAAAAGCAGAAAAATAGTACACAATTTAATAGAATAGATAGTTGCTGATGGCTATGACCCTCCACTGGTCACATGGGGATGACTATCTGTGTTTCGCATGAAGGCCCCAGAAAAAAAGTTAACATTTTGTTTGCCTCAGATAATTAGTGTGATTTAAGTGAAAGTTAACTATTATGCAACAACTTAACTGTTTTGTTAGGGGCATAATAAGATTGCTGGTTTTAGAATAATGTTAATACATTAATTACATTGAAGGTAGCTCAGCACAGCTGAAAGCTTTGTCTGTTCTGAAAGCAAACATGGTTGTTGTAATTTAGCTTGAATTAAGAGCAAACCTGCACTATCAATGTGTTACTTACTTGCTTACTAGGAAGCATTGGTTCACTCAGTAAAAAAGCTTTTTTCATTTGATGGTGTTATCCGCTGATTAATCTGTCATCTGCTTTTTCCTGCTCTAAACTCTCATGATTATATTGGCCATTGAACATCGCCTATCAGTCAGCCTCTAACGACAATATCCAGAATATCAGACAGTATTCAGTCTCATGCCATGAAATGATTTATATTGTATATATTTTCCAGCACTGATTTTAAACAGAGCTCTGCATTTATTGTATTAATAGCAGGTTTGTTTAGTTACTCAGTGGGAATGAGAGGCTGGCATAAAGCTCTTGTATAAATCCTAATGCAATTTCCAAACTTGTTCTCCCCGTTAAGGAAATTTATATTTTTTCCCCATAGTTGTGTATCTTCATTATCTTCATTATCTGCTTAACATTTACCTGGGGTGCCCTGTCACAACTTTTACATGTTTTGCTGGAGCTTCAGACTCACTGCTTACTTGTGTAGCCTCACAACGCTCCCTTGTAATAACTGTGTGGCCTCCACTTTGGGAACCACTGCCCTATTGTATTGATAAGCTGATACACTTTCCTGCTCTCCTCATGTTTACAACACTGTATTATACCCTGCTTGTTCGTTTTTTAGATGTAGGTCCCTTCTCCTCTTCCCTGACAAGATACTTTACCAAAGTAGCAAAGATGGGAGTTCAGATACAGATGGTGAGTTATTTGGCTTTAATTATGAAAGTTTATTGAACATTGCAAACTTAAACTATAGAAAACACCTGCTTTTTGCTTAAGGGACCACCTGATTGATTCAAATAGTCATTCCTATAATACTGCTGCAGTGTCAAAATTGAGGTATTTAGTTTTAAAAAAAGGTGATGTTTGATATAGTTGCAAGTCCTTGCATTTATGAAGAGCTTTTGGGGAGAAATATGCAACATACAGCGTGTATTATAGGGCCAAAAAATACATTGATACAATTTCAAGGCTGTGCCATCCACACCTAGCTTAAAAATGTATAGTATTTGTTGACTTGTGCATATATAAGGAGAGATTAAATGATGCAGGAATGCATACCTTGCCTGTTTTGAGCCAAAGTGCCCTTTCAGTTGACACTTGAAAGCACAGTCTGACACAGTATTTATCACAAATCCTGACTTTTAATGAAGTTAATCTTATAAAGAAACTAGAAAAGCACTCAAAGAGTGCAGACCTCCGTCAAGGTGACCCGGATCAGTCCCAAAATTTAATCAGTTCTTTCATATCCCATTTCCAACAATTTCTGAAAATTTCATCCAAATCTGTTCAGAACTTTTCAAGTTATTTTGAAGACAAACAAACAAACAGACAAACAGACAGACAGACAGATAAACGCCGGCAAAAACCTTGGCGGAGGTAAAATTGACAGGCCTTACCCCAGGAAATATTTTTTTTTTATAAAGGAGCGCTAAATATTTTCTGTGATGCATTACTAATCTCAGCAGCTGTTGTGTTGAGTATCAGACATACATTTTTGAGTAAAGTTGTGAACTACTTGACAATCATCACTGATCCTTTTATACTGAGATCTACCAGTGAAAAGAACCAGCAAAGTCCTTTTGGTCAGAAGGAAAGAGTATAATACAACAGCCAGAAACTTACCATCCACATTGCAGGGGTCTAATCTTTTTCTGGGGGAGGACAGGTCCAGACATCCGTCTAAAAACAAGAGCAAGTGTGGGACAAAAAAAAACTGTTACTTGTACTCATTAAACTCATTCGAAGAGTATTTGGCCATTTATTTTGATTTTTTTTTTCAATGTAAATGGGGTGGCCGTTATCTTTTACCATTTTAGGATACTGAGGAGAGTACTGATTTTTTTAAGTCAGACATGGTTCCAAGATTGAGCTCAATACATATAACATTAATGTCATAAATCCACACACAGCTGGTAAACTGTCATAGAAAGCACATAATGGTGGGTTTAAAGAAGAAATGACAGACCTTACCCCAGGAAATAGGTTTTTTTTTATAAAGGAGCGCTAAATATTTTTCTGTGATGCATTACTAATCTCAGCAGCTGTTGTGCTGAGTATCAGACATACATTTTTGAGTAAAGTAGTGAACTACTTGACAATCATCACTGATCCTTTTATACTGAGATCTACTAGTGAAAAGAACCAGCAAAGTCCTTTTGGTCAGAAGGAAAGAGTATAATACAACAGCCAGAAACTTACCATCCACATTGCAGGGGTCTAATCTTTTTCTGGGGGAGGACAGGTCCAGACATCCGTCTAAAAACAAGAGCAAGTGTGGGAGTAAAAAAAACTGTTACTTGTACTCATTAAACTCATTCAAAGAGTATTTAGCCATTTATATTGATTTTTTTTCAATGTAAATGGGGTGGCCGTTATCTTTTACCATTTTAGGATACTGAGGAGAGTACTGATTTTTTAAGTCAGACATGGTTCCAAGATTGAGCTCAATACATATAACATTAATGTCATAAATCCACACACAGCTGGTAAACTGTCATAGAAAGCACATAATGGTGGGTTTAAAGAAGAAATGACAGACCTTATCCCAGGAAATAGTTTTTTTTATAAAGAAGCACTAAATATTTTCTGTGATGCATTACTAATCTCAGCAGCTGTTGTGTTGAGTATCAGACATACATTTTTGAGTAAAGCAGTACACTACTTGACAATCATCACTGATCCTTTTATACTGAGATCTACTAGTGAAAAGAACCAGCAGGTTACTTTTGGTCAGAAGGCAAGAGTATAATACAACAGCCAGAAACTTACCATCCACATTGCAGGGGTCTAATCTTTTTCTGGGGGAGGACAGGTCCAGACATCCGTCTAAAAACAAGAGCAAGTGTGGGACAAAAAAAAACTGTTACTTGTACTCATTAAACTCATTCGAAGAGTATTTAGCCATTTATATTGATTTTTTTTCAATGTAAATGGGGTGGCCGTTATCTTTTACCATTTTAGGATACTGAGGAGAGTACTGATTTTTTTAGTCAGACATGGTTCCAAGATTGAGCTCAATACATATAACATTAATGTCATAAATCCCACACACAGCTGGTAAACTGTCATAGAAAGCACATAATGGTGGGTTTAAAGAAGAAATGACAGACCTTACCCCAGGAAATAGGTTTTTTTTTTTTATAAAGGAGCGCTAAATTTTTTCTGTGATGCATTACTAATCTCAGCAACTGTTGTGCTGATAGGATGAAATGGGGAGTATCAGACATATATTTTTGAGTAAAGTAGTGAACTACTTGACAATCATCACTGATCCTTTTATACTGAGATCTACTAGTGAAAAGAACCAGCAAAGTCCTTTTGGTCAGAAGGAAAGAGTATAATACAACAGCCAGAAACTTACCATCCACATTGCAGGGGTCTAATCTTTTTCTGGGGGAGGACAGGTCCAGACATCCGTCTAAAAACAAGAGTAAAGAATGACATATGTAACACACAATACTGTGGAGTTTAGAAAATTATACTGAAAGCATGTAACTGTATCTGCACATTGATGGCATGGAGTTTACCAAGGGTTGTGAAATGTTAAAAATGGACAACATTCTTTAAAAAAAAAAAAAAGAAAAAGAAAAAAAGGGAAAATTAAATAAAAAAAAAGAACATTCCGTCAGCCATCTCTCTGGCTCTTTTTTGTCCTTTACGTGGGACAGTCTCAGAAGTTGACGAAGGATTTTCAGCTGTGAAAGATAAAGATCAAATATGAGTGCTTAAATCCTCACGTTAAGACTCTTGTTGCTTAAAATATTTTTATTCTTCCCAGATGTACTGACGCCCCAGAAGAGCCTACTTGTCTCCTTCAGCTATAGTGGGAACAACTGTTCACGTTGCCTGGCCAGTAAAAAGCCAACTTAACTGTGCTGAAATAACTAGTATTTGTTGACCTGTGCATATTTAAGGAGAGATTAAATGATGCAGGAATGCATACCTTGCCTGTTTTGAGCCAAAGTGCCCTTTCAGTTGACACTTGAAAGCACAGTCTGACACAGTATTTATCACAAATCCTGACTTTTAATGAAGTTAATCTTATAAAGAAACTAGAAAAGCACTCAAAGAGTGCAGACCCTCCGCCAAGGTGATCTGGATCAGTCCCAAAATTTATTCAGTTCTTTCATATCCCATTTCCAACAATTCCTGAAAATTTCATCCTTATCCGTTCAGAACTTTTCAAGTTATTTTGAACACAAACAAACAAACAGACAAACAGACAGACAGACAGATAAACGCCGGCAAAAACCTTGGCGGAGGTAAAAATGACAGACCTTACCCCAGGAAATAGGTTTTTTTTATAAAGGAGCGCTAATTTTTTTCTGTGATGCATTACTAATCTCAGCAGCTGTTGTGCTGAGTATCAGACATATATTTTTAAGTAAAGTAGTGAACTACTTGACAATCATCACTGATCCTTTTATACTGAGATCTACTAGTGAAAAGAACCAGCAAAGTCCTTTTGGTCAGAAGGAAAGAGTATAATACAACAGCCAGAAACTTACCATCCACATTGCAGGGGTCTAATCTTTTTCTGGGGGAGGACAGGTCCAGACATCCGTCTAAAAACAAGAGCAAGTGTGGGACAAAAATGTTGACAAGCCCACTCAAGGCCATCAGCTGCCACAAAACTGTTACTTGTACTCATTAAACTCATTCGAAGAGTATTTGGCCATTTATTTTGATTTTTTTTTTCAATGTAAATGGGGTGGCCGTTATCTTTTACCATTTTAGGATACTGAGGAGAGTACTGATTTTTTTTAAGTCAGACATGGTTCCAAGATTGAACTCAATACATATAAGCCTAAACCAATCATTTTCATTTAGTTTTAACTCACCATCCATATCTGAGGTCCCATCCTCTCTGCAGGAATTGGGCCTCTTTTCAGTAGAGAAGTTGGGGTTTTCATCTGAAAATAAAATAAACAAAGTGAGAGCTCATACTGTACAGTGTTGAAAGAGAAGACAGAATGAAAGCAGGCAACCGTATCTGCAAAAAAAGAGAGTTTGATTGTGTTTATATACACAGGGTTCATACACATTTTGCAGGGTCAAATTCAAGGTCTTTTCAAACACTTTTAAGGGTCATTTTTCACATTTTTCCAGCACCTTATTGCTGAGGTAAACTACATATTTATAGGAAAACAACCTGTACATACTAATCAAATGCAACTGTTCTGCCATGAAGACATCTATGGCAGTGCTTACAGTGTACAGTTTTTTGTTGACACTTTCACAGAGGAGTCAGTTCAGTTCTGGGATTCATTATTAAGGTCATGATGGTGCTGTAATGGACAGCAATGTAATCAGAGATGTCTCAAATAGTTTTTCCTCTTCTTGTACATAAACATGGAAGACAAGAGATTTCAAACACCTCAAAAATACTGCAGTTCAAAACAGTAACCCCAATAGATAACTTAATGAACCTAAGCATCTTGGATGTTGCACCCAATTACAAAAATATGTACAGCTAGACCTAAGAAAGGGAGTAACTAAAAACAGACGAGGGCTGCAAGTATCAGTCACTTTCACAATTGATGTAACTTTCCATTGTTATCTCAATAAATTTCTTTGTCTATAAAAGGGCTCAAAGTAGTGAACATTTATTTTTTGTATAACAAAAATGTTTACTTCTTAAATTGTATAAACCAGAGAAAGGAATCCTCACATTTAAGAAGCTGGAACAAGCAAATATGTTTAAAAGACAAATCAATGCAATCAAAATAGCTGCAGATTGAATTATTATGTGCACCTCTAACATAGACATGTTTAAAATGAACAGAATCCTAAGACACATACCATCATCTTTATCTCCGCCTGGGATCCTTCCGAGGGCCAATGTCAGAAGTTGATGTGTGATTTTTGCCTTTGAAATGTAATTATAGTCAAATTCAGTGCTGATCAGAACCAAAAATTCTTCAAGTACAAAGACCACTGTTGAATAAACTAGCTCAATTAATGAGGTTATTCTGCTACTTCTATATTAATATAATATGTAACTTCAAGCCAGAGAAATTACTCAAAACAATTCTTGCTCATGCAAGCATTTACTTTCCTCTTCAATTTCTTTTTTTTGTTAAAAAATTTACTAGTCAATATTTATATATCATCTTCTCATAAAAAAAGTGTGACTGTGTATCCTTATGGATTGCCTGACAATGTATTTTTATGAAATGAGACTGATACTGTCCAGCTGATTTAGACTCTACAAATTACAAAGACACTAACCTTCTCCTTGGACTTGTAAATGCATGTACACTTCTTTGTTTTCAGGACTTCTATTAGCTATTGTGATTATATTAGCTATAGATTTCCAGGGATATTGTGAGAATACTGTACATGATGGCTTAAAAAAGCAGGACTAAACTGTGTCAGCTGTTAGCGCATATCACTAACAGAGAGGTTGATGGTGTTGAGGTTCTTTCCCTTTAAAGTCCCAGTGCCTTGCTCAATTGCAAACAGAAGTTTACTTATCTTGGCAATTTGAAAGGTTTTGTCCGTCTGTTGGTAAAAGTCCCGATGAACTCTGATGTTATGCCCCATAAACCTTGCAACTTGTTCCAGCTCTTGTTCACTTAGGTCCAGGAGTTGGCAGAGAGTGGCAACCTGCTTTCTTAATTTAATTGATCTCAGTAGCTCAGGGTTTTCTGCTTTGCTTTCCTCAGCATATTTTCAGGCAGTCACATCCACCTATGTTTGTCATTGCACCAGGTCTTGCAAAGAGATAAGGGTTTGTAGTTCCATAAATAATTAGTTCTAAGTCTCGCAGTTTAACTTTTTTACTCACTAATACTAGATTGGAAAGGTGCCACTTTTCGATAAGTTTTGTTTAAATAAACATTACAATCAATCATAATGTTGCCATCCTCATGCATTTTTAATTAACATGCATTTACTTTGTGTCTTTGTAAATGTGTTTATGTCTACAAGTAATCAAATTAGTCTTCAGTCTTTATAATGTTTTCTTTGTCTTTAATACAAACCCTGGAGAGCAATAATGATGCTGAGTGGATTATCCTGGTGAAATTAAATGAATTTATTCTCAACTAGAAGTGCACTCAGAGAGCACAGACCTCCGCCAAGCAGCGCAGTTCCACCAATGAAAATTTCTGAATCCAGACAGTGATCTGGATCACCCTCAAAATCTAATCAATCGTTCTTTGTCCCATTTCTGACATTTCCTGAAAATTTCATCAAAATCTTCCCACAGCTGTTTGAGTTATGTTGCTAACAGACAGACAAACAGACAAACCCACCCAAAAACATAACCTCCTTGGTGGAGGTACTAATCTTGTGACTCCTATCTTATCCCTGACTGGAGAAAACTGTGGCGTTAGAACTCTTCTAGTGTTACAACAATCCCTGGTCTCCCACGGATGGTTGTAATACTATAAATAAATCAACAGTGGTCAAATAGTAATTTGAATGACTAGTATTTGATTCTTTTCTTCCAGACCCACCCAAAAACATAACCTCCTTGGCGGAGGTAACTAACTGATGCAGTTGAGCTGATTAGTGCACAAAATAGACTAAATTTACCTGAAGTTGACTGGCTCTAGCTCCACAGTATTTACACATTTTGTTCCATTACATAAAACATCATTAAATACTTCACATTTCAAATAAAAAAACCAAACATTTACATGTCTTTAAAATTGTGACTGCTAAATGAGTGTCTTACTGAGACTGTATTAGTTGTAATGGAGATTAACTATCATCATGTTGAACAAGGAGATTCATCTATTCAACAGCCTCTTTCCAGGGCAGCTTTAGTTGCAAACTATTTTAACTCTAATTGTACAATTGATCAGTTCTTAGAAAACAAGCACAGTAATAGTGAAGCAAGTCTCTGTGGTAAACATGTTCCAGTCATGTGACCGTGATATAATTTGTTTATAACTAACATTTTACTGCTTACAATTTAATTAACACTTCAAAAATCATAAAGTGATTCTTATCTGTGAAGATTATTGTGCTGAACAAAACATGTAGATATCATGAAACACTTCATTTTCAGTAAAAATCCAAAATCAAATTAAAAAAAGAAACATGAAGGCTTTTTGATGAGGCAACAGGTGAGAGGCTGATTTCCTCATTTGACCATTCTAGTAAGTCTGAATAATTATGGTATATGTATGGTATATTGATTTTGTAAGATTACTTACTTCAGTTGGCCTCCGGGTCATTGTATTTTGGACCTAACAATTCAGAGAAAAGATAGTATTTAAATGTTAGTGTCTGAAACAGTTTGAACAAATTATTACAATCACAGGTAACTAGTCACCTCTAGAAAGTTATACTATACAGTTGTGCATTGATATCTTTCTGCTACATTCATCTTCATACAACAATCAAGAAGAACTGATCAATGCTACATTGTTAAAAAGGCACTGTCATGTATATAATATGTAAACGACTGAAAAAAAAAAACGGCATCATGAATACATACAATCTACACACTGTAATCTGCATGCTTTCCTTTACTGAATTTGGTCAGTATATAATTAACATAATAATAATGTATTCCATCAGGAAATGGGCTAGTTATGTTTATAAATTACAAATTCTTAATTTTCCATGCAGCCACTTTTTGGGCCAGACACAGATCTGCCATCATTTCAGTTTCTGGAGCCTAATTAAAAAACAGGTAAATATAAATATTTGTTTGTTGATTAGCAAGGTATTATTTGAAGTCTTTTTGTTCTAACTATAGTATACTTCATGGTGTTTATAATGATTTTAACCTGGATTACTCATTTCTTTATCAAACCAACCGATTTTGCATCATCTGTGTAACACTCAAGCCTATGTCTGATTGTGTTACAGGATGTAAGTTCACACCAACATACCCTGTGCACTATGATAACTGAACTGACAGTCACATGGTGGGTATGAATTAAACAAAACGAAAGGTACCATATCAAGTTAAACAGCTAATTATTATTATTCACACAAGGTATGAGAGCTGATTTTAGCCTGCATACATCTCAAGTATATCTAACCAACTAGCCTTTACAGCCACAGTTTGTCTCCTAAAATCACATTTTAAGTTTAGTTAAAATATTTCACAATTTTAACATGTTACAACATGTTACTAGCACATTTGCCACATTTTTTTCATAGTTTAATTTTGAAATGCCTCTAAATTTCACAAAGACAAAAAATTGTATTTTAACAAAGCAGTAAAAAAAAACACGAAAGACTGAAAGACACTACACCTTACATTAATCACAAGCACCTAAATGTATTTCCTCATACTGAGAGAAATGTCATAAACTAGGCGTGACCATACTTTAAGAGATTGCTTTAAATGAAGGTTAGAACCAACATTTTATCATTTAATTTGTCAGAAAATCTGATGGGTTAACTATATACTGCAGCAGTAAACTGGCTTCTTGGAAACTTGTATAGTCAAATTTATGGTCACATACAAAAATAGAGTAACAGTTACCTTTTTTAGCTTAAAGTTTAGCATAACTTAATATTTCCACCTTGCAATTTAGTAGGTTTGAATTGCAACATGTTTCTAAATCACAAAATAATAGTACACAGCTAGCATAAATTGACATATATAAGCTGAAATTTAAAATATTTTAACACTTACTTGCTGGCAGATTATTTGAGAAAAACGTCTTTCGCAGTTTTCGTGATGCAGTCGTAAATGCTGAATTCTCCTCCTGAACCTGTCCAGACTCCTTTCACACTCCTGCGTCATGCTCCTTCAGCTAGCAGGCCCACAGCACAGGCAGAGTAGCTAAGGTGAGGGCTGGCAGCTAGCTCTGCTCACTGCCCATCCCCCACTCACAGGTGAGGGGGATAAGCGGCCCCTCCCCTTGATGGGCCATTAGTTGAGGCTGCAGAGTGCAGGCAGAGTGCACCACAATATCAGCACTTTTCAGCTCTGACTCTCAGGCCTCTTTACAGGCTGCAAATTTACATTTAAGTAGAAGAATTTAATTTATCTGCACAGAGTAGTGGAAGAAGTGACCCTACAATGTTAAGATACTGTTATATTACTAAAAATCCTGCATTAAAATTTTTAAGGCAATAAAAAAGTAATGTATCAAAAGTAAACTACCGAGCCTCTCTCAGAATATACCCTGCTTGTACTATATTTGTATTCTGTTTTGTATTCATCATTTTACATTTTATTTTTAATGTTATTATTTTATTTTATATATTATTATCAAAAATGCATTCATGTTTTATTCCAGTGTTTCATATGGAAAGAGACTGTTAACTGCTGAATTCCTCCTAATTGCTAAATTAAATTTTATGTAAATTCAAGGATGATTAAATCTAATTAAACTCATAAAAATACTACAAAGTTTTTGTGTTGACGACATATTGTAGAATTATTTGGGATTTCCAGAGCAACATAAGTGGTCAGCAAAATGTAGGGGATTAGAAAGTACATTTATTTAGTATACTATAGAAAATAGAATCCTAAAGTTTAAGTAACTTAAATCTTTAATACAGTAAAGGGGCAATAGTAGTACAGTAAATGGGCAATATATCAAAATTATATTTATTATATTATATTATACCGTTATCGAGATATGAGATACACGGTCTTAGATTGTGGATACTGAGATATGGCAGTAATGGTGTTGTTTTCTGGTTTTAGAGACTGAATAAAGACTGAAATACATTAAAGTAATGTAAGTTTATCAACTTACTAGACTGTTCTGCCTGTTTCAATGCTTTCCTTGACTCACATTGTCATCATATTCAAGTCATTGATGATCCTTTATCCAATATCTTATTGTGTTAATATTTTGTGAAAAAAAGTCATACCTACAATATTGTTGTAGCCAAGATGATATATCAAGTGATGGTATCTTTAATTTTGTCTCCCAGTCCAACATTAATTAAGTCCTTTTAAGGAGATTCAAAAAATATCAATATATATATATCATATAGAGATAAAAGACATAGCCTAAAAATATTACAATGTGATTTTCAGGACAAATCACTCAGCCTTAGTATGAAGATCTACCAAAAAAACTGTTCTCCAAAATAATGTCTATTAGTTTAAGATCTTTTTTCCTATACTCTATCAGCTCTAAACTGAGGTTTAACAAAATATTATGTATGAAAAAAGTACAGAAATATGCAGTAAACCATTTAGGAGGTCATTTTTCAAACACTGTCGAAATGGTCTTTTTAATGATAATCATAATAATGATAATAATAATAATAATAATAATACATTTTATTTTAAAGCGCCTTTCTCAGCACTCAAGGACACTTTACAGAGGAATAAAACATAGTTAAAATCTAAATTTAAAATAAATAAAAACAACAGACAAAAATGACAGCAGGTTAAAATGGGTGTGAGAAGTTAAAGGGAATATGCCAGTCGGAACAGATGGGTTTTGATTTGTGCTTTGAAGTGAGGTAGAGAGTCCACGTTTCTGAGTGGGGAGAGAGTTCCAGAGTTTGGGAGCAGAGCGACTGAAAGCTCTGCTGCCCATGGTGCCGAGATGGGTGGAGGGCACAGAGAGGTAGAGGGTTTCCCATATGTGGTATTGGTAAGTGTCCCTGATGTAGCTAAGGGCTACAGGAAGGTGCTAGAGTTCTGAAATCTAGTGTGTGCTATCAGGGGCCAGAGACATGCCCACAACCCAAACTTCAGCCCTCTAGCTACTTCCTGTATCCACCAGCTAAATCAGGGACACTTCCCACGGGAAACTGGGGGTTTGCCCATGTCCTTTACTGAAAAAGGGGGTTCCCATGGGGCTAGAACCTTGAAAATTGATACAGTTGTTCATCTCACAGCCCACAACATTTCTGATGTCTCAAAGTCTGCTATGTAGGGCCCAAGGACTTGACTGCATGCCTGAGGCCTACTAGTAGTGATGAAGCCTGAGGCCTGCAGGCATGAAAAAAATTAGTCCGGCTCTCTCATTTTTAGGTTTATTGACTACAAAACTCTCACACAAGTAATAGGGCCCCCAGTGAGTGTTCATGTGCAAGATTAGATCCTTAGTTCTAAAGGACCCTAACACAGGCCTGTTTCTCAGTTTAGGATTAAAGCCTGAGGCCTTCCAGCATGTAAAAATGAGTCCAGCTCCCTCATCTTTAGGTCTATTGACTCCAAAACTCACACACAAGTATTAGGTCCCCCAATGAGTGTGCATGTGCAATATCAGACATGTAGCTCAAAAGGGGCCTGAGCACGGGCCTGTTTCTCACTTGACAATTAACCCTTTAATGTACAAAAAGATCAAAAAGGTCAAAATGTCAGAGATTCCTTAACAAATTTGGTTCAGAACGCACAGGCTCTATATTGAATGTCCAATGTGAATACCAATGCATCTTTTCAGACCTCCAGGGGCCTGTAGTTATGAACAGGGGCCAAAAAGACATGTTTTTTTTCACAACTGTTGCTCTTTTGCTCCCATTTAACCCCTGTGACACTTAGAGAACTGAAACCTGGGATTTGGGACTTCTGGAAAATCTAAAATCATTTGCTTTTGGAACCATCTTGTTAGCCCCTCCCAAACAGGAAGTAGCTCCAGGAACAACCTAGAGACTTGCCCTTGAAACTGCTTGTTTACATAGGTGAACTGAATCACCTCTTAAAGTTTCAGCTCATTTGATGCAAAAATGACTGATTTATGGGGCTTCAAAGTCCAAAAATGTGAAATTTTGACATGGTGCCAGGGGTCACAGGAAGGTCACAGAGACACCAAACCACCACAGATCCACTCCAAATATAGCCTAGTCTAACATACTAAGAGGTCAGCCCCGGGGTCCCAATAGAAAAACATTGCCCCCTGTCCTTGCTGGAAAATCAAGTCTTGGTAGCCTCTTACACCCTGAGACCATTCTGCCTGTAGAATTAGACCATAGCCCTAATTTTTTGGCCGATTGGGACAAAATTTTTATCACAAGTACTAGGGGCCCAGAGAATTATGAATTTAAATTTCAACCTCCTAGCTCCACAGAGGGCCAAATGGCAGCCGCTTGAAACTGTGAAATTGTATCCCTTTAATGTCCAACATGATCAATGTCCTCTTTTTTTCTTATTTCACCTCTGTGAGTCTTAGAGAACTGAAACCTGGGATCTGGGACCTCTGGAAAATCTTAAGTCATACTGTGTTGGAACCATTTTGCTAGCCCCTCCCAAACTGGAAGTAGCTCCAGGAACGACCTAGAGACTTGCCCTTGAAACTGTTTGTTTACGGAAGTGAGCTGAATCACCTCTTAAAGTTTCAATGTGACAAATGTGACATTTTGACATGGCGCCAGGGGTCACAGGAAGGTCATAGAGACACCAAACCACCACAGTTCCACTCCAAATATAGCCTAGTATAACATACTAAAAGATCACTTCCGGGATCCCAGTAGAAAAAAAGTGACCCCTGACCTTTCTGGGAACATTTGCTACATAGTAAGCCACATCAAAGGTATTCCCAGTGGAGTAGAGGTCTGATATGTTGTGGGGGTATTCAGGGCAGTGACATGAAGCACTGTATCAGTTTTCAAGCATCTAGCCCCATGGTAACCCACACTTTCCAGCAGTTAGGCCTACTAGTAGTGATGAAGCCTGAGTCCTTAAAACATGTAAAAATAAGGCGTGCTCCCTCGTTTGTGGGTCTGTTGACACCAAATCAGAGACACAACTACTAAGTCTCCCCCTGACTTTTCATATTATTTTTCAGAGCCCTAGCTTGAAAGGGGCCCGAGCACAGGCCTTTTTCTCACTCAAGGATTAACCCTTTAATGTCCAAAAAGGCCAAAAAGGTCAAAATCTCAGAGATTCCCTTACCAATTTTAACCAAAACACGTACGTTCTAAATTTAGGTTAATGTGAATACCCATGCTCGTTTTCAGAACTCCAGGGGCCTCAAGGCATGAATGAGGGCCAAAAAGACATGTTTTTTCACCACTGTTGCTCTTTTGCTCTCAGTTCACCTCTGTGACACTTAAAGAACTGAAACCTGGGATCTGGGACCTCTGGAAAATTTAAAGTCTTACTGTGCTGGAACCGTCTTGCTAGCCCCTCCCAAACCGGAAGTAGCTCCAGGAGCAACCTAGAGACTTGCCCTTGAAATCAATTATTCAAGGAGGTGAACTGAATCACCTCTTAAAGTTTTAGCTAATGTGATGCAAAAATGACTGATTTATGGAGCTTCAAAGTCCATAAATGTGAAATTTTGACATGGCGCCAGGGGTCACAGGAAGGTCACAGAGACACCAAACCACCACAGATCTGCTCCAAATATAGCCTAGTATAACATACTAAGAGATCAGCCCCGGGGTCCCAATAGAAAAACATTGCCCCCTGTCCTTGCTGGAAAATCAGGTCTTATTAGCCTCTTACACCCTGAGACCATTCTGCCTGTAGAATTAGACCATAGCCCTAAATTTTTGGCCGATTGGGACCAAATTTACAAATACTTGGGGTCCCCATGAGTCAGGATTTTAAATTTCAATCTCCTAGCTCCTCAGGGGGCCAAATGGCAGCCACTTGAAACTGTGAGGGTGAGGGGGTCTGAGGGGGTCTGACATCTGCATAGACTTTAAACCTGGTTCTACAGATAAAGGGTTTGAGCTGTGGAATAACGAAGGGTTAGTTACTGTAGGAAATCTGTATGAAGGGAAAATATTTCTCTCATTTGATCAGCTACATAGAAAATTTAACCTCCCCAAAACTAATTTTTTTTTTAGATATCTTCAGTTGCATAGCTTTTTGAATAGCAGAAAAGACTGGGGCCAATTTCACAAATTATCACCATTAGAAAATAAGTTTTTTGCTGGAGGGAAAAAGGCATCCTTGAGCTTGGATATAAGGCATTGTTTACATTTGATATAGGCAAGCCAGCATTTATGTCCACTAATTGGAAAAATGATCCAAGTATAAATATTGAAGAGACAACTTGGTTGCAAATATGGAAACTGACAATTAATATCTCCGTTTGTAAAAGAATGCAAGAAAATCAACTCAGGCTAATGCACCGTCTACAGATAACCCCAACTTAGGCACTAAATGGATCATAATAAATCTGATCTCTGTATGAAATGCAAAATTGAAGTGGGAAGTTTTATTCATTGTGTTTGGACTGGTAAATGTATAAATAATTTTTGGAACACCATTGCAGATAGACTACACATGATTTTCAGTTTTAAACTGAACAAGGATCCTTTGTATTTTTTGTTTGGACTGCCAGTTAAGCAATTCAAAAACTAAAATTCCAAGAGACTTTTATGTGTCCTTACTTTCTGTGCAAGAAAAGCTATATTGCTGAAATGGATAGACTGTAAACCACCTACAGCTGCTGACTGGCATAGACTGATCTTTGATATCATACCTTTAGAATATCTAACACACAGGTCTAAGTGGAAGGTAAAGGTATTTTATGACATCCGGTCCCCGTTTTTTAGCTATATTGGAACTAGATTATCAGGTGTTATACGAAAGGGTCTTGCAGATAAGGGTTAGAAATATATCATTGTTATACCTAAGAGTTGGATGGACTATTATATACACCAAAATGTTGGTGATGCTGTTCTGCACAGGACTGCTAATACTGGATGCTGTCTTTAAAATACTTATGAGTAATAATCAATAGCTTTTTCTGAAGCTTTACCTGGCCTCCTCTGTGTTAAAGTTTTTTTTTAATTAATTTGTTTACGTTCTGTTTGATGTATCTTGTTCTTGCTCCTTTTAAATTAAAAAAAAAAAGCAAAACCTTGGGAGTACTGATACCTAAATGACCCAATACTCAAAATTTATTATGTATTTTTATGGAACTAATCGATTTTAGGTTTTAAATGGCTTTTTTAGGATTTGTTTAGTATTTTGGCTGTGACTGTACTAAAAGAAATTGTACTAGTTGACCTAAGAGTGAATCTTAATGCAATATTTTGCAAATGCATGGGGTGTCTGAAAACTTTTTTCCAACACTGTATAATAAACTGGTGATTTGCAAAGTATTCTTAAAACTAAGTATGTTTAAAACCCTTAGCTAAAGTAAGGGAAGATGAACTAGACTATTATAAGCTATGATAAAATGTGCTATATCTTTATTGGTCCCTTGTAGCGGGAAATTTGAGAACAAAAAATAGCATGCATGGGTAACATGTATTAACAGAAAAAATAAATTAAATGACATAAAATGTTCTAAAATTATATAATAGAAAGTATTATAGACATGCTATATATAATAGATGGATCTAAGTTTGTGCAATGTGCAAAAATACCATAAGATATGATTACAGTTTATACACTAAAACCTTGTTTTACATGCATAGCTGTCTTTAACTTTAAGTCGTGTATCATTAGTTTTAGTTATCTTTGTCTTGGCAAGTAGAGGTTTTGCATGTGTAATATTTAAGACATTCACAAAAGCAGTAGTCATATTGCAGTTTAAATCATCCATAAATACTTCATGCATATGCTGCCACATCATTTGAACAATTGGATTAATGTTTAATTTTAATTTAGAATAACAGCATCACTTTTTTTTTGCCTCTGCACACCACTGAAGTTGTTCTTGAGCTATGGTGATGAAAAACTGCCAGAGCTTTTTTTCTGTATGTCATAGTAAAGTTGACCTTTGACTTTTTGAATATGAAAGGTCATCACTTCACTTATCTTTGTCAGACATATCATATTACTCATTGAGAAATAGCCAAAAATGTTTCTTTTGGGTCACAGTGACTTTGACCTTTGACCCGTGACACCCAACTCTGTTCAATCCATCCTTGGGTCTTAATAGACATGACTTTCGGACTTGGAGAAACTAATTCTATCAAGACCTAAAACATTTACTATGGCTAACATGAGCACAGTGTGCTGCTGACTGAAGACAAATGTGCACTTCTGTTGTACACTTATTTAAAGCAGAGTAGCAAAATGAAGACTGAAGCACTTTTAATATCTGTTCTGACAAGCTATAATATCAGGTATAACTCAGATAGATCTGTGACATTACAGTTAGTTTTATGAAGGTGGCGACAAGTTCAGGTTAAAAAAAAAGGATATAAATAAAGTAGACTTCAGGCAGGGTCTATGAGCCTTTTTTCTGTGAATTTAATGTAATGACAAACTACAACCTAAAAAAAGTATATATTTTTTTATTTTAAATATCGCAAGAATACAAAACAAAAGTGAAATTATATATAATGTGTCTTATTTTACTCTAGAGCACTTGGAAACTGTCATTTCTTTAGTTTAAGACCTTCTGGTGCAATAATCAAAAACTACCAGTGGGGGGCGATAAAGAGCAAAATGTGTGTGTATTCAGACTGAGTACACACAGGATGTTGTGTGTATTTTTTCTCAGTTTTGTATTTTTCTGAGGACCTCTCTGAAACTTTGAGAGAAGCATGTTTACAGCCTCTGGAGGCTATTACAGTGAAAATCTTGTGAGGACCGGCCTAAATGTCCTCACTTTCAAAAATTGTCCTCACTTGAAAGGTTATAAACCCATGATGGTCCTCACAAAGATAGCAGTACAAACACACACACACACACACACACACACACACATAAACATATCTATACGTCTGCAGTGATGAGAATCCTGCACCCACCAGAGAGTTTTCCAACATGCAGAGCTGCAGATATTCACATCTCCTTCAAGCAGAACACAACTGCACTGCCCATGTTAAGGAGCAGACTGGGTGGAGAGGGGACAAAGGTTAAAGTGGTTTGAATTTTTATTAGGGATTATTTTCAATAAAGTTGCCTTTTTGCCCATTTTAGTTTAGTTTTAATTAGTTTTACTGCTAATTATCAGTAAATAGTTTTGGCTCAATTTTAATGTTCATTTTAGTATATTTTGCCTTGGTGCTCTAAGTAAGTCAAGAAACTGCTATCAAAACACCTTAAAACTAGAAAATGGGCAGAGAGCACAAACCTCCACATTTCTGACATCGTTAGCTGAGTTATTATCACAAAAAAGTACAAAACTGCCTGATGGCGCAATGCTAACAAATCCTTAAACAATTCCTGGATCAGCCTCCAGCTTATTGAGTTGTCTTGCTCACAGGCTGACAGCCGGATAGAGAAAAAAAACAGACAAATGACAAAAAAAATAAACTCCTTGTTGGAGGTAATGACATTTAAAAAAAAAAAAGTTAAGACTTCCTGAGTCAGCAAACGCCCTCTTGGTGTTTAGCAGTGATTCCAAAAGTGGGACCCATGGCCCCTAGGGGAAGGCAGAGATACTGTCTGGGACCCAGAAAGGTCAGATAATGTACACCATTGTGCACTGTCTCCAAAGCAAATTCTGTGAAACAACATCGACAGAGAATCCATACCATATGTCACAACTACAAAAAAAAAGACAAAACTACGTGAGCAGTCACCCCCAAATGCCCCTTTGTTAAATCAATTTTCTGGCCCTGTGAAGGAATGCTTAAGACAAATTCTTAAGCTCTTCTTCAAGAGTCTAAGGGCACGACTGATTTAGCAATTTGTACAAATTGATAAATGATGTAAACAGCAAAGGTTGGAGAGGGGCCTGAAAGTCTTTATTCTTGCCATAGGGCATCTTCCAAGAGCTTGGGAACCACTGTGTCTTCCGTGAGAAATCTAATGTCAAATTTAAGACTTTTAAAGACGTATTAAGATCCTCCTAATACATTTAAGGAGACGATTACACCTTCAATTCCCTTCTGGTCACATTGACAACTAGAAGTGCTCTGAGAACTCAACCCTCCGCAAAGGCATTTCTGACAATATTTGCCCTTGTAATGTTCACAAATCCTTCCAGAAAACTCCTGGAACCGCATCTGGATTTGAAACACCACCATAATCTAATCACTTCCTCCTTGTTCCAAAAGTTTCATTATAATCCATCCATAACTTTTTGAGTTATATTGTTAACAGACAAGCAAATAAGTGAAAACAAAATCTCCTTGGCGGAGGTAACAAAGTTATACTGCACGTGCCATTGTTATTGTCATGAGCAGAAAATATGAAGCTTTTCGTTGATCGCTACACCATTACAAAAAAGAGACAATAACATGCTCATGATAAATATTTGATTATGAAATATGACAAACTGTAGGTTCAATTTATGTCAACTAGATACTACAAGACTAAAATTTAACCTCTTGTCATTCCTGTAAAACTCTTTTGAATTAGTGTAGATGCATTACATGGTCAGTTGAATACTGTTTTAGCACAATTTGGTGTGTAGACAGATAAAAAGGTAAAACTGAAGGTAAGACTCGATGTAGGTACATCTCGTACTGACAAATAGTAGCCTGAACAACTAGCAGCCTAAGAATTCCATTTTTTTTTGCCTGAAAAGTCTTTTAAAAAAGTGGGCTTTAGCTTTTCTAGACTACTCAAAGCAGCTTTACACCGCAGGTCACTTTCACTCATTCACACCAATTCACACTCACATTCACTTACTGATGGTTCTGAGTTTCTGTGGAAGTAGTCCATCAGCATTACTTACACATTCACACCCTTTCATATCCATTTGCACATCACTGACCCAGCGGTGGGAGCAACTTGGGGTTAAGTGTTTTATCCAAGGCCACACAGCCATGTGACAGACGGAGCTGGGTTTGAACCTGCAACCTTCTGACGGACAGATGCTTCATCAGAACGAGCCACTAATGCATTATCCGTTATTATTTACTACCTCTGCCAAGCAGGTTATGTTTTTGCTGGTTTTAGCCAGTCAGTTTGTATTTCTAGTTTGTTAACAGATTAACTCCAAAAGTTGTGAATTTGACGGGATTTTAAAATATTTATAGGTAAGAAGAGGGGCAGGGACCATCGAGCAGGTTTTGGTGTTGATCTGAATCCGAATGTGGATCAAGGAATTTTTCTAAAGGATTTGTTAACATTATGAGATAGGGCAATTTTCTACATTTCGTTTATTAGTCAATAACCTCTCAATAGATTTTGATCACATTTTTAGGGCATGTTGTCATGGCATAAGGACAACTGATTATATTTTGGTGGTGATTAGAATCCGGTTGGATCCAATAATTCTTAAGGATTTCTTAACAGTGCGAGATAGGGCAGTTTTTCCACAATCTTGCCAGTAATTCACCCAATAACGCTGGAAATGCCTTGGCAGAGGTTTGTGCTCTCTAAGCACTTCTAGTTAAGTATAATTTGGATCTTTGCCCCTGGACCTATGACAAAATGAGGGAGAAAAGCTGCCAAAGAGGCACCACCTCTTTAAGAGCTAGCTGTTTAGCCCCCCTCAACTGTTCCCTCTCATTCTTTTTGATTGCTAGTTGCTTCAGTGCACACAGCATTCACTTAGTGAGGTTGGACAGATACAAGTACAACATGGTCAGTCTGAGAGCCCCAGAAATGATGTAAGGCTGCTATTTGCACAACAGATCGGTAAGTGAGTTATGAAAGCAGTTCATCACAGGAGATGTATCATTTCATGAATAGTGTGGATGACAGTGCCAAAGTGCAGTCAACTTGGGATCTGAATACTCAAAATGGAAGTTAGGGTGAAATGTAAACTGTATTTGTCTTATAGTTACGTAAATTTGTAGACATTTAATACAATTTGGATTATTTTATTTGGAAGTCAAGTCTTATTTTAATCCATTTTCATATACTATGAATGTTTTTCACGTTTTAGCTTTGTTATTCTGTTATTTTTTTCTGAACAACAATAACCTAAAAGGGAATGGGGTTGGTTCTATGGGGATGGGGATGAGCTGGTGCAGACAGCCAGTGAAACTACAAAAGAGGGGAGAGACAGCGAGAGTCAAGCAGAATAGATGGCACAGAAAATGAAAGAATGAATAAAACAAGAGTGCAGAAATTAGACATTAGACATCACTGTGAGCCAGAGACAGAGAGAGAGTCAGAGTGAGGAGGTAAGGGGGAGGTAATGAGACAAGGAAGGGAGATTTTGAAGGCTCAAAAAGAATGATCTCCCCCTCCATAACCTACCCATTAGGCAGCCTACACAAGCAACAGCCCATTTCCTGTGGCTGACCACAGCCCCCTGACAGTGAACCACGCCGCTATTAGTGTCGGTCAGACATTACATAAAATGATGGGCACAAAATGATGCACTGAAACACATCAGGGGGTGAGGAGAGTTTTAAGGTGGTGAAGGGGTGGGGGAGATAGTCGGTCAGTAATGGAAAGCCTGCACTCTACTTCAGCTTTTGGCAGAGATTTTCTCCAATGAAGCGTATTTTTGTAAAGAGGCTGACCCAAACAGACTTCAGTAAACTTAACAGCATTCCTGGGGCCATCATACAAAACATCACTCAGAATACAGAAGACTGCAAAAAAACAATGAACATCCAGAGCTTTATCTTTTTAGGAGTGGACTTATAAATTAGATGTGTTGTTTCCCCGCCTATGTGTAGGAAGAATGGCATTTGGAGCAATTCCAAGTAATGGATGGGCATGAAAATCACCCGCAGAAAAGATTCACAGCTGCACTGGAAGATATTTTACTTTGCTGACATAAACACTGAGGCACAAACTTAAAAGTAAAAGGCAAAATTTAACAAGTTAACTATGACTCCCAGAGAGCCCTTAGGAAATAAAACATTTAATCACAGAGCTACAAACTTTCTTGCATGAGTGGCTAGAGGGTGAGTAGACTAAAGCAAAAGTTTATGTTATTTTGGAACTAGACAATATATTTATCTTTTTGAAACCGTTTATTTTCTTCTCTCTTTTTAAGGGAATTTTTTGCAACATACTTTGCTTCAAGTCTGAGATTGGCCAATAGCACTTTGCTTTTGCTTTGAGTTTAAAGTTGTATCATTACAACCGACAGCAAATTTTACAGATTTAGCTGCGCTGGAAATTCACTCTTTCTTTGGTTGCTTATTTATGAGGTTGAAATTTTAAATTGTCTTAAAATTTTTGTTATAGAGAAATTATGAATGTATAGATCAACTAAAGGCATTAAAGGCTTACTATGTGAAAATAAGCCTCGAGGGGGCTCTTAATAAATCAAGAGGTAGTGATCCAGTCCACCTGCCTTCAATATTTATTGTTCTTTAAATTGAGGACTATACATTTAATAAAAACATCAATCCATGAGCTGCACATACTAAACAGAAAGCCAGCATTTTAGTTTTTGTGAAAAAAAATCATTGAATAATGAGAGAGAAACATGACCATGAACTTGCAAAGCACTCTGGCGTGCTTGTCATGTGAATCAGGAAGTCCACTTTCAGAGGCGTAATTTTCCCTCATTATGCAAAATGTATCCGTGAAGCAGAAACAATGGTTTGGTGTGTAATGAATACATCTCTAACTGACACAACAGATAGATAGTTCACATACAGTATACAAAACAGAACATATTTCAGTTGTCCATCTGGGCAACAACCCATAGAAAGTGTTTGGGAATGGGCAGAACCTTTTAAAGAGCATATCAGGTGATTGGACGACTGCCCAGTCAGTCACATTCAATTAACGTATTAGGTGGGTATAAAGTACAAAACATGAAACAATTTGTATAACAAACTCTAAAACTGTGCCAAATCATGTCGTAAGTGGAGCAAAAATATACTTTCTAGCAAGAAGTGCTTTTAGTATTGTTATTTGTTTATTATTTAATAAAGAAATGCCGTCAGGGTCTGACAAAACTTTAAATAAAGCTGTTAGCATCTATGCTAATCTTTGTATCAGCAGTCACTTCCTGCTGTCATCATACTTGTAGTTCTACCTCTTCCTGTTTTAATGGATGCTGACTGGGCAGTGTGTCTTCAGACTGAACTCAATCAAATTGACTTGGGGCTTTGCAAGCTGGATCTGTCTGATTACAGACAATGAATCAAGCAGATCCAGCTGCACTGAACGGTTAATACATCTCATGAAGTGAAGTTTTCGTTGACCAAAGTCCTCAATTCTAAAACAGAAATAACACTGAAAGCAGACGAAGGAGACGGATCTCCATTCAACTTGAAGAAGACTTTTTACATTGGTTGGTGGATGGAGTTACAGGAGGAAGTTTGGATGACAGAACAGACAGCAGGCTGAGATTAAAGATGGACCATCACAGTTAAGCAGCACTAAATGTGAATGAGATGCAGACACAGAACTACAGCAGTAGCAGGTCCTGCTACTGCTGTAGTTCTGTGTCTGTATCTCACTTATAATTTGCACAGAACTTGCAGTAGCAGGTCCTACTTACCTGCTTAACAGCCTTTCAGGTATTTACTATATGTTCACATGGTACACAAACAGTCACCACTATCAGGCCCTTATCAACTATAAAACTGAGAATTTCTCTGTCTCTAAAAAAATTTAGTAAATATCTGAGGAAATGTTGGCTTTCTACCAAGAATATATATACCATAGAATCAGTTAATTTAGTACAAATATTCAAAAAGTCACATACTGCATACTGTACATTTAAAGAGGTCATACTTTCCTATGAATCAATTTCATACAGTATAATCACTTTGATGACTGCTAGGGTATGTTGACAATCATTAATGCTCAAAAACCTTATAGTTTTAATATACTGAGTACCCCTGAGAATACTGTTTTCTCTCGCTGTCTGAGACACTGTGTTAGCTCCTTGACATTTCAAGGCTACCTCCCCACGTGGGCCCAGTTCACTCTGATTGGTTGACATGCCTTCTCTGTTGAAACTGGTTAGAAAGGTACTGCGCTGAACCACTATGCCAACAACTCTGCATTCATTCTAATGTTAAGACTTTGCAATGGGCCAACTGGCTTAAACTGATGAGAAAACAATGGTGTGACTTCACACAGGTAGATCTATAGGGGTGGGGGTGGTGGGGCTGATGGTACCATAAACATAGAAGGAGAAGTACTGGTGCCTCAGACATTTTGTTGTGCTCTATCACATGCTGGAGACATTAAACACAATTAAGGTCATCTAAAACTCAAAAGAGCGTAACGGGCTCTTTAAAGCTGCAGCTGAGACCTTTAGTTTGTGAGAGTTTTGATGCTCCCAGGGGACGAAATGATAAGTCGTTTTCTTTTTTTTTTTTGGCTAATTTTGTTAAATTTACATCTTTAAATCTTAGTTTTTTCAATCTACCAATCATTTTCATTCTTTTATTTTTTAGCGTGGCCATAATACACAGATATAGAAAACAAACTGAAGGTTCTTTTTTTCCCCTCCTCTATGGAGGTTATGTATTTGTTGGTGTTTGTTTTCTTGTTGTTTGTTAACAGTACAACTCAAAAAGTTATGAATGGAATTTGATGAAATTTAAGAACTGGTAAAAAATGGGCCAAGGACCAACCCATTAGATTATGGGGATGATCCAGATCAGTGCCAGGATGCTGTATTTTTTTTTAAGTATTCTTTGCCATTGCGGGCCATTTAAACATTTTTGGCTTGAAACTTCACAAATAATGATCAGAATGCTTGGCAAAAAAAAAAAAAAAAAATCAGGATCATGCTATACAAATGCAACCACCTGACTGTTAACAGATTCAAGGTTTCTTCAGTCATTAAGGAGGAGCCGGGAAACCACTGCTATTTCGAAATATTGTTTTTTTTTTGTGAATAACTATATAGCATAGCATAGTATTGAAATGCAGAAAAAAGCTTTTAAATGCTATTTCATTACATTATTCAAAAATCATGAAATATTTCCATCAGTCATATTTTACACATAGAGATATGGAAGGACATTGTACAACAGAGAATGATTGGCCAAGTTATTGATTTTATCCTATCAGCCTGTATCATATCACCCAGCATTAAGTGTATGTCTGAAATCCTTCCGTGTGTTTTATCCCATGGATTAGAAGGACTCAAAGACAGCTAATCTTATTTTCCACACAGGGGACACAAACGTCACGGAACAAAAAAAAATTTGAGCAAGAGAAAAGTTTGCACAAACAGGAACAAGCACATAAGGCCACACACAGTGAGTGGCTCGCCCTCGAGGTGTGTTTTATGTGGTAATGTGCTTTAGATTGGGGCTGTGTGTGCAGAGATGATGGGCTGGGTAACAGATGGACAGGAGTCTATTCCCTGGGCTACCAGCCTTCTGCTTACCACACAGCCCTGCCAAGTCCACAATCCTCATCCATCTCCCCGCTCTCCTCCAACCACTCCTCAGCTCATACAACACCCCATTTCATCTCCATTCTTTAACGCGGGCCTGTTGTGTTACTCGACTCACACTCACCTCCTCACCCACCCTCCATCATACACCGCCTCACCTCTTCTCGACCTCATCCTGCCTGTTCCTTTCTCTTCCTCAATTTTCCCTAGCAGAAATGACATGTCTGCCAAACGGAGGCCTAATCCCCTGATTTTTCTTCTAGTTGTAACAGCCCGTGATGCCATCCCTCTATTCCTCCGTCCTTTCCTGCTGTGCTGCCGGGCGGATGGCCAGCGTTAGGCTCCCAGGCTTACTGCCACATGCCGCAACCTTAGTTTGCAGCATGTTGGAGCACTGCATTAGATAAGTTTCCCTCCAAGGAGTCAGTGTACATAAGATTAACACTCTTACTCCAGTAGGGAAGCACAGTGATTACAGCTAGCTGGATTGCTAAAGTACCCTTCAGCTAAATGCTAGCTGGCCCTCTCTGTGGCCAGATCACGCTCGGTTGCACTCAAGCGGGACTATAAAAAGAACAGTCGACTGCAGCCCGCTGTGGAGGCAGGGTGTGGCACGTCTCTATTGTCACATCTACAACTGACAACCCAGGGAAGCGGCACGACGGCTGAAATGAGGTGTGTGCACGTGGACAGAAAGCGCCACTCGAGTGGAAACGGGATGAAAGAAATCAGTGCGTGTAGCAAAGGGGTGTGTGTGCCTCACCTCGAATAATGGCCAGTTTTGCAGTGACGGACACTTCTCCTTCGCTGTTTCGTGCCACACACTCATAGATGTTCTCGTCTCGGGGTGCTCTGAGTGGTTGGATCCTCAAAACGGCACCGGCACCATCGTCAAACTCTATAGTCTGCATGGCCACAGAAAAAACAAACTTAGAGAAGAGCAAACTAATGCCTCACTATCACACAGAAAGCTCTAATGTAGTAGATAATTAGCTTAGCACGGTCTTAAAGTGACAGTCATTACACTTCAATATTTCATACTTTCTTTCCTTTACAGGCAGGCTGAGGGGTTTCTTTCACTTCAGCAGAGGAGATACTCACCAACATGAGGGGGGATGAATGTTGTTCCTCTGGTTGAAATCTCTAACCATTAGGTCAAATTACTGCATCAATACACAATCAGATCTCTAATGTGACGGAGCTGCAGGAATTAACCGCTCTGTGGAATAGCTAAGCTGGAGAATAGCCTGCTTAATAGCACATAGCTTAGGGACAGCAATATGTTCGCTTTATGTAACAGGAAGTGTGAGGCAATCTGCTGCACAGTTAGATGTGAAAGTTTGAAGAAAAAGTGCAGAAATTCCCCTAGAATTGGCTCCTTGTTTCTGATTTCTGTAACTACAATGCTATTATTGTTCTAAACAAGAACTGTTTTAGGTTTCTTGGTGAAGAATAAAGATACCCCAGGAAACCTTTGTTATTTACATATTTAAACTTAACATATGAAGTTTGAACCAGTGGTCAGTTAAATATTATCATGTTGTATGTCACTTATGTACTGAGTATTTATACCAGACTGTAAAAGTTTTGGACAAAGCCATTTGATTATCCAAAGAGCCTTTGGAACGTTGTAGATGCTTTGCAATGGAGGCTGCCATACTGTACATGTCATCTCAACCAAACTTTAGCTCAACCTACAGACAGACAGACAGAGAGGCCTATGAGGCAGGACTTGCCGCGGTCTGACCGATAGCAGCTCCCAATTCTAATTGAAAATCCTCAATAAATCCTCAATAAAAGAAAAACAGGTATGATATAACAAATTTCAATGTACAGCGAGAGCACATAGATGTATTATATGTTTAGACTAAAGCCAGGTTAGGTTCCTGCAGCAAGCCTCAAGTGGACACTCAGGGAACTACAAGGTTGGGCACTTCAGCACTGGCCTTCAATTTTAAGCTGTTGAGGTTGCTGCCTGATTCATACTGACAACCTTACTGTTATGATAAAACTACAAAATCCCAGATCCTTGCCAAGGAAGGGCCCCTTCATCCCCACTTCCTGTCATGTTAACGCTTTAGCTTTTGTGCATTTTAACCAAAATTATAACAAGTTTTAAATCTTCAGAAAGCCTGGATATTTTTTTTTATTTGATTTAAATTTTAAATTTTAATAAAATCTTTGCAGTACGGACTATCATGATTTAAATCATTCATCCCCTTAGCAATCGGTTCACTGTATGCTTCATTGTTTTGTTTTATTTCCTTTTATATAATATTATGAACTTTATTCTCTTACTGAGACTGGTTCTCAGACTCTTTTAATAGATAGCCCCTTTAATTTGTCACATTGCCAACTCTAAGTTTTGGGGGGATTTGATTCCATAATGTTACTCTCATCTTGTAGTCTGTCAGTTGTTAAATTAGGTTACTATATGCTCCTGTCTTTTCTTTAATGTGTTTATATAATTTAATAGACATTCATTCTATCACTGAGATGGATTCTTGTAGTCCTTTATTAGACCAATGTCTGAAGTCATCACAGACAGTGCTGGGTCTGGTTGCCTGTTACTGGATTTCTTCCATTATTTTACACTTATGTGTTGTCTGGTCACTGCTGTGTTTATCTGTCTTCATGTACCAACAAATTGAATCAATGGGGATTTAAAAGGTTGTTAAGTTGTAATAAATGATTTAACCATGGCTGTATGCGTTTGTAAAATGATACAGCCAAATGATAGTCAATGATAATCAAGAGATGTAACAATACTTGGCAATACAATTTAAAATAGTAAAACTATGGACAACCTAAATTAATAGGACACAAAATAAATAAATAAATTCAAATATTCTTTTGAGCAATGGATTGTGAATTAAAAATTACCATCAAAATGTAGATGGAAAAATATCAAAGAAGCAGATACTTTGCTTTTATTGTCCGATAATTCAAATAAAAGAATCATATTTATTTATTAACTGACTTCAGTCATGTCTTTGTTAAAGTTGAAAATACTCAAGTAAAGTGATTTTATTGTATCAGGAACCACTATCATGACAAATACTGTATAAATAAAGAGTATTGTTACATCCTATGTACTGCATATTAAGATGGACCAAGCAACAGCTGCTTCGAAGTAAAGCCAGAACAGAAAACAGAGAGCTGCAGCACAATTGATAAACTTTGCCTCATCCATGTAAACAGATGAGATACGATAAAAAAAAAAAAAAAAAAAAAAAAATACAAATCAAATATTTTTCCTTTAAGCCAGTTTCCACCATTATGGTTAGGCTACATCATGACAATTGATGTCCAAATGTGCATCACTTTAAGCTGCTTTTTTTTTTCCCTTCGTAGTAGTATTTTCATATTTAAAGATAAAACCTGATGTTACATCATGACTGACAGCTTTGTCAATAAAAACATCATCACAGTTTTCAACCAGCTTTGCAGATTGGATGAGGTAAGGTGAGAGAGGGTGATGAAAACTAGCAAAGAACAGTATTACAACAGTTTTCATTTAAATGACTGTCTGTTCTAAGACAACATAAGAATCGGTTCTGACATTAACTATTCCAACCTAAGGGATATCGGATGTGTTATCAGTAAGTTTAATGTGAGCTATATTAAACAGAATGGTCGCAGTATAAATTTTTGGATTGAAAGGGGGATTGTGACTTCAGTTCGGTGCACTGGGTTGATTCAAGCAATGCTGTATATTTGGATACGCAGTCAATGTCACATCAGGGACTGGGCAGTATGGTCGAAATATTATAAATATTTTAGAGATCTTCAAAAACTTGTATGTATTTTTTGGGAAAAAAATAGTTCTGAATTAAATCCATGTACACCAAAGCACTATGTAACGCATGTCTCATACCTTATCAGCCAATGGTTAATGTTGACATGCAGTATTACGTAATAAAACATGGTGATGATCCATTATGATGTCCCATTTCAAATATATATTATTTAAGATACATAATCATATTGCTGTTAGTTATGAATGGAAATTGATACAATTTTAATAATATCAATGCAATAATCAATTCTGCTTATCAATCTAATTCGTTATCAAATCCCTTATCATTTCCTGCGGATTGTCAGTCAGCTTGCCCAGATTTTTAGCATCACCACTGTTAAACATGTGGCACCCCTGTTATTTATTAATGCTCTTACACAGATACTGGATGTTGTGCAGTCAGAGTCATTTTGTGTAAATTTGAGCCACAACTTCTGTGTGCTGATTACATCTATGACATCTTAATCTTAATTTCTGCCAATTAGCCCTGATAAGATTATGATGTTCTTGAGGTGCAAGGCATGCGGAACAAAGTGAGGGGAATTGCTAAGGGAATTGTCAAGCGTAAAGACTATTGTTATTGATTCTTTGAGCTGGTTGTTATTTATTCCCGATTGGAATTGTTTTTGGATTCCCATCCCTACTGTTGGCCATTCTTTTCACTGAGATTTAGGCCTGGTATTCATATTTTGCATTAATTCCAATCAACCTTAATCAACCTTAATTTGAATCTAATCCTTGTTTGAAAATGTAATATATATCTTCAATATATCAATATATGGTAAATTAAAAACTCAACAAATTGTCCAGCCCTTGCTACATCTGTGTAAATAACCATTACTGGATGTAGTGTGTTGTATTTTACAGTACAGTTAACCGTTGTGAACAGTGACAACCACCTCGATACGCTGGGAATTGACCTTCTTGCCCTTCTTGTTCCAGTAGACGACCGGCTTGGGATTTCCAGACGCTTGGCACACAAATGATGCCACACCCCCTGACACTCCAATCTGGTCTGTGGGAATCTTGGTAAACTTTGGGGGAGCTGTAAGACAAGAGAAAAAGGGAGAGGGAGAGCAGAATAAATAAAAAATAAATGCACCAGCAAGCATGAAAATTGATACCTGTGAACCCAGCGGATGTCTAGCTGACTCCTCGACCGGCGACAGCAAAAGCTACAACCCCTCCCTGCTGACCACGCCCCATTTCACTGTCAGTGACTAGTCAGGCTGACTTGTGCTCTGATGGCTTCGTGTTGTGCTTACTTCCTGGGTATCATCTGGAGGACAAGCTGAAGGACTTCCTGTGGGTCATAAATAAAAGATGGGGCTGGGCTTCAGAGGAGCATTTCTCTCTCTCTCTCTCTCTTTCTCTGTCCTGCTGTCTGTCTCTCCTCCTGGGCAGGCTACCCTCATACAAGCAGCAGCACAGGCTGTCATGGCACATGAGTGTTTCACAGGTAGGAGAGGTGTTGGCCGAGAATTCACAGCATATAATTGGTTTAAATGCATTAATACCTGAGGTGTCATTTTGTTCTCTGCACTCCTGTAGGGATTTTGCACTTGCAGATTCTGATGGTCTTAGTAAAAAAAAAAAAAACAATGAATATCCGGTCTTGAGCTGTGTTAATTTTCCATCCCCCTGCCTCGGGGGAGCATTCCAGCAGCATCAGCTGTTGTGTTGCGTCTGATGTGAGATGTTTGAAGTGCAGCAGTTGCCCCCTGAAAGAAAAAACAGCAATTTCCCAAGTCCGATATTGAGCCAACAGTACTGAACCTATATTTTTCACAGCGGCTGAGTCAGATCAATCACACAACTTCACGCACCCACCCCTCGCTATCAGTCTGTGGCCTGTTGCCATGGTGCCCAGCTTAACTCCTCCTCAGCTACAGAATCGCTGCGATCCATCAGGGTGAAGTCAGGATGACCCTTACCATGGCAACCTGGATCCCTCCTCCTACACCCCCCTTCCTCCCCTCCCTTCATGTATCTGGGTGGGTGAGGTCCTGCCGTGTTGATTCATTTCTGCCCTGAAGACAGAAAAGGAACTTCAAAGACCAGCCACAGAATAAGACCAGGACATTTGGACCAAAAGGTGTACATACATATTTTTATCTGATCGGGCATATACAGAGAACTTCTCAATATTTTTTATGTTACTATATGACAAATGGCTAACCTGACACACCAAATGGTCTACTCAATATATTTCACTATCCCAGCTGGGAGAGAGTCCATAGAAAGTCTTTGGGAAAGGGCAGAACATTTTAAAAGCATATCCAGCAGGTGATTGGACAACCGATCAGGTCAGTCACATTCATCACTCGCCAATCAGATAACGGTGAGTGATGTACACTGCTCCTGCTGTGGTGTACAGGACAGACCGTGAACCACTTCAGAAAACAAACTGTTCTCAAACATGTCAAGTGGTCAAAAATATATTTTCTATAGAGAAGTTTGTAGTGTTGGTTTTTGTTCTTCATGTAGTAAAGAAATATGTTTCAGATCTGATAAAACTGCTACTGAAGCTGTTAGCATCTATGCTAATCTCTGTACTAGTAGTCACTTCCTGCTGTCCTCACACTCTTAGCTCCCAACTCTTTCTGCTCTAAAGGATGCTGCTTTGGGCTGCTCACAATCGTGCTTGGCAAGATGGATCTGTCAGAAAACAGACATCGAATCAGGCTAATCCATCTGCTCTGCAAAGTTAACAAATGGCATCACAATAGTAGAATTATGGATCTTGACATTGTTGGTTAAAATCAGAGTACTGACACATGTTTAATAGCTTTTCAAAAGACATCCCATATCAGATCAGAATCATCAAAAACTGCAGCCAACTTCATGCACACTTCACACTGTCTCACTTCAACAACACAGTCTTAACTGAACAAAAATCTGAACAAAATCTCTATACGTCAAGGGACTGAAATTGTTGATATTCTCGACCAGTGGTTGCACAACATACTGTTTTAACATTGTAAATACAATCATTGCAAATCTACTAATCAATAAAATGTGAACAACTTTAAATTTACAAATGATCGGCTTGATGGACCTCTACATTAACTTCTACCTACACTCTAATGGCTCTTTAATTGGAAAAACAGCTACCAGTCCAGACTGTATACCTCTTCCAGTCCATTGACAGCTAGGAGAGGCTCTAGTTAAATAATAATAAACACCACTTTCAATTTCATGTCAGGTCCAGACTGCAACAAAGAGGTTACTCTAAATAAGGGTCATGTTTGTAATTGCGCTGGTGGTGGTGGGTGCTGAGGACAGACCAGTTGAGAATCACTGCTGTACAGTCTCATTCTGTCTCATTTGAGTATTTTGACATTCCTCAGAAACTAAATATATCACCCAGTCCTCCTACAGAAAAAATAACTTGCAAATGGAAAAGCCTTTTTGCATGTTTTCCCGCACTTCCCTGGCTAACAGTCACGCAGACCGCTTTCCAGTCTCACTTTACTGCCCTGACAGTCCCTGCAATAACGCCGTGTCAAAAGAGCTGCTCCTGTGCCCGCCGCGCTGCGCCTCAGCTCCGACTCTGAATGTCAGAATTAAAGTGGTTTCATTTTATGCTTGCCATAATCCTCAACAGGAAGAAGCAAAAAGCTGGCTCAGTAAAGTCAATCAGAGCAAATTTATGCCCAACAATTTTTTGGATTCAAGAGCAGCAGATTTCCTGCCTGTTACACTCTAGAAAAAAAAGGCACACAGTGTGTTGAGTGAATTGCCCATTTATCCTGCCAGCAATATGAACTATCAAAAGTCCAATAGAGGAAAAAATGTCATGGCTGAGAACCGTCGTCTCTCCTGGCTTTGGGATTATGAATGAGTTTCGTGTGCTTCTCACGGCTTCTACACGGGTTTCACTAGCTTTATACTGAGTCCAAAACTGTGTTCTCTTAAATGCGCTCAAACATCAATCCTTGTGCAAAAAAAAACGACCCCACTGGCGATGTTACCACTTAAGCCTCTTCTGAGAGCCAGGGAAAAGCCCTGCAAGGCATGGGATCTGGATGGCTTTGTACTGAACGGACAGTTCTAGAAACCTGCCTGAGAAAAGACATGGCTTAATGAGCATCTCTGTGTCTTTAAAAAGCTGATTTCATTGACAGTAGCAGTCAGATTTAACACCGCTGCTGACGTGTATAATGAAGCACCTCTGTACAACCTGCTATCATGTTAATGAAGACTGCTGTTTCAGCCTGCCGAGTCTGAGACCAGCAGGTACAGAGTAAGAGTGTTAACATGTATGAGTTTCAACTCCATCTGTAGGTCACACTTGCGTCATAGAGTGAGTCAAAGACATGAAGTTTGAAGCTTCTGTGAGTGTTTATATGCTTATGAAACACACTGAAATAAGCACTCATGTGACCTACAAAAGAAAATCAGACCATCAGCAACAAGACGGCCATTTCTATGAGAGATTTTTGAAGCTTGTGACCAGTAAACAGACCAATAATGTTATCTCTTTAAAACCTCAGCAACAAAATTAGTCTTAGACCCTCAATACTGAGCAACATATAGTGGCAGCATCCCAGTCACCGCAGGCAAAATGATGAAAAGCCATTTCCTTGGGGTTTTCGAATGTTAAGGAAAGGCATCGTCATGCCATCTATTGCAATTTGATTTGTGTAAGTCTATTTTTTAATGATTTCAAATCAGATTTTAATGTTTGTGTTTTTAAAAGGTATTCATTTTTCAAAAAAGATACAGGGCTATGAGAAAAGATTTTTTTCCTCTTACTTTTTTGAAAAATGTTCTGATCCATGACTCAAATCAGTGATCCAATCTGAACAATGAATTTTGTGATCTGCTGCACCACTAATAAATAATGTTTCCAAACTTTTGTTGAGGAGTATTTTAAAGTTACTAAACCATATTATTACTTGAGTTAAAGTTTATGAAGAGCACTTCCTTTTGAAGATACTTCAGAACAGTCCATAGAAAGTGTGTGGGGAGGTCAGAATCTCTCAAAAACATACCCCAGAGGTGACTGGATGATCAATCCGTCAGTATCAATGATTACCAGCCAATAAGGTGATGGAGAAGGCAGGCAATGCTGTCATGAAGTAAAATGCATAACACAGACCTCTAAAATCAAACTGTCATAAAAACCCATCAGGAGAAGAGCTAAAAAATGATTTCATCAAGAAATGTTTTCAGTGTTGATTTCTGTTCATTACCTCCACCAAGGAAGTTAGGTTTTTGCCTGCGTTTGTCTGTTTGTTAGCAAGATTACGCAAAAACTACTGCATGGATTCACTGAAATTTTCAGGAGATGTCAGCATTGGCCCAACGTAAAAATGATTAGATTTTGGTGGTGATTTGGATCTGGACGTGAATCTAGGAACATTTTAAAGGATTTGTTTTAACTGCCAGACAGTTCAGTTTTCCAAAGTTTTTCTAATAACTCAATAAGTTTTCTACTAATTTACATGACATTTTCAAAGAATGTTGGTCATGGCACAAGGGACAAGTAATTACATTTTGGAGGTGATCCGGATAACGGCCATTAATGAACAATCATTTTCCCACAACAAATGTCAAACTAATAATGATATTGACATGATTGCTAGGGGTAAGTTTTCAGGGTCAGTGAATCATACTACAAGGGTTACTTCATCACTGACGACTGCTCTTAGATGTAACAGCAATATGTAAGCTACCTTGGCAGAGGTTTGCACTCTCCAAGTGCTGTTTTGCTTAATAAAGAAATTATGTCAAGTTTGACTAAAAACGCTTCTACAAGCTTGAAGCTTTGCAAGATGGATTTGCATGATCACAAACACGTAATCAGGCAAATTCAGCTGCACATAAAGGTTATATTCAAAATATTTTTGACAGAAGATCTCCAAATGTTGAATGCTCCAAGTAGATGTCTTCATTTCAAAAACCTAAACCACTGAATCACAGATAACTCCTTTAGCTGATGACCAGCTTAAAGCTGCACCAGTTAAGTCCACACGGATGCCATTGTCCCTGCAGCATCACATTGAGTCCCAAATCTTTGATCCCATGTAAGCACACAAAAGGCTGCAGATACAGCCTTTTCAGTAAGTACTTATTTCATTTTTTATTAGAACAATATCTGTGATGTCCAGAGAGGAGTAAAATTTACTTCCCTAAAGTTCCACACAGGAGCCTTTATTTGCTATTTTTCCAGTTCTTTTGGGTAGATTAGTGTATCTGCTGCTCAAATGTTGCTTCACCTAGCATCTTAAAGAAACATGAATTATGGCCAAGGCATTAAGCTCAACCAGCTGTGGTCTGACAAGCCTGTAAGCCACATTTAATAATGCATCTCTTCCTGTCTGTATGCCGTTGCTGTCAAATCTGTTTGCATTTCGCAGCCAAACGTTGTGCAACAAAAATAAGCCTGTGATACAAAGATAATGAGGCCCAGGGTTGTACGCCATGTCGCTGCAGGGGAAAATAGAGTGGTATTTTGAAGATGATTAGTGGGATTATTTCAAATAAGAATGTGAAGGTTTGACAAATAAACAACAAAATACTGACTTCATTTGACAATGTTTGTACATGGAAGTTAAGCGAGGATCATCTCTGAGACGGAAATATTAAACATGTATTTTTAAAACACTAATAAAGCGGTACCATGTCGAAGGAGAGTTGATTGATTCTGTAAAGACATGGGGAAACTAACAAATCTTACTTTTTATGTCTGATGTGCTGTCAACTTTTAACTTCATCATGCATTAAATACATCTGAATTCTTCTTAAAAAACCACTGAATCTATTTAGATTTAAGAATTAAGAAACTGTGCACAAGTAAATAAAAGTTTATAGTTTTAACAAAGTAAACTATGTATGGTGTGTGAAAAGTAAATGTTCTCTCTTGTCAAGCGGACGTAGTGTGTGGAAACTCTTATTCAAAAGTTATGTTCTATTACCCCTGGGTAATAAAAAAATTCTGTGTCTGGGTAACTTTGCAGTCAACTTTATTTCTATCTAACATCAAAACAGTGTAGTTTTTACACTAGGAATCTAGGATGCTTCCATTCATTGTGTGCAGAAATCATAAATATTACATCAGCTCAGCAGTATAAACATTGAGGACTTCAGAGAATGCTTGCCAAAACTGAGATGGTACATCTGCTTAAAGAAGTGATGTATGGACTGCGATAATCATGGTCAGTGCCAATACCAATGTTGAAATCACAACTTAGCTAATGCTGAGATGTTTTCCTAATTACTTCTTTGGGAGTTATTCTCCCACAGTGCCAATAACTTGATGTTTGATGCTGAAAACAGATAGTTTGTCGAAAAGGTCATTACTTCTATCCAGTTGTCTTTTTATTTGACTCAGTTGTAACTTAGCTACTTCTGATTGAAACATCAATTGGTCACAACACATGAAAATCTGAAGCTGGCATCTGTTCATCCAACAATCATTGGCTCATTGGACAGATTTTTGAGATAAGGGCAGGTATTAGCCTATACCAGTGTTAAAGCAATGCATCTGTGCATCTTTGTAAGGTCAGAAATTTGAGTAAAAGATTAATAGAGGGCAGGAGGTATTGCTGGTCCCTCACTGCAAGAGTGCTGCTAGATCATCTTCCCCGGTCAGGTGAGGGCTGTTATGTGCTGACTTTGCATGTTCTCCTCATGCATGCATGGATCTTCTCTCGGTATTCCAATTTCCTGCCACTGACCAAACATGCTCGTTAGGTGAATTGGTGACTTTAAATTGCACTTGGGTATTAGTGTGAGAATAAATGGTTGTCTGTCATAATGTGTTGGCCCTGGGATTGGCTGGTGACCAGTCCAGGATGCATCCCGCCTCTTACCCATTTCCAGCTAGGATAGACTATGGCTCCCCCTTGGACTCGTCAGGAATAAGGGGTATAGACAATGGATGGATGGATTAGTGAGAATTTAGGTGATCTTTGTAACTCAAGCATTGTATTACATCGGTATTTGATCCTAAAATTTGCCATTCAATAAAAGTCCCACTAGCACACTGAGTGCCAAAAGTGGACTCATCAGATATAAAATTATTGTACCTTAATTTTTCTTTTCTACTTTTACTGCACCGTATGGTTTAATTTTTTACTAATGTCAGTACTGTTCAAAAAATATTAATACATAATGCTACTGACATTTGGCATTATGTCCAAGGAAAAAAACACAAAAAATAATCAACCATCACCAGAAATGACATCATTTAACATCAACTTTAATTTTTAGATTGACTTGACCCAATATGGTTGCAGTTTGGCTAGATGCTTAATGTTAATTTCAGAGCCACCATAACTATTTTTTCAACCAAATAGAAAGGAGAACGCTCTTGAAAACCAAATGCCACATCTTAAGGGGCAAACCTCTAATAAATTTTTGTTCAGTGGAGGACAGATTTATGATTGGCCCATGGATCTGTCAGTACCTTTAATTCTTACTTTAGTCCCTTTGTGTTTGCCCACCTCCCATCCTTCGCCCACAGCCTCAAGACGGCTTCAGTGGTGGCTGTTCAACATGAGACTGGCTCCTTCCAAGATCTGCAGCAGCTAAACAGAGGTTTTTTGTTGCCACTGTTACTATAAGCCCCCTACAGATGCACTACACTGTAGATCGGCCCAGTACTGTGCTCATGGTGAATTCATATTGGGTTGGGATGTATGTATATGTGTATATGTGTATATTACATATGTATTTATGTATGCATATATGTGTATCTATAAAATCAAGAGTTTGTCTTCAGCCTGCTCTATTGTAAAGTGTCCACTTGTTATAAATAAACGCTACACAAATAAAGATTCATTGACTGATTGATTGAAAAAGGAGCCTGGGACCATCTACTGGAAAATGGTAAGAACCAGAACATCTGGCGGTAACATTATGATTGTGTTTATGTTAGCTTGGTGAAATTAGTATCTGATGAAGGTCAGTACCTAAAGTTTTTAAATTAGAGACGGAAATTTAGATTTTACCAGTACCTTGAATAAATGTATATTTTTTGAGGATAAAATTTGTTTTCTTTTCAATATGAAATGATGTCATAAGCTTCATTGGCCTTTATTATTTTTATTACACCATTTAACTTTAACTTTTGGATAGATTTTTTTTCAGCTTGTGAATAATTATGTTTATTCACCTGAAAGAAAAACATGATAAATAAATGAATCCTTACACTGTGTAATGCAGTCCTTTCTGTAGGATACTTGTTGCATTGCTCCTATCGTGTGTCACAAAAAGCCTGTTGGGGGCTTCCCCAAAAAGATACAGATTTCTGCAAGATTACATGCCACGGCTATACAGCTTTGACAGAACCATAAAACTCAAATGTGAACCAGAGGGACATAAATGTTAAATAAAGCATAATATTGTCAATTATATGGTGGATTTGGAAAAACAGTTTTAAATTTTAACCCACTAAATAGCATGCCGAGAAGTTCTGCAAAAGTTATATTTTGTGAAAATTCAAATCAAGGTTTGTTAAAGCCTATTGTTAGTTTGGATAGTATCTCTTCACAGCTGAGGAAGACAAACGCTGGTGATGGAGTTTTTTAACAACTCTTTCATTTCTGCAGCATTAAACTGTAGGAGGTCCGAAGGCACCATTCTTCAATCCCACAACACTTCCACTGAGAGCCGAGTGTTGTGTAAGTCTGCCTCTTCACTGAATACAGAAATATTCTTGTAATGACGCCACTCCTCTCGAAAGGCTAATGCCCTTAATTTGGTCAAATAAAAAAGACATGGTAACTTTTAACAGTTCCGGTTCAGCAATTTCAAGTACGACATCCATCTAAGGCCTGACTCCACTTTCAGAAAATCAGCTTGGCTATATTTTCATAGCAATGACAGCTGAGAGTGTTTGAGCATGTGTGTGTGTGGGTGGATGTGTGCAAGTGTGTCTTTGTGTGGACCACTGAGGCAGGAAATCTGCGGAAATGTTGTAATCAAGGAGATGATGAGAAACACACTGATGGGACCTCCCGGCTTATCAAAACACATTAACAACACCACAGTCCAGAGCTGATGTACTGATGAAGAGACACACTTAAGGATGAATTCACAGACACACAAATTCATATTATTCAAATCTTAATACACTATATCTACTGCTGTTTATAAACCACCTGTCATTTACTTCAGGAAGAAGCAGACAGAATGCTTAAAAAACATTGAAATTAGCCAGTTGTAGATGAATAAAGCTTGATTAAAATGAAGTCATATTGATTGTTATGTACTTTAAATGTATGATGTAATATCAAATGTAATATATAGGAACCTTTGTAGGTATGAATAAAGTATTACCCTTTAATGGTTGCTAGCAAGTAGTCAAATAGCTGCTATTCAAGTTAATACTTTAAGATTAATAGCTATATCCAGATACTACCTCATATGAAAACAGATTTATTAAATGATACATTTAATGCAAGTACATAATAAAAAACAAGGTTATGAATTTGTTTTTTGACATCTCTATTTTTAAATATCAATTAATTTAGCTAAAGTGGTAAAAGAATAATTAAGAGCTATCTAAGTTTCTTAAACAAGTGGCTAACAGGTAGTTGACAGTTAACAAGGCCCCTCTTAAGCTTTATCAAAGCTGAATAAATATTTTATCAGATAAATATTGAGCAGTATTGTTTCAGACTGTATAACGGTAAAAATTCACATGTTGTACAAATGTTATTTCGAAAACTATCCTGAAACATACTAATTAGCAGTCAGGTAGTTTTGTTCTTGGCTACTTTCTGACAGCTAGCCAAGAATAGCTAGACAATATGGTTAGCTAGACAACACAGAGCTTGACTGTGAGATAATGTACAATAAAATGTAAAAATATATATCATATAAAGTAGATGATGGCCAATAAATAGAACGACAGAACATTAGATAGAACGATAGAACGATAGACAGACAGATAGATAGATAGATAGATAGATAACTCTAGAAACTTTTCTAGCTATCCTTCTATTCTAAGTGTTAAGCTATCTAGCTAACTATAACCTCTAGGTATCAATGGCTGTAAGAACAATAGGTAGCTAAGTAGAAATGTGTCCTTTATGCTGTAAAAATCATACTTTAACTTGTAATATTTAAACACAAAACTACTTCAAAAAATGAATTTCTTTTGGGTGCTTTCTTTTGGGGGGGGGTCCTAAATATGAATGTAGTGGGTGGGATAATTTGGAGCACATTAATGCTACTGCACTGCACAACAATGTTGGTAACTCATGTTTAATTTTGTGCCAAAACTAATAAAAAGATGTTGGACAAAAAAAATGATGTGCTTTGAACATAGAGGTACACACAAATAGACAGACAGATGGACATATAGAGAGACAGACTAATAGATAATCATACCTAGTCCTGCATGCACGCTGCTCAGTGGGTTGGTCAGCAGGATAACAAAAGGCAGCAGTAGACTCAGGGGAGACGGGCTGAGGCGGATCAGCCTCTCAGACAGGACCCCACCTGTCCTGGGCGGAGGCATGGCACTACCGAGGGTTGACTGGAGTGGACGAATATTTGGGTAGGACGTCACTCAAGGGTAGGCACTCTGCAGATATGAACAGACACACAAAAAAGGCAGAAAGGTCAGCTGAGATGAATGAAAGGCATATTTGGTACACCTCTGATTCATCATTCTGCTTTCAGGAAGGCTGCTAAAATGTCAGTGCGCCATTAGGAAAGAGGGAAAGCATACAATAATTCATACAGATGCAGAGAGAACATCCTCATGAAGAAAATTAAAGACAAATTCATGCTAATGCAGGATTAGGCCTTTTGATTTATCCAGAGCACTTCTGACTTGGGATTAACAGCTCAAGCAGGCCAGCTGAACTAATACCAGAACAATGGGGCCTTTGCTGCACAACACAAGACAAGAAACAGACAGAAATAGTTTTCGGCACTCCGCTTCTGTATTAATAAGACTTCTTTTCTAGTGAGCCATGAAATGAGCTGCAATGATACATTTTTAAGGGTGCCTTATTTCTTTACACGTCGCCATAATTTCATTTCACTTCAGCTCTGGCCTAATTCCTTCTTAGCGTTCAGTATGTTTCTGTTCTGGTGGCAAATAAAAGTGTTAATGCAATAATACATCCAGAGTGTGCCATGGTAATGGAAAACACTTAAACAAAGAGGATTGAGGGGTCAGTAGGAATGCGGCAAAATTCAATAACAGCAAATGTAACGCAGAAACTGCTGCTTTAATAGATGTCCCCCTTCTTGTTAATCCCCAGCCCTGGGGGGGATCTCTCTGTATTTTGCTCTTTTCTCTCTCTCTCTCGTACGGAACACGCAGTGGCACACATCTGGAAGTCGAGACATAATTCAGCTCTGTCTGCTTTACAGAGATTTAGACAAGCTGTGCTGAAGCTCCCCCGCCTGGGAGTCAATAACTCCACAGTCCTATCGAGCGTTCCCGACCCCCACCCCTCAGCCCCATGTGTCAGAACGCAGGTGGGGAGGCCAAATGAGAAAGGAGCGTTTGTTAACCTGTCATATATCACACATACATGTCAGACACCAGTGCAGGATAACGTATATGCTCTAAGGGAGACACAATATGTACTCGCAGGTGACAGGCTACATTGTAATCGAAACATAAATATGCACAAACACGCTTTCACCCTGACAGCACCGATACACGGGCGGAGATGGCAGGGCGAAGATTAGGGCCGACCTTTGTTCGCCTTTACTAAACGAAAGGGGCATTTCTGGTGAGTTACATATTCAAAGACTCCTCCAACCACTTATTGAGCTAATGACCTGCTCTAACACATTACTGTCTGCCAGCTCCTGTACTAAAAATAGCAAATTTGAAAAAAATGGCCACCACTCTGATACAGGCCCCTTTTTTCCACGCCGCTTAGCCCTCGTCCTTATCTGACGCCGCCTAATAGACGTCAAATAGAAAAGCTTTCAGCGTCCTCTTTTCAATTGTACAATGTGATAAGAGAAATCAGATCAGAGCTCATTCAAGCACCATTGGCAGCATGTTAAGTAAATTCTACCCTTACGGAAACTCAATTTTCCACGGTTAATCTAACTAGGAAAACTGCCCTGCGTGGAGCCGCACGGCCGCTGAAACATTAGGTGCTCCTCCCGTGCTGCGGCGTCTGCTTCCTCCATGCTGGTTTTGAGGGGGCCTTTATTTCGTGCTGTGACCCCAGTCTAACCCTTTCTATCAATCTCAGTTTATTCAGCCCTCCATGTTGTCTTTCACCTGCTGACAAGGGCCCCTCTGTTCGCTATGGACTACATTCTCTTCAAACGGCATCAAATCCTTAATCCAAGCCTCAACACACTCCTGTAGAAGTTGCAGTGCGCACACCATCTCCGCCTCTTCTTTTTCTTTTCACCCCATTAAATTTCTCATCTCTTATCCTCTACAATTATCTTTCCCTTTTAAATTCTTAGACTGTATTAGCTCTTTTTTGGACAACCAACAGCAGAGGAAAGGACAAAGAAAACAACAATATGTCTCTAATTACATCCACAGTATCTAGGTAACAAATGCTGTTTACTATCCATTCTCTGTGCAGTAGGCTATGAATAACAGCAAATTTTCACCACTGAGAAACATGAAAAAGGACAGCCAAGTTTTGACAGAGAGAAAAAAAATGATTCTTAAGTCATAGTGTGAGAAAAAAACTCATAATCATGAGATTCTTAGTCACAATTATAAGAATGAAGTTGTAATTATGAAATATGAAGTCATAAATCTGCGATAGTGTTATGATTATGAGATTCTAGTTCATAATTGGGAGATTTAAAGCCTTAACTATAAAATAACACTTCATAACTATGGCAAACCAAGTCTGAATATTAAGTCGTGATAATAAGATACCAGGTCATAACAATGAAAGAAAAAATGCCCTTATTATTTTTGGATTCTAAGTCATGATAATTTTAGGATACAAAGTCAAACTTATGAAATACATAGTCATAATTATAAAAAATAAAGTTACAATTAAGAGGTACCAAGACATTAATCTGAATATAATACCATAACACTGAATAAGTGTCATAATTAGAGGGCACTTAGTCAAAATCTTAAAGGCCGTGGACGCCGACATAGGTGTTTGTAAAAGCGTCCATGATTTGACCTCTCCTAAGGATTGTGTGAGTGTGGAAAAGTAATTATGAGTCAAAAAGTCATGATTATGTCTTCACTTTTAATTATATTGGCTTGGTTTCTAGTAATTGTGACTAAGAACTCATTAGCATGGCTTGAATTTCATAATAATAACCTAAAATCTTACAATAATATATTTTCACCTTGTTTCTTCGTTACTTATGATGATACCTTTGTATCTTATATCTATGACTATTGTTTACATAGTTTTCTTTGATTATTCCTGTTCATCTCATACTTACGTCTTAGTATTCCATATTTAGGGCTTCCTGTTCCATAATCATGTCCTACTATCTTAAAATTTGGACTTCCATTCAGATAATTTGGGCTATGACTTAGTATCTCCTAATTGTGACTTCAGAAACTTCTTTCTCTCTTCTATTTGTCATGGTGGTAATGGGCTTCCACAGCTATTATCTGTTTTACAGTCACTCCAAAACCTTCAATCTTACAGGAGTATTTGACTTAGTCAGCACTGTGCTATAATGTTTACTTCCACTTAAGCTAACTGTGGACTAAACAAACACTTAACTCCAGAAGTGTCCCATCTGAGGAAGGTGGCATTCCTCTATTGACAACATCAGGGGAATGTTTTTTTTCAGAGGGGCTGTTTGGGCACAGATTTTCTGAAAGGTAGGACAAGAATGGAGACGGGGGAGGGGCTTTTCCTATTTATTGTAGACAGAATAGAAAAAAAAGCCATGATGAAGTTGTTTGATTTTTAAAGAAGCCTTTAGAACGTGACGCATGTCTGTGGACATCTTAACTAAGCTTTAGCTCTACCTTTGAACAGACATAGATGCCGTATTGAGGTGGGATTTAAGGCCATTTTGGCAATACCCATATCCATGTGCACTTGTAGCAATGTCAAGCCATGCTCTCTTCACACTGCTAACTGCTAGGGGCTAATCATGTCCCTAATTTCCAAAAACAGAAATCCTCAACACATTTTACTTTTCAAAAAAAAATTCCTATACCAACATTCTTTTTTCACATTGTAATGCAAATAGTAAATAAACCAAACAAAGAATTCAAGCTAAATGAAACTACTTTACCAGTGACCTAATGTTAATATTTTTTTCAAATGTATTTAACTCATAGGTCCTTTCTACTTAACAAAATGCATTAAGTGATGCATGGACAAGATTTTTAAAGAAACTTGACATTCTTGTAAAGTATTGCTAAGTGCTGTATATCCCAATAACCAAAGATTGTTGTAAAAATATTTGAATTTTCAATATTTTCATGGCAGGCAGTGTCTTTTCCATCATGTTTACAGTTTTTTGATAACTGAAATCGACCTTCTGGCCACACTGAGTAAGAGAAAGGGCGGCATGTGGCCCCAGCACTGCGCTTTGCCCATCCCTAACTCATATGTATTAAATATTTAGACTGAAGCCGTTTTTGAACCAGGCTGTATAGATGTCTATTTAGGCTGTAAAACCATCTATTCCCTGCACAAAATCACATAATTCAGGGTTCCTGCAGCCAGCCTCAAGTGGACACTCCAGGAACTACAGTTTTTGGTACTGCTGCATAGGCCTCTCTTGGTTTTTCCACATGTTGGGGGGACTTGTAAACAGGCCATGGACACATGTTTTAGAATAAAAACCATTAACAGTGTATTCATCATTAAAATGGGACATTAATTGCCAAAATGCATTAAGTAAGAACAGCCAGGGAGGATGAGCAAGGCAAGCTTACTGCTATTTTAATTTTTACAAACAGACTTTTCCATTCTCTTCATCTTGCAGCGCAAAAGCCATTTCTCAAACTGAGTCAAAGAGCCAGTCTTTCTAGCACATGAATCTGCCATCTCCTTTCATCCCTCTCCTCCTCTCTGTGCCATCTCCTCTTAGTATCCTATCGTTTATCTCCTTCCTCTTTCTATGCACACTCTAACCCCTACTTGTATCCAAATCCTCTTCCTCTTTCCCCAGCTGCCCCGCACCGGCTGCTCCAGCTGTTGTTGGTCCATTGACACAGTTCAAACAAAAGCAGGTTTAGAGCTTCCTACAGCTGCGAATGTTGAGGGAGCCAGCCAAAGCAGATACACAGACCGGTCCTGGGCATGTCTGGGCATGTGCTAATGATTTTTTTTAACACTTCCCAAAGACAGATAAAAAGCAGCCATGCATTTTGTTTGCAGTAGATGTAGAATAAAAGCATTGTGAGTGTGAATATTCTCATGAGTCAGTCTCCGCAGCCCCCTCACCACTCTGACAACCTGCTCTCCCCGATCATCTGGCACTGCATCCTGAGACGAGACAGCAGGGGTTGGTCTTATTACATTTTCGGCATGACAACACAGATGGTCAGCCAGACAGATAGATTGATGGGGATACATGCGGTATTCATTGCGGGGAGGCAGATAATGACATAGCAGCTCAGGTGGTGAAATGTACACCGGTTATTGTGCTCCATCAGGCTGATGAAATAACCTCGTTTAAGGCAGCGTCCCACCAGCAACGGGCACCGCTGGGGACCCACGCAAGATGACATGTTTTGTTTTTCTCACCTTGCACCCACAGCACCTCACCCCCCCACCACTACCACCCTCTTACCCATGATGCCTTTCACAAGTGGGTTGAGATGGTCTCCCAAGGCCTGTCTCCATGACAACGAGCTAGGAGCGCTCATTGAAGGATCAGATCTGTTTCCTGCAGCACCATGCTAGCCCAGAGACAGTCACCCCACCTGAGAGGAAGCTTTTGTTTTCTTATTTATATTAGCTCCAGTTTGGATCATATCCTGCTTCTGGTTCAACAGAAAAAGGACCTGAAAGACCTTTTTAAATAGAGAGGGGCTTTATTGTCACATTAGTGCACATCTAAAGCACAACAGACTCAACGGCTGTCCTTGCCAGTACAGATGGCATAAAAGAGAACAAAGAAGATAAATAAATAATTTAAATCTATTCTTAAAACCACATATCCACACACTGCCCACTGCACAAACCCATGCAGCACATGAACCACATACTACAAGAAGGTTTGTAATGTGAACATACAACTGTGTACTTATAAGAAGACAACTGACTGAATATTAACAAAATAACACAGAAGAAAATGATTTTGTGAGATATATCTTGACATTAAGATGCTTCAGAAGGACAGTTCACTTAATATATAGATGAATAAATAAATAAACAGAATTATAAATTTGATGCATTTTTAAATAAAATTAGAAGGACAAAGTCACACCAAATGAGGCGTACTTGGTTGGAAATTTGTGTATGTTATTGCTTGCTTGTACAGGCAAAGATATCTATTCTGGGAAAATTTGCACCAAATGTGAGAGTTTTGTATCCATGGAGATGAATTTGAGAGCAGGGAAAATTAAATAAACTACTCTTATGAACTACATCAAAAATACTGTAATATCATCAACTACTAGGAGTTGGTGGAAAAATTCACACATACACCATAGTATCAGGAAAGATGGTGTTCAGATGGTATATTGATTCATGGCCGCCAAGTATCAATATTATTTAATGTATTTATTTCCAAGATTCCAAAATCTTCAAAGCTGTCTCCCAATTTTGAGCAAGCTAAAAACAAGTGCAGACTTTAACGAACCAAGGCCTCTTCATGCTGAGGCAAAATAAAGGCTTTTTTCCCATGCTGGTTGGAGCCCAAGTATGTGCCTCTGTCTCTACATATTTACTTTTTTTTCATGTCCTCTTTTCTTTCCAAGTATGATTACAAATGAAAATGTTTATAAATCTCTAAACATTTGTTATCAAATTACTCAGCATATAGTCAAATATTAAGAATCACAATAAAATTTAAAAAGAGAATCAAATATCATGATAATGGATCATGAGGGGAACTTTAGTATTTATTTAAAAGGTAAAGACCCAACCACAACAGACCCAGGAGAAAAACATATACAGCAGAAATCCTCCTTATGAAAGTTAATATAGGGCAAATATGGATATGAAAATGTTAGAGGTTGTTTATTTTATTTTATATATTTATTTATCTATTTGGGACAAAAATGAAAGGACAAATCAAAAAAAGCTGTCCAAAATTCTCATACATTCTCCATCGTGTGTCCTCCTTTACACTCTTACCGTGGCTCTGAACTTATAGCGCACTCTTATATTTTTCAGCATAAAAATAGCTGTGTGCTGAATTATGCATGGCTTTGTGCGCCAGCTAGCAGAGGGAAAAAAGTTGAGAAAGGAACCGTGTATAGGGACGGGCTAGGACTGATATTACCTCATGTCTCCTCTGACCTCAGCCCCTGTGGGCACATGGCACTCACAAGTCGCACAAATACAAATGCACACACACACACGCACGCACACACTTGCATTTAAAAACACACAAACACACATACAAACACGGCAGATGGCAAAGCATCATGGGGGAGATTGGCACTCTCCCACACTTCCCTTTTCTCTCTCTTAAACACACAGCCCAGAGACACACACAAGGATGCTGACACACACACTTGCATGAACACATAAACACACACACACACACACACACATGCAGACGTTGAGGATCAGAAGTGCGGGATGAAGCACGGCTTACTGCAGGCATGAGCTGCACCGCCCCGGTTACATTTTTAGCAGTGGAAATCAACTATCTGAGGATCCTCTCTAACAAGAAAACACACCTGTCACTCAAACACAGCGCCTCTCTGCCCTGAATATCAATGAACCTGGAGACGCTGAGCCTCCTCAAGAAATCTCTATCAGTGTTGTTTAATGCTGCAGGAAGCTGGGATTAAGAAAATGAATGCTGCAGTGCTACACACAAGTCCAAAAACAGTCATCATGATGGGAGCTATTGACAAGTAATAATCTTCCCGACCTGAAACAACTTTTTCTCATCATGGTTTGAGGCTACAAGTGAGGTAGCAGCTTTAGCTTCACATCTGCTGCGAGCAAAATGACTCATTGAACAGCTATCCCACACCAAACCCAGAGAGACGGAAGGGAAGACCATATTTGTCATTATTTATGGATCATATTTTTTTCTCATCAACATGTACTTCAGAGGCTTACTTCTGATTCTAAAATAGTCTGTCTGTGCAGCGTTTCACCTAAGCCTTTCCTCTGGAGGAAATTGCACCCTGAACAAATCTTTGGATTTCAACAGCAATAAGCACCACTAGGGATGGGAAACAAGAAGTATAATACTCAAAAAAGTTTGGAAGCGTTGTTTCAGCTTATTATTTCTCTCTGTTTATAGTACAAGTTGTAGTGATGCATGATATTATCAGAGCAACATCGTCACTGGTGAATAATTGCATAAAGTTGATTATCAGTATTGGCAGATATTTTGCTGATATTTACAGCCGATATTTACATAAATATCCTATAATAGCTGTAACGTTGGGAGAATTTACAGAAGTACCACAATTGTTCACCCCATCATCAGAATCAGAATTAGAATCAGAATCATCTTTATTGGCCAAGTATGTTTGTGACATACAAGGAATTTGGCTTCAGCAGGTGGTATCGCTCACGGAATAACAGCAGCAAAAATAAACATAAACATACTAGAAAAATATATTTATATATATGTATATATATACACACCTAATTTGAATAGAGAAGAATATGCACACTCGGTAAAAAAAGAGAAAAATATGTGTATATGCTATATGTATGTACATTTGTGCAGAGAAATAAATATATGTACAATTGGTGCAGAGTACGCATCACTTTATGTCCACGTTTATGAATCAAAACTGTCATTTATTAAAAACTAAAATGTTGTTTTTCTTGTCTCACAACTGTTTCGAACATAAATGGACCGTAAACGCCTATTATTGGATAGCCTGTTTAGTACGATTGGGCTTTCATGGAATAAGCAACGCAGCCAGATATGTGGCTAGAATTCTGTTGCTTCTCTCAAAGATGCTGTTTAAATTTTTGCTCATTAAAATACACAGCAATTATCTGAACATTTTTCCTTTAAAAAAATGCATGATAAAGTATAGAGATCATTTTGGCAAAAAAATTGCAACATTATTTTTCCTGAAATCGTTCAGCCCAAGGCCCCAACTGGTTGATTGAGTGTCCTAAAACTTTTTATTGTAATGCTAGAAGTTAAATTGTTATCACATATTTCACTTACATTTGCATTTATCTTCACTATAGAGCAAAAATAAAGTGGATATTAATGTTCTTTTCTTCTCACAGTATTTTTCAATCATTTTCAGAATATCAAAAAAGCTAAATCAGTCTCTATCATGTATTCAAGGTATTACTTTTTTATTAAAAGCTTTAATGTGGAATTTTGTTTTGTAATGATTACGAGCTGATCCAGCTGCTGTGCAAGGTTAAATTATGGCAGGCCCTGTGGCCAATAGGAAAACCTCTTGTCCTTTTGCTAAGTTTGCACAACAAAGCACAAAAGTGTATTTTTTCTGCTTTCGTTTATAGTAGTAATATCAAAATTGCATTTCTTGTGTATTTGTTCAGAAATCTATAAGACACTGTACATAAGAGTTTACATCAAAACACAATAAACAAGGCAACAACTAGGGCTGGGTTTAAAAAATCGATTTAATAGATTTTAATCGATTTCCCTTTAAATGGTTTGTAATCGATCCATAAAATCCAAAGATCGATCTTTTAACTTGGGTAGTTTTTTCTTCATCAGGTGGTCATGTTTGTATAAAAGTACATGATGGGGTTCAAATCTTAATGTAAAAACATTTTTTAATAATGTACCAGGTCAAAAGGTCACTTTTTAAATTTACAACATTATTTTAACTGAGATATCCCAGACTGAATCAATATCGAATCGAATCGAGAATCGAATCGATTTGAGACCTTGCCGAATTGAATCGAATCGATCCAGAAAATCTGAATCGAAGCTAGCAACAACATTAAAAAAAGTCATAAAACATACAGCTCAATCACACACATAACATAATGTATGTGAACACACACCCTCAGCACAGTCGGGCATTTTTCAACAAGGCATAAAGAATGTTGGCCATGGGAAAAAAATGACTTTTTTGGCAGTCAACAGCTGTCATACATCATAAAAAGCAGGTTAGATGTTGTTTATCTTTATGGTATCAATCTCTTTCCTTTTAAACATCCTAAAGACTTTCTGATACCAATTTCACACAGTCTTAGTGCCAGCTTAAAATCCCTCACAAGAACTTAGAACTTGTCTTGCTGACTTGCTTATTCTACAACACCCATAATCCATGTTAAATTGTTTTTCAATCAGTGTAACTCTAGAGTTAGATACACTGAAGAAGATGAGAAAAGACTCAAAATGGCAATATCCAGACATCCCACTGTTCTCTGGTAAATTATGATGTCTGTTTCTGATGCTTGAATTATTAAAACTGAATTAATCTCTTTACTAATGAATGAATGGAGTCATTAATAATACAATAAATCATTAATTCACCCTCAAGAGAAAAGCTTAATTAATGAAAAAGTACTTTTTAAGGGTTCATGTGAGGCTTTGGTTCACAACCCTTTCCCTTTGAGCCAATCATACTTTTATCGAAAACAAATAAGCTGAACCCACTGAGGACTTCACTTAAAGACTAGTGATATAATGGTGTCAAAAACATCCAAAACTTCATTAGATTTCCTGCAACATGAATTAGTGATGTGGCTGACTGAGTAGCCTTACATCATTGAGTGAGGAAACATATTTTAACACAGTTCTATCTACAGACCTTTACACGGATCATTAAATGAATCATAATTATTTAAGCTAACATTTTCATTGAGCTAATCGCCCCTCCATGCTAAAATGATGCTTCAGGAAATAAGCTACATTTTCGCATCACATTCAGTTGTTGCTGTTGTTGTCACCCTACAATAAAAGAGAAGTCAGGGTCTCTACAACAAGACAATCATAAGGGTCGCCCGATCAACAGATATTTGCCTTGAGAGCGATATCCACCAATACTTGCCTACCTTTAAATAGACAGTTTATTCCTCTTTGAAATCCATCTTTTTATGATGTCATTTAAGAAAATCTGCTACTTTCTGCCTTACAAGAAGCCTCTTCAATCACAGTTTATCTGATGAAATTACAGGTCACAACATAAAGCATGTTCGAGCACATTTAATGTTATTTTAGCAATTTGATGGATACCGTCAAAAATGTCTTAAAAAGATTTCCACATACTCTGCCATTATTCTGCTTTTGTTTTTTGTTTTTTTTTTTAAACAGAGCTACACAGCTGGTGGTTGACATGGAAATATGGAAAAGCGCATAGAGAGTGCACCCCATGATGATTTGCTGCAGAGTGCGCAGTGCATGCAGAAGGCCGACTAAGTGGACATTGAGGGTGAAAGTTGAGTCTTTGTTTTATACAGCTACATTTAAAAAAAAGTAATAATAATAATATTGAAAACCCCTGATCTATCAGTACTTTAACATTTGATATAATAGTATTCACCAAAAATGTTAAACTTAAACCCAATTCCAGATAAATCAAACAATATCAATACATTTTTTACACAGTGGTTACTACAAACAGGAAGTTCAAGAGACTCAACTTAAGCCTCACTCTTGTTTTAAATTCTTACATACTGCTTGCAAACTGGCGCACACTGTCTAAACTACACAAATATGTTAGCAACATGTTTATACCAAAACATTCCCAACTAATTTGTGCAATTAGTGCTTTAGGCAACACATTGTTTCTGTCCCCACATTTACTGCATCAGATTAGGTGATCATACAACCTTAAATTTGTTGCAGTGACTTGATCGACAGACATTAGGAGACAGAGTGGTGCTCAGTTATTACAACCGACATACTGACAGTTTTATCGCTCAGGAGAAAAACCTGAGAAAAATCTGTAAAGAACGACAAGCCTTGATGCTAACGCTCACAGCAGTTATTCACAGAGATTCTATTTTTAGCTAAATTCTATCTCTAACTTTGCAGACAGACCTGCAGATGATTCAGTGTCTGTAATCAGGCTGATCCATCTCCAAGCTCCAATCTATGAAGACTGTGAGTGGCCCAAAGCAGCACGGCCCAATCAACAACTTTTAAAGCAAGAAGAGGTGGGAGCTATGAGTGTGACGACAGCAGGAAGTGACTGCTCCCACAGAGATTAGCATAGATGCCAGAAACTTAAGTACTGCTTCGATCAGATCTGGACCACATTCCTTTATAAACAAAACACAATTAACACTACAAACTTCTCTTTAGGAAGGATATTTCGCTCAACTTTTGCCATGTTTTCCTTTGAGTTTTTTCATGAATTGACTTACGTTTTGTCCATTATGCAGTAATGCCAACCTACAACACTATCTGATTGGTCTGTAATGAATGGGACTGACAGAAGGATAGTCCAATCCTCCGCAAGATATGCTCTTTAAAGGTTCTTCCCATTCCCATACACTTTCTATGGGCTCCTTTATTGTCATTCACACCAGCTGCCTCTTTTATCAGGAAAAACAAAATGAAAAGAATCAACAGGGACAAATGATATTCCATAAACTTGTTCTCAACTAGGGCTGTCACCTTATTCTCAATATTTGAATATCCATTTGAGCATGGGGGTAAAAATCTATACTTGAAGTGTAAATAAACATTCTAAAATTAATAAGCAGCTGAACAGCACATTAGGGCACCTGGAGCAGTGAACCACCAGATCCAGCAGAGGGCACTCCCAGCACTACCCGACTGACCAGTGCTCTATTGACCTCAACAACAGCTGCATTTCATCTGCCGTAAACAAACAAACAAAGAAGACACCTCTAGGAAATGGAGGACTGGCAAAGCCAATCGAATTGGACAAAACACAGAAACATTTGAAGAGCACCATTTGGAAGCACTTTGGGCTCCTCTGTGTGCTGATCATGTGCAAAGCAACTGGTCCACTATGACAAATCTGCAGGTCCATTTGTTGGCTTTTCACCCACCACAGTCTAGCAGTGCCTTGTCAACTTCTGAGTCCTCCTTGGCAGGCCCCCATGCCAGAGGCATGGAAAAAGGTCATCACAAACAAGGACATGTGGCCTATCGATGTGGCCTAAGCAGAGTTAAAAAAGTTATTACATGGAAATGCCTTGTGTGTGTTGCAGGCTGGGGCGCACACACGTTAATAACTGAAAATCATTAACTTGTATGCTCAAAAACCAATTGAGTTTGATTTTGAGAAAAGTGACAGCCCAATTCTCAACTGGTTCACAATTTCCATCCTAGTTATATCGTTGTTCCAATGCTCTACAAACTGTTCCTCAGTCTGATGGCTCTGACTTAATCATTGATTACATCCGCCCTCTGCTTTGTTGATTAGTTTGCTTACATCTGTGCCTGTTAAGCATGCAGTACGGTCTGTGCTCTCATTGGTTAGAGTCTCTGATGTTGCAGAAAACAACTCACAGGAGACAAGTGAAAAATCAGACATGATAGACTTAATATTAGTAGCTCGGCATGTGTTGTGGCCTTAACTGAATTCAGGACCAAGAGGTCCAAAAACCCTATGACTGTTGGACAGGCAAATACTTTACACAAATTCCTACAAAGAAGATAAAACAAGAGAGTAATTAGTTTGCAGATATATTTTTCACTCTCTGGTAAGGCACTGTTTTTTGTGATAAATTCAGTATTATTTAAGGTATTTCTACTAAGAATAATCTCTATTTGCATGTGCTATGACTCATTCAATGATAATGAAATCTTTCTTAAGTACAGTATTCATCTGCGAGGTGTTTGTTCTCCATATGAGAGCTTTTTAAATCTCTGTTTTATGTCTATGTGGCTCCAGAGGGAAGAACCCTGCTTTCATACTACATTATATGTTCTTCAGAAAACCAGCATGACTTTCATATTATCATGAAATAATGAGACATGAAACATAAAAATAGCTTTCCCTGGATCATAAGAAAACAGAACTGAAATGTCGTATCCGCCCACATTCTCCCTGTGAATCTCTCATGGCAGGGAGCACGAGTTTTGCCTCCGGCCACAATTTAATTAACTGATCACCTGCAGCTAACAGTGAGGACGACTTGTGCAGTCACTGTTTAAAGATTGACAAACTTTGGCTTCTCTGAGAGTCTACAATTTCATTAGCAGTTAGATTTCCATCAGTTTAATCACATTTGATGTCAAGTCTTCAGTACGACTCTGCTGGTTTGCCTAAGTGTGGTAAAGATATCAGCCTCTCTCTCTGTGTAGCATGGACAGAATTACACACCAGCAGAAGCATTATCTCAGCTGTTTGGAAAATTCTGTTTGTGCTTCATTATTCATAACCTTGCAAATCAGCTGGACTTGCCAGATTTTGTGTCTGTCATTGTTCTCTGATTTGCTCTTCTGTGATTGTTCTCAGTCAGAAAATGACCAGTGTTTCCAGCATCTTTCTTTGATGGTTAATAAAAAAAAGAGGGTACGCACATGACATCCCAGTTAGCACAAGTGAATGGAACAGCACTCACTGAGTGGCAACAAGCACAGATTGACAACAGTAATAAGAGGGAAGTAAACAGTTTAATACTTTAAGGCAACAGAAAAGTTTAAATTTTTTAGCTGTTAGTATTTAATAATGTCACCACAAGCAGTGTAGATCCTCAACTGATTTTGTTGAAACATCTGAAGCCAAAACAGTCGGTTTATAATACGAGGCCGTGATGCTGCACTGACCGGTATCAAATCACCCAGCCTACATGGATCCAGATAATGATATGTATGACCCCACCTCTCTCTCTGTCCTCTGGTTTTAAGTTTTTTTTACTTGTTTTCAAAAAACCAAACATCAATATCCTAAATGTTGTGGCACTGAGGACAAAAGATAATGTTTTCATGCTCGATATCACTTTGGATAAACAGAAAACCACACTGATACAGAGTAAGACTCACTTTAAGACCTCATCCTGTGACTCAGGCTAATTAATGCTTCATTTTAAACAAAACTTTATGGCTCCAAAAGTTTAATTTAGTCATATTTAAATGTAAATTGGAAAAGAATCTACATTTTCTGTAATGAGCATAATCAAAAATAATGAAGCCTGCTGAAAATGAGTAAAAGCTCAGTACTTCTCAGATGACTTAAACTGTTCACTGTTTCTATAAACCACTGAGTGGAACTGTTAGTCCGTCCCACAAACTGTGACGTCAGTGCATACTCTCCCTTTGTAAGAAGGAGAAACGATTCCAGATATACCACAAGACCTTTCATCTAGTTTAGATTTTAACCCAGTAGGATGTCTTCAGCATGAAAGAAAAAAGTGACATTACATGGAGCAATTACATGATACACTGTAGCATTTATTTGTCAGTGTATTTCTTTTGGCCCCTGGACTTCTGTTTAGATTTACTTACTTTTACTCCCTTAACATATGACCAACCATATTTATCCCTTTATTGGATACCATGAAATAAAGCTAAGAGATTCACAGAAATAAAAAAAAAAAACTTTATTTTGTCTGTTTTTGTAAAGGGCATCATCAAACTGTTTTTTAATCGTTTTGTTTTTTGCTTACATTGAAAAAAAAAACTAGAATATGATCTATTTCTGTGTTTCCTGTTCAATCAGATGTGTTTCAACAATAAAATATACTTTGGCACCCTGACCGTTTCTCCTTATCACACATTCACGTCACAGTTGGGCCAGGATGTGGATTCATGATTGAAGAACAAAGAGAAAAAAAGGAATAAAACCAAGTGACTTGTGTGCAAAAATAACCAAATTAAGTTTCCATTTAACCTCAATCTCCACATGTTCAGGATGTGTCAATGCTGGTGCAGCTTTCTACAATAGTGCAGCAGATATACACCCACGCATCTTTACGGGGCTCCAAGGTCAGACAAAACCAGCACAGGCGTCCAGTAATGGAGGCATCAGCCTTGGATGAGCCCAGCAACAGATGGAGAGACTGCTGCTTAGCAGGAAATGTATTATCAGATGGTATAAAAGTACATATAGGACAGATTATTGCCAGGGATCAGAAGGGATGGAACAGTAGGTTAAAGAAGAAATTACAGCTTTGCTGGCATGAAGACTCATCTGCTGTACTGTATTTAAAGAAGCTCATAATATCATATATTTTTTACATTTGCAAAGCTGTTATCATAAACACAAAGTGCATAAATACTTTAAACTATAGTAAATTAGTCTCTTATCTCTCTATTTTTGGTGACTGATGCTTCTTTAAGTAGGCTTTAGACAAGTACCAACTAGGGAAGGGTAATTAAAGACAAAAAATGTATCTCAGTATTTTTTAGCTGAATGGTGGCACATGGCTGATCCATATTTTCCTTAGTAATGCATGATTATGGTTTTTTTGTCCAATATCTGATGTGCCAATATTTCTAAACTCATTATTGCTGAAATTAAAATATATATTGCTATTTTGTGTCAAGAGCACGAAATCTTTACTTTACTAAATTTGACCTTTTCTTTTCATTGTTTCAGTCAGTTTGTGTTAGAAACAGATGTAAAGTGAAATTTTATCCTGTTCTTTAATAAATAAACACTTTTGATGCATAAAAGTGGAAATGCGTGATACTGAGGTAAACCATCATGGTTCATTGCACATTTTGCCAATATTACAGCCAATATTTGGGACATTTATAGATGTTGAAATTTGGATGTTTATGGACAGTTTTTATGGCCAAAATATTGGTGAAAATATTATATCTGCTGATAATGACAATTATCTGTTAAGGCAAATCTGCCCAGACTGATCTTAGTCTGATAATATTGTGCATCCCTAGTTTTCCTCGAAAGAAACAATGATGGTTGTCACCAGAATTATTAAACTTTGACATGTTTCTAGTATATACTAAATGATTCTGAATCTTGTTTGATACCAAAGCAATAAAAATAAATTCCTCAACATTGAAAACTGTGTTTTTGTTTTTTGTAAAATTACAGGCTAACTCCATCTTTCTGTCTTAATTGTCAAAAATCAATGGATGCAACTCTAAATACAGTACAGATTTTCAATACAAAAATAAAAATACAAATATAAAACTTTTATCATTTTATCCACTGTATCAAAAATTTGAAAGTTCAATTATCTTCAGTTAAATTTTTAAACCAACATAATGAGGGATGTCCAAATTGCACAAATTTGTTTCTCTTAGACCACTCAGTACTTGAAGGAATCAAAAGTAGGGTCAAGGCTGGCATGCAGAAAGAGGGTCTTATGTATGACAGGGTCGGCTTTAAGACTCAGCTACAAGAGTCTCTCAACAAGACTGAAACTTCTGCATTTACTCCATGTGACTTGACCTACGACTGGAGTCTGTGGAGTATCATATACTGCTAACTGACCGAGCAGAGAGAGCCCCCCTCCCCTCAACCATAGGAAATTCTATTAGTAAACACACAGCAGCTACTCACAGTACCTTTTGGATGTTTTTTTTTTTTTTTTTACACCTTTTAGTGTTAAAAAAAACTCACAGAAACCTCAGCTGACAAGTCAAAAGGAAACTACAGCCTTTTAAATCAATCATTTTACCCTTCTCTGCTCCCCTTCACTTTATCTTCACTATTTGATCAAATTTTTCACCACAATTAAGATAATGTCGCTTACTACTAGAAGGTCCTTATTATCCACTTCATATCAAAAGCAGGAAGTAACCTTTGCTAAAAAATGAAAATGACAACTATAAGAAAGACCAATTTAGCAAAAAAATCGTATATCTAACCTTTACTGGCTTACGAAACCAGAGAAATCAACTAAAAAGATGAACTCCTGAAAAGTTACAATTCTGTCACATTAACAGAGGATCATTGGACATCACTGGGTCAGTCTGTTCATGCACACTTCTGAATGAAAAGCAGTATCAAATAAAACCCTCGGTCTGAGCTTCAGATCAAATGTTTGTTGCATCTGAGCATCAAATTAAACTAGAAAATCTGAAAATGAGCACCATAAAATACATTTATTTTCATTCATCATCCATCATACATATAACAAACCATTCAAAATAACAGTACTCTATCAATTCCGTAATTAATGTAAACTCGACCATAGAACACTTAGACCAAAAAAAGTAATAAATTATTAATTTTGTGCGTCAGGAACCTCTAATTTGCTAGTTTAGTTGCCGTGGTATCAAACAGTTATTAATTGCTAATGATTTTAACAATATTAATGCTTCACAATAACAGTAAATCAGTAAAATCATTATTTCACCATTTAGACTAAACATTTCAGACTGATTATCTTTTGATTCATTTAGCATACTACTTTAATTACTTGTTGTTTTTTTACTGTTAGACGTCTTTTATAATATGCTTGAGGCCTGACAAATTTAAAAAATCAACATAAATATAAATCATATCAATACCAATGATATTCTCTTATCCTTTCTGGAAAATATATTAAAATGTCTACAACTCAATATTTTGTTCCAGCCCCAGTGACATTTATTCTGTAAAGTGCCTCTCTGACCTTAACTGCTCGTTCTCACTTATAAAACAATCAGAATTTATTTCAGCATTAAATGAAGAAAAAAAAAGATGAATAAATGTGAATATATATATATATAAAAAACATTATAAAGCTATACATATATGCTTCCATGCAGCCATGGCACTGGTTTAATACAGCTGATTGCAGTCCATCTCTATTTTTTCAACACAGGTAAGAAAGTCAGGGTTTAAAGAAAAAAAAAGCCTGAGTGAATATCCCTTCAAACCTTTTGCTTTCAGATGTCCCAAATCTGCTTTTAAAGGGAAGCCATGCATCACCCTGATGGCTGCAAACCTAACAGCCTCAATTTCCACAATTTTCATGCTTTCAAATAAGTTGAGGGATTACTTGCTCCTCCGTGAGCTGAGTCAATTTTTCAGCCCCTTTAGGCTCATAAACCTCTTTGAAACCCCTCAGGGCAATGCTAAAAATGCAACGTCATCCAGCTGAAACATGAGATTCCTTCTCTCTTTCATGAAAAAGAAATGTGCAGATACAGGTGGAAGATTTTACCCTGACAACAGCAGGGGAACAAGACACGTGTGTGTCCACTCACAGGCACCAACACAACGTTCACTCAACTGAAACGACAACACGGGGCCTCAAAACACCCAAACACATTTTGTAATTTCACTCTTGGCGACCTCCGCTCCCTCTGTTGCTTGCTCTTCAGAGGCAGCACGTCTTCTGTGCAGCGGCTCATTACGCAGGCTGATGGTTGAGTCCTTGTCAACTTACTGTCCAATTAGCATATCTGAGGCTGGCACAGACTCTCATCCTAGCAGGAGAGAGAACCGTATATACATACTGATGTCCAAATACTTATGCTCTTGCATGTACAATCCTAATTGTTAAACAGCTCCGACATATGAGGGGGGAGAAGTATAAATTATCCAATTACAGGTCCAATCCCTAATAAAAATGTAAGCCCCATGGTTTACTGTTTTGCATTAATCTAAAACATTCTTAAAAAAAGTATTTTAAATATAGAGTATCATAGGATGAGTTTGTTCTTTTGTTAGGGATTAATTAATGATTGACTTTGTAATTACTATTTTCATGCATAATTTAGCTTTGTAATTAACAACTGAATATTAAAAAAATGCTATTTTTTTACATTGAATGGAGGGTAAAAGGGATGAAAAAGACAGAGGTGTCTTGTCTATTCATCCATCTATACACCCTCATCTCTTTCTACAGTCTACAGCTGTGTAGCTATCTAGCCTCGTTTGCCAGCTATACTAACCTGATACACCAGATGGACTGTTCAAAATATCTCAATAGCCCATCTTGGAAAGAGCCCATAGAAAGTGTTTGGTAATGGGCAGAACCTTTCAAAGCATATCCGGCAGGTGATTGGACAATCGTTCCATCAATCACATTCATTACGAGCCAATCAGATAATGTAGCTGACTGGCGCTACAGCAAGGGTGTAAAGTACAAAACATGAGCCACTTGGTAGCATAAACTCGAGGCCAAACATGTTAGAAGTGGAACAAAAATATCCTTAATATTGAGAAATTTGTAGTGTTGTTATTTGGTTTTTGTTTAATTAAGAAATGCAGTCAAGATCTGATAAAACTGCTACCAAAGCTGTTAGCATCTATGCTAATCTCTGTACGAGTACTCACGCCATGCTGCTGTCTCACTCGTAGCTCCCACCTCTTCCTCATCCGAAGGACGCTGAATAAGCCAAGCTGCTTTGGGCTACTCACAATCGTTGCAGGTTAGATCTTGGCAAGATGGATCTGCCTGACTACAGACAACAAATCAGGTCACAAGCTAAGACTTGAAAGCATATTTTGAACAGCTGATATACATTTAATTCTGCATATGGTATACCCATGTTTCACTCCTTGTAGACTATCAGTCCATCACCTTGAAATCTTGGTATTTGCTCAAAACAAGCAAATACAGTTTTACGTTGTTTAAATCAGCTTTTGCTTGCAGTCCCTGTTAAATGTTGTACATAACAGAGTTCTCAACGGTGCTTAAAGTTACAAGATGCCCCTACCATCTCAAGTATTATTACACAAAAGAAAAGGAACCTTTCTGCTGACAAATTTACAGTTGAAATGGCATTTATAATCCATTAGAAAGCTAATAAGAGTCCCACTTTGTCCAGAGACAGCCATGATTCGTTATAAAACATGTTCACACATCATGATTTTTGAAGCTTGAGCATACGCAACAGGAGTATAAAGGTAATAGCCCTATTCATGGTGCATTGACGCAAAACCGCTGGAAAAAGATCCATTATATTTAGAGCTTGAGACATTCATATCGTTTCCATGAGGCTATAACATTTATGCCGATTCAAGCTGCAATTCTTCTTGGATGGGTATTACGCGGCGCATGCCCCCACATAAACACAAAGGCAGAGACTCTCACTTGCAGCACTTTTGTCTACCGCTGAGTCCATGTGCTTCCTTCTCTCCAATATTATGCCTCAGTTAATACCTCTGGAGATAGACCAAACGAGGGATCTACTCGTTCCCCCCATTCAGCCTCCATGGTGTTCACAGTGGAGGTGAAGCATCACTGGGTGTAAATATTACACCTTGAAATGCCAGTGTGAATGTGGCTAATGTCAGGCTATTGTAGGACTAAAACATGGCGGTTCAACTTAAAGAGAATTTCCCCTTGTGGACCTTTGCCCCACTCTATTGACAAAAGTCTTTTCAAAGGAGCAATAACACCTTCAAATTACCGAGTTGGGCCATTCCAGGTGTATTATAACCTTGCAGTACAGCTGGATCTGCCGGATCTATTTTCTGTAATCTGACAGATCTAATTTGCCAAACCCTAATCTACAACAACTGTGCACGGCTCAAAGCAGCACGGCCTAATCAGCGTCCTTTAAAGCAGAAGAGGTGACGACAGCAGGAAGTGTCTCTTACAGAAATTAGCATAAATGCTAACAGCTTTATTGGCACTTTAATCAGATCTGGACACCATTTCTTTATTAGATGAGAAACAAATAATACTGGGTGCACTTTTCAATAGAAAGGACATTTTCGCTTCACTCCTGACATGTTTGGAGGGAGTTTGTTCTACGAAGAGGTTTGAACATTTTGTGCTTTACACTGCCTGCTTCATTATGTGATTGACCCCTAATGAACGGGATTGATAGAACAATTGTCCAATCACCTGCTGGATTTGCTATTGAAAGGTTTTGCTCATTCCCAAACACTTCCTATGGGCTGTTGCCCAGACAGATTAGTGAAATTCACTTAACAGTCCACCTGGTGCATCAGGTTAGAAGTATAAGAAAAAGTTAACATCCTGTATGCTTGTGTTCACCGCAGACCTTATGTCAGGCATTTATCTGAAATACAGATTTAAAAATCTTGTAGACTCCAAGACAAGGGAGCCCTGAGTGCTAAAATCAACTCACCTACCTGTTTTAGTACTGCGCCACTCTATAAAATATTTTTAACCACACAACTTAGTATAGCACGATACTTATGTAGCTATTTGGCAGCCTTGCCAGCCATTAAGCTGAGTACCTATTATTTGATTATCTATCTATCTATCTATCTATCTATCTATCTATCTATCTATCTATCTATCTACTGTGGTAAGTTTTAAAGCACATTTACCTTATTGGCTACCTCCTTGCTATCTTCAAGGCCCATTTAAAACTTTGTCTTCTAGCTTAATAAGGTACAGTATCTGTCTAACTAGCTATCTTACTTTAGGATGTTAAGGTAGCTCCCACTTGCCTTCTTACCAACCTATCCATCCATTATCTTAACTAAAAGTTTTACCATCATTTTTTTTAATTGATTAAAAGTACACACACACATATTCCTTCTTTCCCTCTCTCTCCCCTTCTCACTCTAAAATAACTACTAGCCAGGACACACTGCAGCCAATTAGTGCATGTCTCCTGTAGCAAGACTGAGGCTCCCTGACAACAGAGAACACCTTCATCTCCCTGGACGTCATCGTCATCATCCCGGCCATCATCATATTTCAGCTGTGGTTCATTAATGAGACATGCCAGCCATTTTTCCCTTCCTGCTTTTTAGCAAAACCTACACATCAGTCAGGATACAAAGTCGGGTTGAAGGCAGATTCGGGGCTTGTTGATAAGCTTGTCTTGAGACTGATAACAGCAGCCTTGAGAAACACCGTGCTCCGTTTTAATAACCTTGTATTGATTGATCGTTCATAATAAATTTTCCAACAGGGGATGTCTTTAAAGTAAGATCTGCACACTGCCTTCTAATGGATTCACCCTTTTATTGATTGATAGGATATAATAATCCTTTGCAAGTAAACAGCACTGAAACAGACCTGGCACCACAACACGAGCACTTATCTGTTCACGTGTTTTTTATTCAGTTTGCCCATGCAAAACATCTCCAGTCCCTTTGGGAAGGGCCCATTAATTTTCCAGAGCCTCTCTGTTGTGTTTACCCATGATCCACCTCTCTCTAGTGTATCTGCGCTGCCATGGTCTCACCTGTCTGTCTCTTGGTCACATGATTCATCGTCCACTGAGAGCTCATTATCTCACAACCACAACATTGTTCTGCAACAACACCGAGACCATCTATAGAGCATTAACATACATTTCACACATTCCTCTGTTTGATATGTGCTGTGCAGTGGAAGGTAGATGTATTTACGTCACTCAAGTTAATTACTTAAAGCTTACATATCTATTAACTTCAAGTCCTGATGAAGTGATAGAAAAATGTGCATTGTACAGTTGCTATATTAAAGGGGACTTTGTTTCTAATCACCAAACCAAATTTCAGTGTCAAAAAAAATCCTCAAATGTACAAAATAACATTTCAAAGTCATTAAAAATCAAGCAAAAATCGGTGCTCTGGGGTGCTGTTGGCATATCCATTTGATGTGCTGAAGTCTCTACTCTCTCATCTTTCAAAACCACCTGAAAATAGAAAGCTAATCTGGTTGAAATACTGGACCTGTCAGCTCAGAATGTCTGCAATAAATTAGGAATTTATCGTTAAACCAATATGAATCTTTGCAATAAACACATCATGACAGTTTGAATTTATCACAATGAATAAAAAAAAAATAATATGGTGAAGCCATGTTTCTCAAGTTGTGGGATGACAACCTCGCTTTCAATCTTAAAGCAGTCAGATGAAGCCAAAGGCTACGCTACCTCTGGTTTTATTTGTGCAAATTAAGGGAAGAAAATCTGGGGATTCTTATAGATTCAGAGAAAACAAAATACTAATACTGGTGTTTAAACCATAAGGAGGAGCATAACTCAAACGCACTGTAGCTTATGGCTTTGCAATCATCTGTTTTCTTTGTTTTGTTTTTGTAATTTGGCATACATTTTCAGATTTTGTTGTTTTGAACATTGGTATTGTACACTGGCTGTTTCCCATATCACACAGTCCCATTTAAAGCGTCACTTCTATGTTCTGGGCTAAACCTTCAGGTCACTTATGGTGTACTTTTTAAGTGTATCTTTGTGTTTTTCCATTTTTACTTCAGATGCCAACAGGAGGCTGTCAAACAAAACTATAACAAGAGACGTTGATTAAATACTGACACACCGTCATGTTTGCCTGGTTTCCCTATTATTCAAGTAGAAATCAAGAAGTATATTCAATAAAAACAACAGTTTATAAAGTTTTCTAAATGGCTAACAGTATTTCAGTTTTTGTTGATGGATTTCACAATTGGTGCAACAATAATGCGATTCACACTTATTATGCTTCACGCAAATCCTTAAAATCAAACCAAATGTGATACAGTATTTATTTATTTTATTTTTAGATTATTTTTTGGGTATTTCTGTGCCTTTATTGACAGGAGAGAGAGACAGTGGATAGGCTTGTGAGGAGGAGTGAGAGAAGGAAGGGGGAGGACACTCTGCAAACTGGCCACAGGCTGGATTTGAACCCGGGCTGGCAGAAGCATGTACATGGGTTGTGCCTGGTAGCTTACCAGCACCCTGAGATACAGTATTTAGAATAATCTGTATAAGCCTGATATGTACAGCTGATATATACAGTATTATCTATAAAACAAATATCTGCAGATATGAACATCTCTGCCTATTTAAGCTACCACCAATGTTTTATGGATGCTGATGTACTTCCCCATTTAACACAACTATAAGTCAGTGCAGTGTTGCTGTATCCGGAGACAAAAAGACCATCTCTACTCCATCTCTCTGTAGGACTGAGCACAATGGCTTCAACACAATATCCCTTTTTATTTTTTTATACAAAAAAATTCAATTTCTGATTTGAATCAGTTTTTCCAATCTCAAAGAAAAAAAAACACTGACACAGGAATTATATATATTAACTCCTTGCTATTTCATTATTTCATCAAAATATACCACAAAACTTAACAGGTTTTTCCTCTTTGTACTGCATTATGTAGTTTGGACTTAGGAAAGCTTATCTACACTGGCAATGAAAGCTCCACAATTTTCATAAAGAAACAGAACTCTCTGATCATTATGTAAATTCACTGAAAAACAAATAGTAGTCTTAAAATGTGCCACCGCAGAAATTGATTGGGCCTACCATTATTCTCAGTAATTATATCTTCAAACATTGCCAGAACTTACATGTCAAGTAAGAGTTTGGCATTGAGAAAATGGTGATTTTTATTTCAAATTGTCATAAAAAACCCAAACAAACAGATCAATCCATCAAGACTATTTATCACCCAGCTCTTCATCTTTCATCATGCTAAGTTCAATTAAGTTTCAGTCTAGCATGATGCCTGGATTTGAATCAGAAGCCCCCTTTAGTGCCCAAACTTCTGGCATAACTAGGACTTAATCCAATGTTGCTTTCCGTTTGTGGTGACAGAGATATAACTCCAGAACATAGCCTGCACCCTGACATGAGGAGGAGGCTGAGTAGGCAGTGAGCTTGGCTGCAGTGCTCTGTGTCAGTGAGACACAAGTCTGGGAATCACACTACGTAGTTTTTAACTAGACTGTTTTATTGCTTTTAGTGACCTGCCCAACACCATGTCTGGTATGTTTCATAAATAATTTACCCAAGATGCAACGAACACACTAGAGTTAAGATGGTGGCTAATTTCAGCCCAAGAATAAAGGGAGATGGCAAGCAAAACATTTTTTGTAGTGCTAGGAGGGTGAATTCATGCATAAGGGACCTGATTGTGACAATAAGTTCCCCTTTTGACCCATCCTTACACAAAAAATAGACCTTAAAGTGGAGAATAACTCTCTAAAAGTCTAAATCCAAAATGCAGTCACACCAAAGAAAATAACACACACGATTATTCCAACACAAATGGTGTGTTCAAAGACAGACTTCTGATTCTGCCTCACAGGAAACTTTAAGTATTCACTCCTGAATAGACCTGATTTCTGTGCCTGCTTCTGAACAAATCCTATTTACGTGCTACGCAGGCGAACAGCCTTAGCAGGTCTGTCACTAACCAGCCATTGCATGACTTCCTGATGGAGATGAGATTTGTGACGCCAAATGAATTTCTCCTTGAGGGACGATAAAGTTGTGAATAGAATTGAAAAGCGGAGTAATGGGGTAGAAAAGCTGCGTTTGTCCTCCGTCTCATTGCTGGAATCAGACAGAAAGCGTGTCCCAGCGAGTGAAGAGATAAAACTCTTGTCAAGGGTAACAGACTTGCACACGGATGCTTTCCACCAATGAGTGGTCATTACTCTCACCTCCATCACACAAATACTTCATCCAACCTGACATCCTTCAGAGCTGTGGAGACAGAGTAATCATGAAATGCCACAAACAAAATGTGTGGCTGTTTTAGAGTGCCATGTCAACCAGTACTCACTACCTGCAAACACACAAATAACACAGAGTGCAAAATGTTCCTGCTGACCTGGGAAAGAGTTTAACCTTATAGTTTTAAAGTTTTCTCTGTGTGAGTTATGGTGGTGGAACAGAGCCTCAAATTTCCTGGACTTTGTTCCCTTTCCACCCTGCAAGGTCTTACTGAAGAGCTGAACCCATTTTGCTGATGCAATACAGTCGTTCTTTTATTATCTGGCATACAGAGGGATACCAAAAACCTTTGCCTTCCTTAGATTTGTGGGACAGAAATTCAGCAGAGAACACTTTGTTGGGTATTTGACACAAGTATCAGGCCTGTTTGTGGGCAAATTTTAAAAGATAAAGTAAAGCAGAAATACTCAAATTAAACACGTTTAAGCAAGGCAATGAGTCTGCAGCTTTGTCAGCTGCTCTGCCAGGACATGCTTCATCATTTCTGCAGATATAGAGTAAAAAAAAGTTTTGACAAGACTAAGGGTTTACAGTGCAGATGCCCAGACATGACTTTTTTTGCTGCTGATTACAATAAGTAATCCCTTTCAAGAGAGCTTTGCTGATGCAGATCACTGTGAGTAATCACATTTAGTGCTTTAAACCTTAAAAAGAATCACCGGATAGTCATTTTGCCTGAACAATCATTAACACATCACCTAAAAGACTTTTTGGCAACAAGACTGTACGCACATTACTTAGCTGACATTTTACCAAAAGGGCAATTAATGTATCGCTTCATGGTCGAATTTCCCAAAGAACCGTAAACACAATGTATATTGCATTTGTCATTTTTACCAGGAAGATCGCAAAGGCATCTCCTATAGTCATTTCATGGAAAGAACTGTATAAATATCACTCAACTGTCTGTTAACTGACAGGACCATGAACACATCACCAGACTAATAGTTCTCTGAGAGCACAAACCTACGTAGGCCAAGGATTTAAAACATTGTCGAGCAAGTTATTTTCAAAAATGTGGAAAAAAAGACCTATCCCCCACTTTTAACAAACACAGAAAGAACTCATAGATCCACATCTGGATTTGGATCACCACCAACATTTTTTCACTTCTCTCTTGCCCCATGACCGACATCCCCTAAAAATTTCACCAAAATCTGTTGAGAACTTAATGAAATATTAGCAAAAATGTTGAAAACTGGCCAATCTTGCAATGTTAATAAATCCTCCATCAAAATCGTATCACTCCTTCCTGGTGCCATGACCAACATTTCCTGAAAGGATTCATCAACTTTATCAGTTTTTGAGACATCTTGTTCACAAACCAACAAACAAAGAAACTAACATAGCAAAACCATGACAGAGGTAATGATAGTCTTTTTATTAAAAGAACTCTATAAACAACTCCTTTATTGTCATGTTATGGAAATGATCCGAAGCACGTCACCATGATGCATATTTTCTGAGGGGACCACAAACATGTCACCTATTACTCAATTACCAGTTAAAGACGTCCCCTAAATGCCATGTTTAAAACAAGACTGTCAGTGCATCACCTTATATCCATTTTGTTGAAGAAACAGAAACACATCAACAAACAGCCATTTTTTCAGCTGGACAGCAAAAGCATCATAATGTTATGCTGTGCATCTTTTAGTAAGTTAACTAGCTTTTATCCAGCTGGCTTTAATGCAGATTTCAATGAAGACTATGGCATTGGAATACTATTTTAACCAAAATGAAGCAAAACAAAGTTTCTTACCTAAAGCTGCTGCCCTAAGTAAATGACTGAGCTACAGCAGCGGCAGGAGCAAATGAGCTGACGGAGTTGTTTTCAAGGCAACAGTTGAAGGTGTTGCAGTTTATTCAGTCTGCAGTAGGCAGAGTATTAACCACAAGTGATTCAGTTGACAAATTTAAGTATTTAATTCAATCAGCCTATCATGAGAATAGGCCAATAATGATCGACCCCTATCAACTGGGGTACCTCCAGTCTACAGCCAGCAGGCAGCTGTGACACAGTAGGCACAGCAGTGGTTTTAGCTAGGTGATATTTCCCTAATAATAACACTAGAAAGCCTACGTAATTTGAACCATGTTTAATGTTTTAGCTTAGCATATAAGCATAATTACATTAGCAAATAATTTCACATGAATAAAGCATGGGTTAAATGAAAATTTTTACTTTTAAAGATATTTTGAAACCAGTTTTCAACTTGTGGCACAAGATACAAAGTCAGAATTCATCTATAGTTTTAGGAACAAGATGCATGGCAGTCTAAAAACAAAATAACTTAATGCCAGTCTATCCAAGAGCTCTTCCAAGGAATCATGTAAGAACAAGTGTCAGCTTTACTGATAATATCGAAGAAAAGTCAATAGATCAGCAACATTTATCAGGAATTGAAATCCAAGTCCAGTTGAGAATCAACAACAAATCGCTCAAAAAACAACATCATTTGTCTTTTTTCTTATCAATTCCCTTTTCAGTTCCTTTCTCTTTGTTTTTTATTCCAAAACAAGAGGATCACACTTTCACCAGAGGCTGTGAGCAGAAAAGATGTCAAAGAAGTCAAAAGTGTGATCATGGGAACAGGAAACAGAAGTGGTCAAAACTGAGCCCTTGTTTTCACAAAATGATGCCAATTAAACATCAGTGTCTGTGAAATTCAACAAATGTAGAAACACCAGCAGCTTTCAGGGGTATTCCTCTATGCAACACAGCATCAAATATCTGGAGTGACAACATGTTTAGCATTTTTGCCACTGAAAAACAGTGGAACGTCCTTTTCCACAAATAAACCCGCAGGAATCGATAAGGGAACTGTTCAAGAACTGGATCCATTAGAAGGAACAATTACAGCATTGGTATCAATACGATCTTAACATTTCCCATTCCTTTTCAGGGTACTTACTGAGTTTAATATCCATATCTGTGATGGGTCTCCGATATCCATAAAGTGGTTAATAAGCGAGATCAGTCTGGACTAAAGCAGCAGACTGACTGACTGACACCACTGCCCAAGCCTAATATGGTTAAAATGAAGCTGAGACACATTTATTCAAGACTATGAAAGCCAAGCTGACTTATTCACATAAATCCTTTGTCCTGCACTGTATAAAAGTAAGATGATGGCCTTGGTCTGAAATCAGATTTATGATGAAAAGGTTTATTATGGCATATCCATAGATAAATGTCTACTACTTCATATTTATATGATCAAGTACTGCTTTGGTTCTTATCCTTCTTTTTTCTTTCTTTCATTTCAGCCAACAAAACATGAGGTCTGAGGTCTTTAGATACACAAGTTAGACCAAAAGAATATCCATCTCTTTTTTTCAGCAGTGTTTGGAGTTTTTTTTATGCCTTTTAAAGGACAGAGATGAGGACAGAGTCTGAAACTGAGGATGACAAACTGCTAAATCCGAGTCACAAGTCAGGCACAGACCTGGGTTGCCCACCTCACGGACAACAGTCCCTGCACAAGGCACACAAACAAACTGCAAAAACACCTGTTTCCAAAAATTATTCCTTTTTTATGGCCTTTAAATTTTTTGTTATAAAAACGTAAGAGGTAAACACTCAATATATATTTTGTAAATGGAAAGGAAGCCTAAAGTAAAGCTTTTTTTTCAAGTCATCATGTTTATTTTTAAAACAGAAAACCCTTGTTTGATATGTTTTTGTTTGGTACTATATATATATATATTTCATATAGGGTTGTAGGATAGACTTGTTTCTGCTAATACTGATGCTTAAAACACAAACATATTAATAACACTCAGAAAATGCAACTTTCCTTCCTAGAGGTTGTCATATTTCATAAATGTTTTGCAATTTTAATGGTCCCGCTTATGGAATTAATTTTGGGGCAGTGTAGGCTGATGGGGTCGGGACTGGTGCTGATGTCACACATTGGGCTATTGATGTTTGAATTTTCCGTTTTCAATAACCTCGCTTGTGGTTATATGGGGTTTCGTGGGTAGGCCAACACAGAAAATCCACAGGAATCAATAAGGGAACTGTTAAAAATTGGACTGATAAGTAAAATCAATAATGGCATTGGTACCAATAAAATCCTATTAATTTCCATCCCTAGTAATGACTGATTTTCCAAACACATGACACTCCTGATATCCAATATCATAGAGCATAGATAAATGCTTCTGCATGTTGCTGATGACTTCATTGACAGAGAGTTGTGCTGTAAATGTCTTTTTGCCAGAAATTAAAACCCAATTTTGACCTCTGCCATGATTTTTGGTTTCTTTGTCATCGTTTCTGCTGGCTGCCTCTGGTAAGACAGTGACATCTTTGGTTTACAAAGCATTTAAAACAAAAAGGAAAGGACTCATAAGGGAGTTGATGAGCAAAAATAATAATGAGAATAGAATTGTTAGAATTGTTGCTGATTCTAAACTGGAACTGTTTTTCTGATTACATCACAACTCAAAGGTGGAGGTGCATACATTGGGACAGGGCCTACAGCCAGGTAAGTTTTGTACTTATTCAGGGAAGCTTGGGTATCATCTCCATGTAGGGAAAGGGATTTAGTTACAGGCTCAAGGTTTTATTCTTTTGCAGAGGTTACTGTTATCTATGTGTCTTCTTTGGTTTCAGGTCTTTTTTCTCTTAAGCAAGATATCTTGTAAGTCTGACAATGCGATTTATGAGTGCCATAATGATAAAATTGTAACCACCATATGCCTTTTCTCACCCATTAAGGTAAACTAAAGCATATATCTTTCTCCCACAAATTTTGGCCCCCATCCAGCCTTAATGAATTCACCCTCTCCTCTTTGCATGCTTTTAAATGTTTTTAATCCAACAGTTGAAAATCCTCCCGAGGACTCGCCAACTGCTTGAAGCAAGGTGCATAGAATATTCTGCTATTTAAACATCTATGTATATCCAAAGGAAACTTCAAAGCGTGTGGTGCCCACTCTTTCTCAAAGTTCTGATGAGGCAGTTTGTCTCCTGCTTTGTCAGCCATGTTGTCAGTCAGCCCTACCCTCTTAATGACTGCTGTCAGTCAGGGATGTAACTGTCAAACCGAGTCAATGGCTGCACTCCCACCTTCCATGATTAGATGATGAGCTGTGTACATCAACACGTTTAGCCTTTTTCAGCGCAAATGCCAGCAGAATAAAAGAGGGAACACGTTCCTTGTCACACAGTGTGCTGAAAAGTTCTGCAAAGAAAAACTTTGCCTGAAAAAGACGACGGAGAAATGTCATCTGTGAGGAGAAGAATTAGTCGTCTGTTGAAGTAGAGTTGAGGGTTGACCAGAGGACAGCGAGGCGGCAGCAGTAATGCAGAAATGATGCCCTCTTTTTGCATAGGGGAGGGGGGAGGGAGTGGGGGAGGATGCAAGGAGGAAGGTGAAGATGTCTTCAGTTGTGGCAGTCGTGATGAAAAGAGAAGCAAAGGACTGAAGACAAGAGGTGGGGAAGAGAGGAAGAAGAGGAGCAGAGAGGTAGTGGAGGAGTGTGCATTATTCATCCGTGCTGACACATCAAAATCTCTGATTCATCTGGTGAAGGGCATCAGTCAAGTCACAACCCATCTCTTAGCCTTCACTCATACACACACAGAAACACGGACACATGATTGACACAGACAGACACATACACCGAAATACACGAAAATGCAAATAACCGCCTGACTGAAATAAGGATAATTATGGGTCTGGTTAGCTCGCGATGGAGACCCTTAACATCAGACAGGAGGGCCTTTGCACAAAAGGCTATCAGGCTGAGTGTTTGATTTAAGCATCAAGGTAAATGTCAGGACTGGATAGCTTATCTGCAGCCTAGTGAGGGTGATAATGCAGTGTTATTCACCAGTTATTTTGCACATGGCACATTTCTGTTATCATTTATTTCACCATTTTTGCAATGACAGAAATTGTGCTCTGAAAATGTAGGGATTGTCATTTCATTATCATTTAGTTTTTCAATTAAATGAACACAGACAAAGGCTAACAAATTATCTTAAATATCTGAAAATTCATTTGAGTTTGAGAGTAAAAATTGATATTATAACAGTGGGGAGCCATGCAAAGTGCAAATATACAGTGCAGCGGCGCATGAGGCCACCTGGAGCAGTGAAGTGTTTGATCCAACAGAGGGCACTCTCAGCATAACTTGACCTTGCATGCAAACATGATGCTCTCTTGACCTCAGTAAAGTAAAGGGATATTCCACTTTTTTAAAGTTGGGTTGTATGCGTTACTTGTCAATAGTCAGTGAAGTGGCTGTACTATTGGAGTACAGTTATTTTGCATAATTGTGTGAGTTTCACGTAAAAACAAGCCATGAAAATACGTTGGGTCAAATGCACAATAGACCGAAAGATTTAAGAGCACTTAATGTTTCCTCCAGGAAGTCTCAGTGTTTGGAACTATTTTAAGATGCAGCAAATGGATATGTGCTCTTCAGCCTCTGCATTTACAGAAATCTCTTGGCCCAATATAATTTAATCAAAAGGACAAGATTTTTGACATAACTATGTTTTTTTCACAGTGATTGCAGATGTGATACATTTTATGAATGCACAAATTGAAAAGTGAATGTGTAAAATGTGGCACAAAATAAAAACATACATAACTTTGAACTCAATCAGTGTTTTAGTGTCCAATAAAAACATGAGAAACATAAGTCCAGAGTTATATCTATTTTTCAGTGGATTGTGTTGTATTAAAATCAAGACTCTTATTGCTAATTTTCATGTGATGACGCACCCTCAACCCTCTTTCTGTAGGCGAGAAACACTTCCCCCAGCTTTACACTGAGTTATATTTTACAGACCCCAACAATAGACAGATAACCCAGGCAGAGGCAAGTTATGGATTAATGTTGTCAGACACTCCACTGTGTCTGTACAAACACAGTAGTGCCAGACAGACCTCTAATCCTGACACAATTTTTGTGTAAACTTGATCAGAGTATTGCTTTCAATGATAAAATCACTGCCTTAAACACTGCCTGAAAGTGACAGCACAGTGATCCTGATACTATGGACCATTTGTATTATTGAGCTAATGTTAGCCAATCACGTACCGATGTTTTGAGAATGAAGATTTTCTTGTTTTTAGCTTTCTAAACAAGGAAAATTTTATCCAAGCACTGGCGAAAGAGGAGGGCTTCTTCAGTATTACAGTAGGCTATGGGGTGCACCTGAAGCTATATTCTTGCAGATGATTGTGCTCAATTGTCCTGTGGTTTTCATTAGATGTAAAAATCTACCATTTTGTAGGTACGAGAGTTAAACAAACAAAAAAAAACTTTACTGCAGCTCCTGGCCAATGCTAACAGGCACTCTTTTTGTCCTTCAGACCTCCAAGCTGGTCACATAACAGAAAGCCTTTGACACTATTTAACACATCAGTCTCTATTGTTACAATAATATAAGATGTATACCAAAGTAATGTCTCTATTGAAAAAAATCTGTTATTATTTAAACTGTCAAACATGCATATCCCTGCAGTGGAAGATTTAAAAATATATATAATTTTTATTTTCTGTTACCCCTTGTCTAACACCTACCCGGTGGCAGCCATCGCAGGCATGAAAAATAAACTAACGAATCTTCATATAAGTGGCTGTGTGCTTGTTGAACTTCTAGTTGCATCAGTATTCATTCCAGGATGTCCCAAAACCAACTAAAAACTCCTAACAGGAGCTTTGACATGTTTTTCAAATTGCTTATTCATGCAACAGTTACAGAAAATTATCAACCATTTTTCCATGAGTAAGTGCACAGATAATTAGAAATACACAGAATCATTATTCCTGCGAGTTGTTTTGAGTTATTAGAGTATATTTATGATGATGATGTTATGTATACTGTGGCGCAAAATCAAAGCCAATTAGTGCCATTGAGCTGTATGTGATTGCTGTTAAATCAGTGTGTAAGTTTAATGTGTATGTTGAAATCAATACCCTAGTTTCATAGGAATATTTAATCATAATCTGTTTTCGTATGAGTCGTATGAGTATAACTCTTTTGTGTTAGATTTAAAGAGATAAAAACAATGGAGGTAAATGCACAGAACATTATGATCCTCTTATATGTGTTCAAAAAGAGCAGAGATACTACCGCTTTAACTCAAAATTCATCTAATCATATTAATTTGGCCACCAGGAAAATGATGTAATGCTGTGATCATTTTCCTCAAACATGATCCCAGAGACAGGCTTTGTAAAATAATGCAGATTTATGGCTCTGCTGGGGATATTGTATCTGAAGACATCTCCTGATTAAACAAAGGTTAACTGAATACAGTAAATACACATTTATCATTTTCACTGCACATCCTGGTCTCTGTGCATTATATCTAATTCTGTTATAATAATTTCTCCCTCATGTCGCCCTGCCCTAATGGCTTCATTCTGCATGCTGTATGCCTTGCTTTGAGCAGCGCCTGAATAAACAAGACGAGGAGCGAAGCAGACAAAAGCTCACTGTTTGGAAGGCTTTGAAAAGGTCAATTAATATCAATGCTGAGACAACAACAAAGTTTCTGTCTGCTTGTAATACAGGTGGCTACGCTTCCAGCATCAAAGTTGCACACCTTGGTGGATTCACTCCTTCCATCCACCTCACTGCTGCGACAAAGTCAACGGAAAATAGAGTAGAGACTCTGACAAAAACCCACGAATGGGCACAACATCCAACACAAGGGAGCAGAGCAGTTATAGGGTAAAGCTGCAGCAGGTTGGGAATAAGACTTCAATGAGGCCTTTGACGTGAAACCAAAGCTGCTCCACAGGGAACACACGTCATACGGCATATTTGAGTCTGGATGGATCTTCTTTTTTGGTGGGGAAGAAGGAAACCATTGAGGCCTATCGCTGAACCCGGAGAGATGCTATTTAAAGGAGCACATGCCATCACTGATTTCATAAGCGTTTGCTCCTAACAGGGCCGAGATGAATACCTGTGGGGCCGAGCATCTTCTGCCTCACGGAGAGGCGTATTTGATCTGAGACAGACTGGGGGAGTTCTTACAGTTGACTTATCCTTCTCTTAAAAATGACTTTTCCTTGTCATAATAGCACTAAAATCACCCCCCTCTCTTGTGTAAAAGGCAGTGTGTAGGTAAATCAAAAAGATTCCACAAATCAAATGACTTTGCTGGGAGAGTATAAGGACCACAGACGCTCCACAACACAACCAGTCAGTCTCAGGACCCCAACGACCCACCAATGAGACCAAACCAAATCCTTAACCACCAAAAAGAAAATTATATGAAATATTGGAAAACACCAAGCAAAAACAAGGCAAAATAAAGTTTTATTTGGCCCTAAACAGGAAATACAAATTGGCAGATTACATGGGTCATTACAAAGAGGGCTGGCCACCAGAGGACAGACTTTGCCCCTACTGTGACACCCAATAGGCCAAGACCGAGCTCCACTTCCTTGAGCCACATTCACACCAACGTTTTAGCATACGTTTGCCGACGTATAGGGAACTCTCAAGCTACTGCAAGTCAGGTCACGCTGAGCTAAGTTAATTTGTGGGCAACACTGATGTTTTGCTCTTTACTTTTTTTTACACATGCTTAAAAATTTCTGACGTTTGATCCATCACTCTTGTGAACACCTGCAAGAGTTGACCTTCGCTTATCTTTGCTACCCTCAGTTACAGCTGTGTTCTGCATATACATCCACTTTATATGAGGTACACTGAGTGACGTTGTTTGTACAACAATCTGCAGTGCCAAGCTACATTAGGCCAAAGTTCCCCTAAGATCAGCATGCTACCTGTAGGTTATATCTACATTAGCGTAGGTTTAAAATCCAACTACGATTAGTCAGGGAGCTGTTTGGAGCATTGAACATGGCAAAAGTGACCAAAGGAACACCAAAAATTTGATTATTTCTAAAACTTGGTCAACATCAGCTAATATATGCTGATTCGTGAATGCAGCTTAACATCCTGCAATGCATACCAGGCCGTGAGAGGAAAAGGAGTACACCCAGACGCACACACGTTAGGCTTTCAATACATTTTAAACCTGTTATCATATTTTTTTGTTTGTTTCTAATGTAATTCTGTCTGTAATCTGTTTTAATCGTCATCAAAAAAAATAGTAGTATTACCTTTACTTTTAAAATATTACAAATAAAAACTATTATTGTATATGCCTTTATATATACTTTTATTTCATGAAATGCTTTGGCAATACTGTTTTCAACATTCATGCCCATAAAGCTCTTTTGTGAATAGAAACTGCAGATTGTAAAAGTCATCCAGGCCCAGGGTGGAGCCAAAACTCCATGACAGAAAATCCACTAAAGAGAGGAATCCATGTGTAAAAATGACGGATTAAAAATAATTAGGGAGGTGGAAATGGTGTGGAACAATAACCAGCAAATGTGGGGCGCCCCAGAGAAAATTCCCCATCTGTGTGTGAGGAGGAAGACCTCCCTCAGATTCACGATGACAGTTTGATTTTCCTAGTTTTACGAAGACCACGCAGTGGAAATACAGAAAACTTAAACAGACATTTGGAGTGATTTAAATCCCAAGCAGGCAATAGCCCTCGGAAAATGTGTCAGGATGAATTGATGTATCATTAAATTACACTGAGCCTGTGTACGCGTGAGTGACTGCGTTATAGGAGCAAATCCTGCTGCGTATAATTATAGACATATGAAAGGTCTATGGACTTCAAAACACCGCCTATATGTGCAGATGGGATTGTTTTAAGTAAAGCTTGAGCGGAGCAGATGCAGCAGCCACTCTATTGTCTAGAACACAGTCTTACTAAATGAGACCATCCGCCTTGCCAACTGGTGCCTTTTCCAGGAAATTCATTATACAAAAATAAGAGCACATACTGAATCATAATTTGACTGTGATATCCCTTTTAAAAGTGTTTGAAGGACATTTGCATAATGAGATTTCTACTTTGCAGCATAACTCGAATATCAACAGGGCAGGGCTATCTTTGATATCCTTTAAATATCTTTATTAAAGCACTGGTTCTCATAAAGGGGGGCATAACCCACAAGTGGCTCTGAGCTGTTTTCAGAGGGATATGATGGTGTGCTTTAGAGAAAAATGTGTAAAAATCATAGATAGGCTGGCTCAGTCATGGCAAAAATCAGAATCACTGTTATTTTGATTGATATCAAGGTCCCAGTTATTCAACACCATAACCCAATGATTTTACATCTGTGCACTAAATGCATGACTGTTATTTGACATGCTTTACATGTTAACACAGTAAAAATACGACACGATAATAATTAGAAATGCCCAATATTGGATTTCTGACGATATCTGATATGCCGATAATTCCAAGCTCATTATTGTAGATACTGATATCAGTACTGATATTTTTTGTTAAGAGCACAGAGTCTCCTCTGTATTTAAATTGTCTTTTTCCTATCATGGACAGTTTATTTGTGTTAGACACAGCTGGGAGGCAAGAAAAACAACATTTTACTCTTAAATAAATTATACCTTTGATTTATAAATTTAGATAATGATGGGGTTAACCATTATGGTAAATTTGTTCATTCTGCCAATATTACAGCCCATACAAAGGATTTTGTATGACTAATATGTCCAGCAAAAAAACTGCTGTACATATCTGCAAAAGTTTCATATCTGCTGATGCCAATAATCAGCTGGTTAGCTAATTATCTACCAATACTGATATTGTTCCAATAATATGATGCATTGCTAAAAAGAATAAGTAAAAAAAAAAAGAAAAAAATCAGCTGAATTTTCAGTTGTCTGGATAACCTTATTTGGGTAATTATTTGTAGACATAATTATAACTGAAAATGACACTCCATTGGCTGCTTAGCTCTTGTCTAAAATATACAAAAGCCCAAAATGGGCTTCTGGGCGATTTTTTTGCATATTCCAGTGTCTGTGGTTCTTGTTGGACAAACAATATGGCCTCATCCAAATCAGTGTGTTCTTTCCAGCAAAACAGCCCCTGTTTAAGACATTTTCTCTCAAACATCAAGATGCTTCTTGGCAAAAATAAATAAATAAATAAAACACAACTATTTCATTATTTGAACAATATAACAAGGCTCTCAACTGCAAGCCCAATACAAGGCAAACGACCCCATTTGGTATGATTTTCTACTATACATAGACAACCGAACACTATAAAATCCTAACATTTTAGAATTTTGTTTCTCATACATTTACAACCTTCAAAATTGAAAATTGTTTGTTTTTTCTGAATTCAACCATTTCTAACTCAAAATATCTGAGTTTTGTTTCTTGTACATTTATTGCTTTGTAATCCATAAAATGCATGTGTTTTTTTCCTTAATTTAATTGCTTTTCGTCTAGATTAAGCCCAACACAAAATCATATAAGTTAATTTTAGTTGATTGCTCTAAATCTCAACTTCTTTGTCTACGATTATTGGGATAGCACAGCTGTTTTTTCCACATAGTGTTTATTTTTCCAGATCTCTTGAGGGGAATCAAAATTTACATGTCATCATGATAAACCAAGTAAAATAAAATGCATGCATGCATGTCCTTCCAGGACTTCTGTAACAAGTATTTTCTATTATTTAACACAAAATCAGAAGTTTTATTCCATATCAGCTAGTTTTTCTTATTTTGGAATGACATGACTTGAATTCCCATCATTATGTTTTTTTTTTAAATACAATATAATTAAATTAAATCTACCATCGCTTGAAAACGGGGTACAACAAAGTGTATGTTGGCATGTCCTCCCAGGGCTTTCATTTAATGATTTTCTTTTAATTTTAACCCAAATTAAAACGTTTTCATTTGACATACCAAAGTGGTTTATCATTTTCAAAAATTTGGGTCACCCTTCATATGAAGGAGATGGTGGTCCTGAGGCTTGACCAGTTGAGAACCTCTCCTCTATTGGCTGCAGGTCTTTTTGTTTGAAAGTCTGATAATGTATTGTTATTTTTCGGTGTTTTTCTCTCTCCTGATACTTAAAAACGCTGTCCTAACCTGAGGCTCATTATACCTGGCTGATGTGCTAAATGTCCATCAGATAAACCACTTTAGAGGAGGGTGGCAGAGGAACAAAGGCTGCTCTGCTCTGCCAGTCTGCCCCTCGGTCCCTCACGCTGCCCAGCCAACAATAAGGAGAGGGGCACGCGCTCTCACTGTTGCCAACCTGCCTGGTCTGCACAGCCGCTCGCGCACTCATTTTCAACCTAAACGTCTGAAAGAAAAAGTCTCAAGTGATGCTGAAGAAGCCTTCCGGACACAAAGAGACGTTTAATCCACCAGGACACAAGGAAAGATGTCAGTAGTTAGCTAAAAGGCTGCTGACAGGTGGAGTAAAGGCGTCTGGGTGGGGTGCACGCGCGCCTTGCTAACCACGAAGTGATCAGGGATGCTAGTTACCTTGGTAGGAAGTGCTCCGTCTTCTCTACTGTCTGCTAGATTCATGTGGGTGGATTTGCAGCTGGAAGCCTCCTCTCCTCGGGAAACAGCGGGGATAAATGTAATCCAGAGAAAGGTCTGCCTTCGCGGGGGGTGCATGCACACATCGCCGGTGTTTCACCCCCCACCTCCTCCTCTCCTCCGTACTGCCTGGGTCCCGGCTGCTCCTCAGCGCGTTTGTCGGGAGAGCATTGCTAGCAGGTCGGGGCGGCCTCAGATACTGCTGGTTGATGTCATTGATACTCCCTGCCTTCTTCTCTTTCCTTAATGCCCTCCTCCTTTACGCCCCCCCCCCCCCCCCCCCTCTCTTTTCCTCTCTCTCTCTCTCTCTCTCTCTCTCTCTCTCAAGCACTCCTCCTCCCCTCCCCCTTCCCTCCACACATGACGTGATGCAGGCGAGATCTCCAATAGCAACCGTATCCCCCATCACCCCTATTTACCCCCATTACCAGCAGCACCCCCCCGCCCCCCTTCTGCCTGCCTCACCTCCTCCATGCAGCTCCCCTCCTCTGGATCGCTGACTGGTGCAAAGAGGAGGCAGCGTGCTGAGGTAGTTCTTGTGTATTGGTGGCTGATTTTTCTTTTCCACTGTGCTCCCCAGGGGCTCAAATGAAGATAAGCACCTTGAAACCCCTTAGATTCCCATATAATAGCGGCTAATTATAACAGTTTGGCAAGTATTCAGAGCCCCAGAGCAGCTGCAGGAGAGAAGGACTCCCTCTCTGGATTATAGGGTACAATACTCTACAATGAAACAACTCAGAGGAGGAGAGTATGAACATTTTAGACAGTGGATCCCAACTAAGCATTACCATCTAGTGAGAAATTGGGACCCTACTTTCAGGAAAACTTCTAATCGCTTAAATTTGTTTAGTCAAGTATGTTTTATTTTGGACCTTTAACAAAAACATGACTGAACTAGAAGTGCTACGAACGCACAAACCAAGGCATTTCCCACATAGACTGGTGTATGGATGATGTATCTTTGTAGTTCTCTCATCTTAAAGCCAATGGGACTTTTCTCAGTGTTCTTTATCACTGCTGATAATAAGGTCTGCAGCAAACGGAAATTATGATCCCAACATATTGTTGCTGTCGGGCCAAAACCTCTTATCTCCATTTTTTGTAAATAAAACATTGCTTTTTGCCACTTTCCATGTTGGCAAGTGGGTTTTTACAAATTTTCAACCTAATAATGTTGAAGAACTGCCCCGATCAAAAAGTGTAGAAAAAAGCAACACAAGGACCAGGAACAAAACAACACAGAGGCAAGCCTTTAGCAATTGAAGTCTGGTGAGTTTATTCAGGATGAGAGACAAGAGAAGCACAAAACAGTGCTGGAAAAACCATATGAGACGGATCTGAAATCTTCTTCCTTCTCAAATCTCTTATAGCATGCTTGTGCATCATTAGATTCCCTGTTAAGGCCATTGACACCAAGTTCTCCTATCTACACCCTGGACATGAACCCGTCTATGTGCCAAAACTCCTTTCCTGGAATAGCCATTTTAGACGTTCATCTGAACCTTCCCATAACACCAGGCCTACCATGCCTTTACTTGCCAGGTTGAGTTGATCAGAAGAAGGATGTTCTCACCATCAGGCCAGAACAACACTTAGTCTCCTAAGAGCTATCAGGACAAACAACTCTAAATGTGGATGAATAACATTTGGTTTCTAAATAACAGAAAATAACAAAATAACAAAAACTGTCCAGAACAACTGTAGGTGATGTATTTGGGTGGAGTGGGTTTGGGTCATAATTCTTTTAATCTTATTTTAATTATCTGTCTGTTTGTAAAGCAGTTTGTGCTACATCTTTTGTATGAAAAGTGCTATATAAATAAAGTTTGATTGATTGATTGATTGATTGATTTACTATTGACATGAACCTCTATGACCCCACTACAAAAATACTGACCTGTATTTTTAGGAGCAATAGAGGAGTCAGTCGTAAGCACAAGTAATGATACATTTAAGTGTAGTTTGAGCTGATAATGACCTGTACTTCTTTAGTGGCATTCCAAACATTCAGTCAATCAGTCAATCAATCTTTTTTTGTATAGTGCCAATTCAAAACAAGTGTTAACTCAAGACACTTTAAAAGAGAGCAGGCCAAAGACAAACTCTTCAGTTTATGGATACACATATATGCATAGATACATATATAAATATATAAAATACACATATACATATATATACAAATACATACATCCAACATCCAACATGAATCCAATAGCCAATCAGGAATCCCTCATCATGGCGGCAAGAAAAAACCTCCGTTTAGCAGTAGGAAATATTGAATATGGATCCCAGTCTCATGGTGAACAGCCATCCACACTATGCTGTGTTGGGTGTGTGGGCGAAAACATTCTGTTCTCCCTGCATGTTAAAGAGGGAAAATGAATGATGACACATAAACGGTGTGATAAGGTCACAACAGGTCACAATAGGGGCTTTTACAATGGGCTCTTGGACTCTTTGGTTACGAGGCACACATGCTTACACATATATTCATACTAGATTCATAAGTAGACGTACTGACACAAGATCAGATTGAGACTTGAAGATCAGATGTTTAACCCAGTTCAAGCAAGTTACACTGATCCTAGATATCCTCAGAAAAATATGTATTATTAGTTTCTAATTTAAAAAGTGTTTGACCACGCCCCTTGGAATAAGTGTTCAGGGCCGGTCAGGTATGGTAGCACATGTTGGTTCGGCATGGACCCCTCCACAATGCACATGGTTGCCCCCATGTCTTGTCTGGTCCAACCCACCGGGGGTCCTGGGCACCCAGTAAACAGTGAGCTGGATCAGGTTCAGGAAAGCCTGCCAGGTGCCAATAGTAGCACAACTGAATCTTGCACATGCCTGGTGCTTTCCCAATCTTCAGCTTGTTCACGTCCTCTTTAGTTTCCTCAAGAGTTGGTGGATCACAGCTTACAGGTGAGTCCACAGCCACTGCATGTGGAGCCTTCAGTCAGAGCTCAAGACAGGGAGAATCTGCCTGATATATAACCCCTCAACCCATGCAATCACATGCAACAACCACGGTGCTAGACCTGAAGTCAATCTTAAGACTCTCAGGATCCTTGGAGGCATCCGGTGTTCCCAAAGTGGCCACAAGCCCAGTCACAAACACCTGTGCAACATCTGGTTCCCCAAGACATCTAATCTGATGAGAGTCAGCCTTCCTGTGGCACCTCAGATGCAGTTTCAGGGTTGTGACCAGAAGCCAATGGTCACTACTGGAGAACTCGGTTCTCCCACAAACCCTGCAGTCCCTGAGAAGCCTCCTGTGTCTGCCCATGAGCACATGGTCAATCTCTTTCTTCGTTCAGTAGATACTCATCAAGTGGTGTAACCCCCCAAGGGGGCCAGACGGCTTTCAACTGCCAGTGCAACCCCTTCAGTGCGGCGCCCATCTTCATGGCCAGACCAGTAATACATGTACCCACCTACACTAGTCTCTCCAGAGCCAAGGAGCCTCACCTTAGACAAGGCAGCAACAGTGATTCCAAGCCAAGCAAGCTCCCTTTACAGTGCAGGTATGCAGGAGTCATCCTAAAGAGAAGTCACATTCCAGGCACAAACTCGTATTGACTGTCTAAGGTTCAACCAAAACAGTTGAGAACTGTTTCTCAACGACACCCTAGCACCACTAGCAATGTTAACCCAACCTGATTGATGCTTGTTATGCAGAAATTTCCCCCTTATCAATGAGGGTCCAAGGGCTTTACTGCGCTGCTTTCAAATAACGCACAGTGCATCTAACATTTGCGGCATCAGGAGTATTCCCCCTACATGGGTCTTTCATCTTTGCAAGCTGTGGGCTACAGCAGTATTATGCATGAATTCAGTCTGGTGCTGCTACTGGAAGCTGTTGTTCTGGTACAGAGTGGCAGCATTATTTGGTGTCAGCCCTGGACCCATTTCCAAATTAAGAACTAAGTTTCATGAGACTGGTGAAGTCAAAGAAAAGACATGACGTAGGCGTCCTAGAAAGACAACATCCCAAGAAGACCCAAATTCCTCCCTCTTGCTTCAGTGAGGAACTGAGGCTTAATTTCAGAGTTTGGCAATTTTTTGGGGGTATGACCCACAGGTTTAGTTGTGTTGCTCATTCCAGAAATGCACTATCTTTACAATTTGTATCTTGTTGTAAAGTTAACTAATCAAGTTTTCCAGTAATATAAAATGCAGTACCAACTGGCATCATTAATATAGGGATATATATTCCCATAAGGCTTGTGTTGCCACTACTTTGCAGGTACATGTCTGAATCCACTGAAAAAGCTAAATGACCCTCTACTGGAACCTGTCCTACCAGTCGTGGACCACTGATTTGACTGCACACAGGGATGGAGGCATTGCAAGCACATAAGAGATGACTTAATTTGGATTTACTTTCTGCTCCTGGTTATCTGTACTTCCTTAAAGATATTCCAAGTGGTGTGTTTTTCCCATGCATATCAATAAGTAAGGACTCCTGACGCCATTTAAGTCAATAATTCACAATGTTGGGATTTTCCCAAAAGCACTTTCATCTTTGTTCTTTCCCTCTGACTTTAAGTGGATCAGACACTTTTTTCCTGCTCTTTTCTCCCATTTATTTCTACCATGTATGAAATGCACGAAAGTGTGCAAAGAGAGAGCTATTTGGTCATATTGCATGAAAAAATTTGTGCATAAACGTATGACTGCCAGCGAGGAAGCACAGCATAAAAATGGCTGCAGGAAAATCCTCCATTCAAGGACAGCTGGACTGCAACTGTGTATGAAAATAATTTTAGTATCTGACCTTTACCTTACAATACGAGCTACATGAAAAGTCCTGGGGAAAATGGACCTCTATGTCAGCAGATGTAACCCATCACATTTAATATGTTGCTGATTTGGTGCTGTTTTTGATGTCAGTAAAGTAATTTAATCTTTAAAATATCAGCGAAAATAGCACTACAAGAATCTGTCATGGAGAATAAAGCAAATCTCTGTGCATGTAACTCTTAAAGATGCTTCCTTTGCGAACACAGGCCTTTGTTTTATAAGATCTGCTCATATTTAGGTCACCCAACATGACAAAAACCAACCGCCACAAGGGCAAATAGCGAGGTGTTAGCGTTGTTGTAGGTTCGCCTGACGCCTCAGGAACGTGGGAAGCAGTCTTTCTTCTTGAACCTCTTTGCTGACCTCAGACTCAGCATCAGCAACTCTGCCTGCCCGGATTTTTCCAGCTTATCCTCCCCGATACATTACTAATGCATATTCAGCCTCTGCATAATAGTCTGCTAAAAGTCCTTTTCAACAACTCATTCTCATTTTCTGACACAAAGAGCCGCTGACAGGGTGGGAGACTAAGACGAGGAAAATGAACCCACTGCTGCCACTTCTGATGTTAATTGGATGCTACAGTTCTAGTGACTCTTGTGGTGTTAGGGGGACAAAGGCGTCTTCAAAGGTCGAGTTTCTTTGTTGCATACTGACATCTAGTGGGGAGTTACAGGAGTAGTGGACATCTTATTTTTATTTATTTTATTTTTTTGGCTTTACTTCAATGTTTAATTTAGTTTAAATAACTTTGTAATGCCCAAAGTTTGATTTTGTTCGGTTCTAACTTTGTGACAAGGTCTTGCATCAGTTTAACTTTTTGCTCGTTTGTGGTGAGTCTCTGAAGAAACTGCTTGATTACATTGAAACATTTCTGATATGAATAAAAATCGGCCTGTGTAAGAATCTGGTGATCTTTTAATCCTGATTAAGGGGCAAAGATATGACTTGTCACAATTTATTGGAATATCAGCAGGCTTCTATGTCACAATTTTTAAAAACTAAATAGTCTAATTTTTGAACATTTTTACAGTGCTAACAGTCTACTGCATGTAGACAAAAAAAGTTTCTGATCAGTGACATTTTTATAAAGCGTTGAACCAAAATGTACTCTGTACTGAGCTACATCACAGAGGTAATTCCCATATTTCTATACATTTTTAACTTAAAACACATGAATATCAGGCTTTGAAATAGCTTTCCAACACTGTTCCACATTATAATAATGTCACAGAACATTGTTGTATCAATGTCATTACAACCCTAATTAGGAAGTAAATTAAAATCGCCTTTGTTATTAGGCTCAAGTTAAACATCTCTCAAATATAAATATCTATAAATTAAGATATTTTTCTTTATTTTTGCTTTTTTAGTCTTCTCACAAACCTATATGAATAAAAATACATTTCCCATTAACCCACATACAGTAAATGATATCACTTTGACAGAAAATTTGAGAAGCAAAAATAAGTCAAACTAATTTATGTCTTTTTTCAATTAGTTTAATCTTTAAATCCCTACATATAAATCTTGAGATTATACAAGTTCAGAAAAAAAATTGACAGAAGTAAATGCCATTTTAAATGGTCTACACCTGCCATTACAATGTCTTGTTTGATTTTTAGAAATTCTGTAAAGTTTACAAACCTGACCAAGTGAAAGGTATGTAAAAAAAAGTTTAAAAATAATTAAGTGGTTAAAAAAATACAGCATTTCAAAATTATAATGTATTTTTTCATTAATCCTATTTTTTTTTATTTATTCATCTTCCTTGGGGGTAAATGTTATCAATAACTCCCTTCTATTTATTACAAGATGCATTTTTACTGAAGGAAATCAAGTATAGAGGTACATTTGGAAATGTAGCCTGGTGTGCTTAAAATAGTCCCATTTCAGTATACGGTGATGTATACAAAATGTACTTAAAACTGAGCTCTTGTGCCACTTAAATACAACTTAAGTATACTTTGTACAAAGTCAGTTGTTCCTTTTTAACACACTCTTAGCCCACTTACCTCTAGTCTATGTGCAAATACTCTTAAGTGTGCTTTAGTTTACAGATCTCGGGCAAATTCTTTAAAAAATATTAAACTCTTAAAATACCATATAAAATGGAACAAAACTTTGAAATTCAGCTGTCAGTAAAATCATCCAAAATCTAAACAGTGTTGCTAAGTATACTTGTGTCAAAGACTAAAAGGCCAGTGCATCTATCATTTTATAATCGTCCCTCACATTTCGTATGCACATTACAGTTTTATTAGGTTATCACTTTTACATGAAAATGCATTTCTATTCTAGTTTCAGTCAATGAGCGGTGCTTCTTTAATGACTCTAATTCTATCATATTAAATTGAATTTGCATGGCACATTTCATGCAAGTGCAAATAACCTTGGTGTTTACTTTGTATTAGACACATGACCTCAAAATAAATCAATCCAGCAGTAGGTATTTTCATATTTTTCTAGTTTTAGCTGGCTGAAAAAGTACTTCCAACAACGACTTTACCTTTCAACACAAAAACTTCATGACCACAAATGGCACAATGATTGTCTAAATGCAGCTCAGGAGGCATTTTCTCTTTGACCCCTGACATCATAGGTCAGCTGCCAATGCCAAATGCTTCATTTACATCTAGTGATTAGCACAATCATGTGGCAGCCTTCGCAGAAAGATCAGAGGTCAGGTCAGGGTTAATTTTGTTGTTACAGGGGCTTGAACTCTCATCTTACATGCAGGTTAATCTGCTGGCAGAACCATCATGACACCCCTCGTGTTCGGTGATCAGAGGGGGAAATGAATATTTAGTTTTAAAGCTCCCCAGCTCTCCTCATGTGTAAAATCAACAGGCTCGTGTGGTTTCCTGTCAGAATAATGCGCTCTCTGTTGTCTGTGTGCCGTCTCTGCCCGTCACCCTGCGTGTGACCTGCCCGACTGTATAGCATTACAGTATTCCCATTTTCAGAGTTGAAGCTAGAGCAAAAAAGATCCCTAAAATTAGCAGGGTAAGAGCCGTGTCTCTACCACTGCCCGCAGCAGTGACGTTAATTGCGATCTATTTATACTTTAAGAGTGCGCGACTCAGAAAGATCAAGTTTCTGTTATACTTTATTCCAGTGTCCTCAGGTTTATGGGAGCAGGGCAGGGAAACAGTCTGAATTGAACGTGCACTGATTACTTTTTAATATTCTGCTAATGCAACTTTTTTATGCACCCTGAATTAAAGTGTCTTACTCTTTCTAAATAAGTTTTTATGAGGCTGGAATGTATTTTTTATGTCCTGCAACGGAGACCATATAAAGGCAACTTAATATGTGTAATGATGCTCTCTCTGAAAAAGCAGTAATCTATGAACAGCACCCCACTAAATGAACCACCTTAGAGGGAGAAATTCATTTGATTGTTTAATCCTCAAAGCTCTTGTGTGAGTGATTCTCTGGTTCTGAAACACACTGAATTTGACAGAGATGACTCTATTCGATCAATGAGACCACAGTGGACAATAAGGACTATTCACATAGTTTGATGTGTTTGTGTATTAAACAGCCAGACAGAAGTAGGTGTCAATGTAAATGAATATATTTCTCATGGGTTACCAGATTTTTTGCATCTTCAACAAAAATTTTTAAACTGTGAAGTTAATATTCTCTTTAAAATTAAGAATAAAATACCTTTTTTTTTTTTTTTTTAAATTCTTTCATACTATTCATTCAGTGTTGCATGCTTTTAATCGATGAGATCAATATATAATTGATCAAAAGTTTTGAATACTACCAAAGCCTTAAAACTATACACCTTGACACATGTTTTCAACTGGCAGGTCAGGCACCCTGCGTAAATTGAACCAAAACGTTCTGTACCAATACATAGCCAATGCAAGTTTGCCCGCTTCTTTTGCTTACTAAACTAAACACAATGTTATCATTTTGTTAAGTAAGCAAAAGTTGCAGGCAGACTAGCACCTCTATTTTTGTTGTTGTATCAAAACATTACTCAACTGCTCAAATTAGTGTTATAGAAACTGATCAAATTCTACTGATTCCAGTGGCATTACTGGCTCATCTTATCAATACAATTTATTCTTGATTCCGGTGGATTTTCTGTGTGGGAAAAAACATGTGGCATGTGATACTTCAAGCTCTGCTGCATTGACAACTAGTTCAATATCACAGTCACAGAAATTGCACTTGAGCAGTTGTGTCATTCTGCGTAGATTTACAAAGCCACACTTTGGACTGCTTCTGTCTGCCATGACCACTTCATCTACTCTCATGTTGTTTGTGCTAACTGCCTCACAAGAGTATGACACCAGTGTTAAACTAAGTGGAAGGCACTGATATGAGAATCAAGTATTAATGCAATTATGTTGATTGCTACAATCAGGTGGAACAAATGATTCATTTCGACCTGAAAACAAAATCATTTCAAAGGGGTAGTTCAGTATTTTTGAAGTGTGATTATATGAGGTTTCTTTCAATAGTAAATACATTTAGCTTAGTGATTTTTACAAGCTCTGCATATGTAAAGGAAGAAATTGCACAACGTTAAGCTACACATTGCTGCGGCTGGGAAAACGAGCTCAGAGGTTTTTTCTTTAATTTATTTTATAAGGGAGTTAAAAAACAGCATGGGGGAGATTGTGCACTGAACTGATGATGTTTCAAATGCTTTACTTTGTGCAAGGGGGCTGCAGGTAGTGCATGTGCCTTACAAAAAGAAGTTTGTTGGTTCGATCCTCAAGGCCTTTCTGTGTGGAGTTTGTATGTTCTCCCTGTGCATGCTTGTGCATTCTCTCTGGGCACTCCGGCCTCCTCCCACAGACCAAAAACATGCTCATTAGGTTGACTAGTGACTGCAAATTGCCTTTTAGTATGAGTGTGGGTGTGGATGGATGTCTGTCTCTCTATGTGTGGCCCTGTAATTGGCTGGCAACCAGTTCAGTGTGTACCTCGCCCAATGTAAGCTGGGATAGGCTCCAGCCTCCCGAATGGGATAAGCGGTATGGATAATGGCTGGATGGATGGACTTTGTGCAAGGAGCTTGCTAGCAGATAAGTGAAGCATTTTAAGTATGATCAGTGCAGTGATATATCACCACAGTGCTGTTTTTTTAAGTTTACACTCAACAAATAATTAATCTGATTACTCAGAACTACTGGCCACTACAGCAGCAATGTACAGCCCAACTTCTGAGCCAGTTCTCTCCTAACAGTGGCAGAGCTGCTAAAAATCCCTGTGGCTAATGGATTTACAATTGAAGGCAGCCTAGAATGAGCCGACCTTAAAAATATTAACCTCTCCCTTTAAAGACTATTATCCAGCAAATGCTCATGAACTCACAAGAGTCAAAGCAAAGAAGGATCACTCTGTCAAAAACCCAAAGTTCCTCACAGGAGATTTAAATGTCGGATCAAAAACAGATTTTTCCACATACAAGACAAAAGGCAACAGAACTGAGATCAACCACAGATATCATGTTGTGACACTGAATTTTATTCAAGTATCCCCAACACACTTTTTGTTCTTGAGTTATCACCAGTTAAACGAATCAGTAGAGAAAGAGAAAGGCAGCAACAGTTCGTGGCCTCATTGTCAGTTTGTCTATTTAGGACTTTAGAGCCTCTCAGTGTGCATTCATGTCAGCGATGCTAAGCACAGACAAACAAACAAAACATTCATGATGACACAGGATAAACAAAGGAGAGACCATTAAAAATAAGACGTTGATGCAGGAACGGCTGAGCATGTGTTCCATTTCTGTGAACTGCATCTGAGGGTTAAAGGGAGATTTCACTCAAAAAGATATAACAGCACTGATGCATGATCTCTGACAGATAACCTACAAACAAGAGGGCTAAATAATTATCACTGCTGAGGCTGCTTCCCTGTAGTCAATTAAATATCTCTGTGGATGACTTAACCATAGAAAAAGAGGGATTTAGGCACACTTTAGGCTTGCGTGTGAGACTACTAACTTCAGTATAGGCAGACATTTCCAGGAAGCATTCTAAGTTGGAAGATATGATTCTTTGTCGGTGAGGCAGCCCCAGCTTTGAGTTGTTACTCTATTAGGATACGTATCTAAACATGGAAAAATAACCCAAGGTGAAATCTCTTTAAGTAGTAGAATTTTGCTTAAAAACGTGGCCTCAGATTGGAATATAACAAACTGCATAGGTTTAAAACATATGTGCGCTTACTTAGGGGGAGTGTTGGCCAAAAAGTGAGATCTTTTCAAATGACTCAAAGAGATACCACTCATGTTTAACCTCTTAAAAGTCCACTAAATAACAAATCCTGTTCCTATCTGAAATATCACACTGCTCATGCTGCTAAAGCAAGATTCACTTTTATCCCACTTTCCGCCGCTCATTACGAGGGCAGATGAGTTGATTGCATTTCATTTTGCCAACAGTTTACACTCTGTAACAGCTCCATGTTGGATTTTTGGCACAGTAAATTCAACACCTTCCCATATCAAAGAAACAGAGCAGATGGTGAATGTGAACAAGCAGAAAAAAAATACCTTAAGCAAGTTTGTTCACACATCCTCTTTAAAACCATGAGTGAGCTACCACTTTCACTTTTTTCATGCATGTTATCAGCCTAGTTTGATCAGATGCTTCCTATCAGTAACACTAACACCCATCTTTGATACAGCCCAGCCACCACACACACAAGCACCATCGTACTGTAAGTCTCCTTTTTAGTGCGGGGTAAAAAAAAAAAAAAAAAAAGGGAAGATACGTTGAAGACTACGTGAGGTGAAAATTCACCTGAATTTAAACAGCAGAAGAAACAAAGAAATGAGTGATAACTGATCAGATCTGAGGCACAGATTTAAGCCCCGAAGCTGGATGTTTATTGCTAATGTTTTGTCTGACAGAGGTCAACAGGAGACAAAGGTGAGATGGGATTTTGTGGCAGGTCAGAGTGAGATATAGAGCAACAGAAGAGAAGTGCAGGGAAGCCTCATTAAGGGAGTGTAGTGGATGTCAGTGCAGCTCAATAAAAGCCTCCATCTCCTCAGAGATGAGACCCCTGTAGGGCAGTCTGTGCTTTTCAATCGCACGTGCCGCCAGGCACTGAAGGGTGACGTAGTTCAGCGGGTATAGGGCCGGGTGCCCGCTGCTCTGCTCGTCCAGCAGCTCATAGGCTGTCTTCCTTTGTGCATTTGTAGCGTCAAAGTGCGCCCCGGCCTTCATGAGCAGCGCCATGATTTCCGGGCAGCTGTTGATGGCGGCGATGTGCAGGGGCGTGTTGTTCTCACAGTCACGTGAATCGACGTCGGCGCCACACTCCAAGAGCAAAGCCGCCACCGCCTGGGAGGGGAAGCGGCCAACAGGGTAGCGGCCAACAGACGTGGTCTCCTTGTCTACGGCCATGTGCAGAGGGGTGAAGCCGTTACGCCCTCGGGGGTTCAGCTTCAGGAGGCGGTACACAGTGTGCTTTTTTTGGTGCTCCTGCTCGGGGCTGCACTCAAGCTTCTCCAGCAGGAAGACAAGGTGCAAGATGATGGAGAGGGCTTTGGTGAACTGAGGAGCTTCTGGTGGGTTGTCTCTCTGGGCTACAGCTCTCTCCACCTCTCGTACACTTTTACCTAGAACAGTCATCAGGTCGTGGAAGGTGATGCGTGTCGACAGGGTGCCTTTAGCCCGGTCTTGGAGGACAAAAGAGAAGAGCTCTGCAAAAGAGAGGAAACTGGAGGCTGTCATGGGACTGAGAGGGTCCAGGTTGCTCTGCTGCATGTCTAAAGCGTACTTCCACAGGCTGATGCAGCGTTCAAAGTTGCCTGAGTCCGCGTACACAGCTCCTCTGTAGCGGATGTAGTAAGAGGTGTCTGGGTGGGAAGGACCCAGGATGCGTTCTCGCACTAGCAAGGCCTGCATCCTCATTTCATCAGGGTCTGTGATTAAAGCCTCCAGCTCCTCCGCATTGTTCACCTCCTGTGCACAGCCATAGGCAGGGATGGGGGGACCAGGTGGGGGTTTGGACAGGGATCCTGCTTTGTCCCCTGGCTGCCTCAGTTCCATGGCCCTTCTCCAGTACCTCATTGCACCAAGGAGGTCCCTCTTTTTGTCCACAAAAGTCGCCCCAAGGAGTTCAAGTGCATCAATACGTTCCTCTCTGGAGGTGCGAGGCTGATGGGACAGGTACTCCACGATGTTGGTGTGACCCGTGACACTTGCAGCAAGGAGGGGGGTCATCCCATATCCATCCCTCTCCATGCGGGCGTTGCACTTCAGCAGCATCTTCATGATGTCCAGACTGCCTGACTCAGCACAGTCATGCAGGGCGGTGTTGCCTTTCACGCTCTTACGGTTGACGTCGGCCCCGCGGTCCAGGAGGAACTTGGCGATCTCCTTGTGGCCCTTGTAGCACGAGATCATGAGGCAGGTGTGGCCGTGGCGGTTGGCTACCTCCATGTCAGCTCTGTGCTCCACCAGGTAGCGGACTATCTCCAGGTGGCCGTCAAAGCAGGCAGCTCTTAGCGGTGTTGAGTTAGTTAAAGTTGCATTGTTGACTGAGGCACCGTGTTTTAGTAGCGACTTAACCACGGGGAGGTGACCGGCTGCTGACGCTGCCCACAGCGGCGGGGCACCCTCGATAGTCTCGCCGTCAAAGTTAACTGCCCCGCCGAGCTCCACATTAGCTTTACAATGTTCAACGAGGTAATCTACAACCTCTAAATGTCCGTATCGAGAGGCTATCAACAGAGGGGTTCCTCCCTGGGTTTTCTCCTCGGCTAACGCCTCCAGCTCCTCAGGAGTTTTGTTGCTCAGCAACTTCTGGATAAGTTTCAGCTTACCATCTCTGGCCGCGTTGAAAACCGCCGTCGATATATCCATTTTACACGCTCTGAGCCACCGCGCTGGACTCCAACCCCATATCCACGCGTTTATGGAAAAACTGTCGAGTCTCCTCTCAAAAAGTACAGAGCAGAAGTCTCACTTTGGACTCGGTTTCGAGCTCACATCTTTCTGCCATTTTGAGGGTGCTGTCAAGATGGCGTTTGTGTTGTTTGACAGGTCTATGTTTACGATAGCGGCGGGGTATTGTGGGTAATGTAGTGTTGATGGCATTGACATTTAAAATTGGTCGACGCTGATATACGTTATGTTGAACTACGTTTCCCATAGTTCACTTGAATTAAATGACCTAGCGTTTCCAGCTGATGGGTTCGTTTGTTGTGGTGGTTCAGACAAACGAGGAGCACCACCTCAGGTGGGCAGTGAGTGCTACTCCAAACCCGACGCACAAATACCTCCTTTACCACTGACTCAACATCCCGCTCAGACTGTTTTTTACGATGAGAACGGAAATGGCAGGGGCGAGAGAAAACTCCCTCTCAAGAGCATTTAACTTGACACAGTCCTGCATTCATCTTAGATACTTTCTATTTGTGTTGACGTCAGCAGAATTTTACTTAAATAAATGAATGAATAAATAAATAAACAGATAACTGATAACAGACAACTGTCAAAATGTTTTAATCTTTGCGTTTCCTAATGTTTATGATTTATTGATAATTAAAAATGGTCAATTCATATTACAATAGTGTATAATGTATTAATGTTTTTGTTTAGTCATTAATTTATTGATCTATTAATTTACAGATTCTTTGATTAAAAAAAAACGTCTATGTTGAGAATTTGCCATGGCAATATGTGTGCCACAAACCATCATTACAATAAAGCTCATTTGAATTGAAAATTTAAGTGAATCTATTACATTTACATTTTATTAATCCACTGACTGAGGATGTGAATACTGCTTTAATGGCATTATGTTTTTTACCTTTAAAAGTGGCTTGAGGACTGCAATGATTTTGGAGAGGGGCTGCGTATGGTCCCAGGCCACTATTTTCCACCCCATTGTAAAAGTTTATTTTTTGACAGAGCCAAAACTGTGTTAAAATCATAAAATCAGCCAGCAGAGCTAAAAATAGAAATCCTCTGTTTGCCAAACTGTTGAATACACTCAGGGTTGTGCTGTTGCTGAATGGTAGCATGTAATTCTGCTGTTTATGTATTGCTGAACCCTGAGTCATTTCTTATCATCAGCTCCAGTCTGCAGCCCGAGGAAAGCTAAAAAAAATCGTCACAGTCAGATGACAGTAACTTGAATCTCACAGCTTCCTGCATTGTGAGCTTTCTTCTGCCAACAGCATCCAGGCTCCTGCAGTCATGTCACAGTAATAGGGAGGTGAATAAGAGTGGGACTAAACTGGACTGCAGAATTAAAACATTTATGCTATCATATTTAGAGGCACAGTAGTTTTTTTTTTTTTTTTTTTTTTGAGAAATATATAAGCCAATTTGTAAATAAAGAGAGGATTCTTTTAAATATTTATGTTTAAGGCCTATATTCCTCCGTTACCAATAAAAACAATACAGTTTTTATCTTAACAGTCAAGTTCTGTTTGTAGCACCACAAAAACAGCAGAAACTATAAGTATTTAAGTGTAACTGAGCTCCGTATAGCTCATAAAGAGTCTGGGAGAAATCTCATTGCTGTTTCCTCCCACACGAAGCCAGCTGCCCGAGTATTGATTTGAATATTGACATGAATGTTACTGAGCATGAACCACATGCCCTTACATTCATTCAAATGTGGAATCTGTTCTGTTTCCCCACAGTATGAAAATTTATCGACCCACTTGTGTATGCATAAATGCAGTGTAGTCTGCTGTATATTGCGGCTGTCGGTTTGAGCTGAGCAGTGGAGTGGGATAAGAATATTTTGTAAATTCATCGACTATTTTCCTCTGGGGATTTGAATACCAGTTTAATGACATGACGCCTCTGCCTACAGACAGCATCACAATAATATTTTCATTTCAGAGACGGAGATAGAAATCATCACAGAAAATAGCATTAATGTAGCACCATTAGTATGAGCTTTTAATTACTGAATAAAGGCTGAGGTACACCTTAATGTGAGATTTATCACACTACCACATCAATTTGTAGACTTGCAGTCAGTCTGCATGTGTGATATTTATAACAAATACTATTGTGTACTACTTGCTAAGGATGCCTGGGCGGCTTCATAAAATGAGCTTCTCAAACTCAAAATAAGATTCCCTTGGTTAATTAGGGAAGCTGCTGGCATCCATACATTTTATTGTACTCCTTGTTCCAGTCATAATAAACTGATTAGAGATAATCACCTTGAAACTGTGACTTGTGTGTCTTGTTACCTCAAGATAACAGATTTTTTTTGTCTTTGCTGTTTGATCTTTTAAGATAAGTTATGAACACTATAAATCATCACGATCATTATAACATTTTATCTGCTAAATTGAATTTTACAATTTATCAGGCTATAAGATAATTTACAGTGGTAGACATGTTAAACTATCCATTCAGTAAATACAATATCTATAACATTTGAATGAATATCTGTATGACTGATTTAACCAAACTGGCAAGTATGAAAGAATGTCGATACACTGTGAAGAGTTTGACAGTTTTAATGAAAATCAACCAGGCATTTTTAATTGGTGAGCTTTAATAAGCGATTTTTATGTGGTTTTGCATGTAACTTTTCTCACCTGTACCAACACTTATGAGGAGTAAATAATGGTTCAAAGTAACTGTTGCATTGATGCAAATGAGAAAAATGTAGCCTAACTGTTGCCAGCAAAATGTCCCTCTTTGGCTACTTTAAACCTTTAACTGTTTTCGAACTGAATTGTTTAAGAAGTGACACAAACAATTTTCTGTGACTTAGAGAGAAACAACAACAACAACAGAAACAAAGTTAGAGTTCAATTGTAGTTGTTGATTTTAGAACAAAGCCAACATCTGACTTATTTGTAATTCAGGCAATCGGTTCAACAAATGTCAATAATTGTCCAGACTCTGTCTACTAAAAAAAAAAGTAATCATTTCATATTTCTCTTTGTCTGCCTTCAGTACTGTGGAAAATTAAGATTTATCAGGAATGTCTCACATGACAGCCTTTTGTCACTTACTTAAAACCCCAAAAGCAAGAAGGGCTGCTCCACATCAGCCTGAGGGATTAGCCAGAGATTTATTTATACTTTTTCAGTGTTTTATTCTTTAAAATAAATAGAATATTCTGGAGCAAAAAAGTGCCTCTATCATTCATAAAAGCATTTGAGAGACGCAAGGCAGGAAAGTCAATGAAAACTTCAAATGTTTTTGATGCTTAAAATGAGTTATACCAGGATCAGACTTTGAGGTGTCTTTCCAATGTTTCACCACTAGGGGAGGCAAAAGACCCACTTACAGAATGATCCTCTGATTCGATCAGAATGTCTTTCCATATAAATGACTACATATGCCATGTTTGATTCTGTGATAGTTCCTTTAATATTCATTTGTAAACCCAGAGTTATGATTTCCCCTCTCTGTAAAGATAGCTCACAATGGCTGATGAAAGGGAGTGCACAGGTTTGTTTTCAGAGACTGACTGAGCCCTGATTAAACCTCCTCATCCTTAATAATTATTCCAAACTCACTGGAGGCTCACCTTCGGCAGCAAACGTGGTTTTTGAAATTAAACAGGGAGTCTGAATGCACACAGAGACAATATTGCGTGCGGTGATCCCCGATTAAAAGCCTTGCAAATGACGCCTGGCCTGCGTACGTCTCGGAGGAGCTGCAGTCTCTGACCTGAGAGCAAAATGGATAATCATTTCTTAGAGCTTATTCCTCATCCTGAGAATTATTAGAAGGTGAAATCAGTGAGACAAAGCTGCAGGATAGAAAATTGGGCTTTTGATTTTGGCATTTTTAATTCACAAGTTATTTAAAGGCATATTCCACATAACAGTCATTTTAACATTACATTCACTAGCATCAAAATATGATCTCAAATATAAACTCTTAGGTACACAGTACATTCTTTTAATAGTTTCAAACATAAACGTGCAAATTCCCACATGTAATATTACTGCATTATTACAAAAAAATACAGCTTTAACAAGATAATCATTGCATCACATGATATGTTACTGAGCCACGGCACAATGGTCATCAGAGAAGGCAACACCTTTAGTAACTCAATACTTCAAGAGGAAACACAAGGAAAACAGATCCATCAGTGCATGAGAATTGGTGGATTTGTTTTGTTGAACTCAGACAGAGAAAATCTACGATACAACTTGGTAAAGTACTTCTATATAGTTTTCTTTTTTGCCCATTGATGTTGGGAACACAGTGTGCAAGTTATAACTCCCTTTCCTGCCTGGTATTTATCAGATCTGTGGAGGGGGATAAAAAGGTAGCCAGAGAAAAAAGGGCCGTCACGCTGCTTGTTTCCAGCTTGACAGCTTCTCCCTAGAGGTCTGCGAGCAGCTCACTGAGCAGCACCTCCCTCTCTCCCAGCAGGACGTCTCTCCTCAGACTGGTGCCTTTGTTCACCACCTTTATCTTCATGGCCAGGCTCTTTACCTGCGCCTGAGGCAGCGCATCAAAAAAAAAGTCCTCGTTGAACACGGGATTCCTGCTGTTCTTGATGATGGTGCTCCTCTGCTTCTGCTGCTTCCCGGGGTTCAGGTAGAGCGCCACGCAGCAGTTGATGCTTTTAGGGTCCGTCTGTCTGTCGTAAAGGGACTCGGCGGCGAGCACGCGTACCCTAAGCCGCGCAGCCTCTCTGTCGTAGTGGGTGCTCAGTCTCACTGTTCCCCCCTTGTGGAGGTTGATGGTGTGCTCACGCTGCAGGAGGTCCGACGCTGCACTTCTCAGCCCGCTACCTTTACCTCCACGGAAGGCTGGGGAAGGTGGGCAACGCGTGCGGCGGCGCTGCATGTTGGGGCTGTTGTCTGCTGAGCTGCAATCATCAGTGGAGAGGGAGCTGTGTCGTGCAAGGGAGCGCTTTGCACGAGAAACCTGGGGAAAGGCAGAAAGATAAAACATAATGGAGAAAGATTTGAGAAATCCTCAATGTTCGTAGTGGTAATGTGCTGTAAGGACCCCATGACTGAGCTGCCATGACAGACAGCTTGTTTACAGTTGACATGGAAACACCAGACGTTAGACGTTAGTTCGCTTACTACTAAGCTGGAGAATGGAACTTGCGACTGCACTCTGTCATTTTGCTTTTGTTTCTTATTGATATTTCATGCTGTTCATCAATGATGGACCACATTTATTCTCACGTAGTAGGTTTTTAGTGTCAGCTTGCACCTATCTTCCAAATTCAGGATTATGATAAAGGTGGCAATTCATAAACTGTAATAATTAAACGGCCAACCACCGCTTCCATTAAAGATGCAGTGTGTAGAATTTGGCATTTGAGTGACATCTATCGTTCAGATTCTAGAATGAGCCCAACCATAACCAAAACGCCACATCAATGAGCAACAGAAGCCTGTGAAGACCAAAAGGGATCGTGAACACTGCATCATTTACTAAAGTGACAAGGTTTGGGTTTCGGTTAAATCCCTAGTGCAGAATAACAACTGTCTCTACATCCACCGCTGTCCTCTGTCCTCTTCTTTGCCTGCAATCCAGGTAGATTTCAGAACCGGCAGACAGATTCACGTTTCGTTCTTTTTGTCCCTAAAATCCACCCGTAGACAACATGGCGGATTGTTATGTCGGCCTACATGAACGCAGCCCGCGGTAATGTAAATTTTTTGAAGCTTTTTTCTAACGAAATAAAAATAAAACAAACGTTTTATGAGGATGATTGTACTCCTATATTGACGGACGTTACATACAAATAGAAACATTATATCCTATATTCACCGTTTCTGTTCGGCGAAATGCTGCCAAATTCTACACACTGCACCTTTAAGTGGATGAAAAATGATGCAGGGATGAATTTTACATGAAGATGGGAAAAAAGCTCTAAAAAGTGGACTCTTGGTTCATGCTGCAAGCTATCCAAGAAAGCTTTGTGAGAAGCTCTGACCAGGAGGTCCACCTTGAAGATATGCTCTCCCTCATATGATATTCATGCACTTAAAAGTGCAGTGTGTAGAATTTGGCAGCATTTCGCCGAACAGAAACGGTGAATATAGGATATAATGTTTCTATTTGTATGTAACGTCCGTCAATATAGGAGTACAATCATCCCCATAAAACGTTTGTTTTATTTTTATTTAGTTATGCACACAGCCTCCTAGACCATTTCAGTTTTACTACTTTATTGAACTGACATATGCAGCTCACTTTAGTCCTGCAAACATACTCTTGTTTATTATCTTTTATTCTTTTCCGACTGTACTCTAGTCCAGTGGTTCCTGAGAATGTTTCCTCTGAGCCCCCCTTAGTTGTCTGGTGTGCCAGAGTCTTGAGACCTTGGCACACCTTCTGGGGAAGCCCAGACCCCAGGCTGGGAACCAAGGCTTGAGTCCATGCATACATACTCCTTTAATTTATTTATTTGTTAACTCCTTTTAGTCCATGCTTACACACTCCTCTTTATTTTTATCTATGCAAAGGAGGTTATGTGCTTGCTGCTGGCTTTTGTTTGTTTGTTGTCTGTCCACCCCCCTTGAGCAAAATAACTCAAAAAGTTCTCAACAGATTTTCATGAAATTTCAGGGAATGCTGGTATGGCACAAAGAAGAAGTGATAAGGATTTGGTGATGTAAATCCGGATTTGGATTCAGGATTTGTTTAAGGATTTCTGAACATTGCAAGATGGGGCGGTTTTCCACATTTTCACGAATAACTTGGCTAACAATGTCAAAAATGTCTTGGCTGGGGTTTGTGCACTCTGAGCACTTCTAGTTTTTTTTTTTTTTTTGTCCAGGACAGAGCTTTGTTCATTAATTCAATACTATAGTTTACACTTAAATGTACTGTATTTTCCCTTTCATTTATTTATTTTTTCCTTAAAATACACTAGTTCATTTAAACATTACTTAACTCCATACAAACAAGCCTCCGCTTAATAATTATTGTTGTTGTTTACAATATTTTCATTGGCATTTACACAACTTGAGTACATGCACACTCTCCTGTTTATTTATTAATTCATTTAGTCTACAACTATAAACCATTTACATAAACTCCCACCCATTTTCACCTTACTTTAGTACATGCACACATACTCTTGTTCGTTTATCCATCTATTTATTTATCTATCACTGTGGTCCAGGCCCATTTATTTCTGTTCATTTATACAGTTACAGTTCACGCACACATCCCCCGTTCACTATTTTATCCACTACGTTATCCATTCATCTATCATCTATCACTGGGTCGGGGGGGCTGGAGCATATCCCACTAGACATTGGGTGGGAGGTGGGGTATGCTCTGAACCAGTTGCCGGCTGATCACAGGGCCATACAGAGAGACAGGTAACCATTCACCCTCAAGGGCAACTTAGAGTCACCAATCAACCTATGTTTGTCTGTTTTTGGTCTGTGGGAGGAAGCCCAAGTGCCCTGAGAGAACCTACACATACAGGGGGAAGAACATGCAAACTCCACACAAAAAGGCCCCAATTTAGATGGGAATCAAACCAGCGACCCTCTTGCTGAGAGGCATGTGCACTACCTGGTGTGCCACTGTGCTGCCTCCACTTCTACTTTTCATTTATACATGAAGTCCATGCACTCAGACTCTTATTCATGTATCTACTGACTAAGCACCGCTCTTGTCCAAGCACATATAGTTACATGCATTTATATATTACTCTTTTCCATCATACACGAAAAATCCTGTTTAATTAATCACTTACTCACTACCTAAGTCCACCCACAGCTGATTTATTTAAATTTATAAATAACTTAACCTACCTTACGTTCATTAAATATGTTTGCCTTATTTTGCTTTTGTTAACAGTTGTAATTTTTTTGCAAATTGCCAATCTTGCCTAATCGTTACTTATTTATTTTCTTTGTAAATGTGTGAATGAAACAGATGAATCTCTTTGGGTTCAATACAGATGTATCTATCAGGGGTGTGAATCCTTTATAGGTTACAATTTGATTCAAGTGTGATTCTGGGGGACACAATTTATTCACTGATTTCAATATAAAGGATTAATGATTGACAGTGCATCTCCTTTTTGTAAAATATGTGTTGATTTTAGGATCTGATTCTGCGCTCTGTGCAACAAGATGCTGGATAACATAATTTGACACAAAATAAGCACAATCAAAAGTGTTCAGGACAAACAGTTCATACATATACACTGCTGTTTCCCTCTGTAAGACATCTGTTTTGTGCATAAAAATCAAATCATATATGTTTGAATTGATTCTGAATCATTTTAAAATACGATAAGATCTGAATGCAAAACAATTTTGTGGGACATCTCTACTATCTATCAATCAGTCGATCAATTAATCTGTCAACCTATTGATCAGTATGTCTGTCTGTCAAATCCATGCTTACAGGCTGGCTCACCTTTGCTTGTGTCTCCTGTTTGATGGAGCGCAGCAGAGATGCAGAGCGGGACAGAAGGGGGGAGTTAAAGGGGGACGACTCTGCTGAGGAGCACGTATCGCTCTCTCCACCACTGAAGTAGCGGTAGGGGTTGGGGTCTGCCGGGGCCAGCAGGGTTCCCCCTTGGGAGCGCCTCTGGGAGTTTGGTGAGGTGAGAGGGCTGTTGGGATCACTGTGGAACAGGCTCTCCTTGCGCCGGGTGTGAGGTGACTCCACTAGGGTGGAGAAGCCATAGGAGGTCTGAGCCTTGGGGACATAGGGCAGAGACATGGCAGTCTGAGACTGGGGGTCTGCATTGGTATTCACGTCCACTCTGAGCCTGTCCAAAGACCCGGCCCCGGGCTCATCAGCGCTCTCTATCTGGATTATGTGACGATTTGCTGACTTCTGCAGACTGCGTGAGAAGAGGCCGGGGCTGCAGGGGTTCTTGCTGCTGCGAGCTCTGGGGCTCTGGCTGCAGATGGCATTGTCGGAGGAGGAGGGTCTCAGAGTGGAGCAGGGCTGAGACTCCGGGGACAGAGATTCCTCTGGTGGGCAGCAGATGAGCTTAGGCGGGATGAAGAAGTCAGGGATCTTCTCTGGAGTGAGCACGTTAGCGTAAACAGAAACAGGAATGGCCTCCACTGTCTGCGGGGGATGGGACTGTGTCCCACTGCTCTCCACAGAGCTGCGGAGCTTCTCCAGGAGCCACATGCCCACTCAGATGCCACACAGCTCTCTGTGGTGAATGGAGAGAAACAAAAGCACATCCAGTCATTACAAAAAGACAAAACCAACACTGTTACAGCATTTTTTCTTTTTTGAAAACATTCTCCCCAAAAGATATGATTTTTCAATGGAGCACTGGACCATAATAGAACAAAATATGAACCTGCAGCTCCCTTGCTACTTAGAGAGATGAAATAAGAGAACTTCATGCCATAAGTAGCTTAGAAAAACAGATTACCTTTGCTTTAAAACACATAATACTTATTTATTAATAACTGGTGCATTAACGTTAAGGCAAGCATAAGACCCAAAAACACAAACCTGGGTTTGGCAACACATATGCATGGTAGGCTATAGAGGTTAAAGTTCAAAATAAGTAACAACTATTTCAAGTTGAGAACATTCAGAAGGTGAGAGAGCATCAGAAAAGCTCCAAACTTAAACTTGCCAAACTGAGAGGGCAGAGTGAGTTAAAACGACCAAATGACGCTCCTTAAATGATTAAAACGAAAGTTTTTTTTAGATGTTAAACGTCTGAGATGCATTCAGTTTTCTTAAAAGTACAAAAAAGACACATTTGTCGTAAATACAACCACTTACTTTCATTGAATTTGCAAGACAAAATTATTCAAAAAAACATGCGTAGGCAAGTATAAATAACTTTCCCTAAACAAACCCACATTATTTCCCTCCTAGTTGCCGATCAAACACGAAATCCGAACCGACCTGTTGGCTGTGTAACTCTTTTTCTTCGATGAATTGAAAGCCCTCGCGCGCTCGTCCGCTGCCTCTTCGCGCGCTCCGTGCGTAAAAAGCGTTTCCCTGTCTCTCTCCTCGGTTTGATCCAAAACGCTCGCCCGTGGTTAAAGGCTGCTAGATCGGGCTCTCCCTCGCTTTATATGTTGGAGGTCTTTGACTTGTGAGCCAATGAGGAGGTGGTGAGACCTTCCCATGGTATTTACCATCAAACTGCTCCCAGCGCACAGAGCAGAGGGAGGGGGTGATATTAAGAAGGGTCCGATTTAAAGGCTGTTGTTTCTTCAGTTGTGGCTAATTGCGTGGCTCTCTTATCTTACGCCTCATTGATTTCTAAAGAGGACGTCAAAGGGATGTCACTTAGAGCTCACGTGAGCTTCAGTCCCTCATGTATTGTTATCAGGTAGCCTCTCTCCCAGCAAGGCGTACTGCAGACCTTAATTGGCTTCCTGGTGGCATGAGATGTGAGGTGACAATATGCAGCATGTGGACTCTTCTACAAGGAAAGTGGTTAGTGATGGTGAAAATTTTGTGCTCTTTATTTTCAGAGGATGTGAGTAAAATTAGAATCCAACACAACTGTCAACTAGAGCTAACCCTATGGTTTGACGCCTTTGTAAGGTATACAGGCAAGTGTGGATTTGCAATTCCTATAAAGGGATAGTTCGGTTTTATGGAATGGGGGTTGATATGGGGGTTAGGATAATACATGATGTATGGCTGTCAAAGCTGCCAACATAATTTCACCAATTTTTAAGTTAAAACACAAAAAAACAACAACACTGGATCAAAAAAAGACTACAGTAAGATTCATTACAGCATTTTAATTTTCCTTAACAAAGCCCCTGAGTTTGGAACTTTTTGTGTTTTTTGGTGTTATGTATCCCTCCACCATTAGCTGGTCAGGTCATTAGATGAAACAAGAAAAACTAACTTTACAAAAACAACACCAAAAATCAGCAATTTTGACCCAAATGACATCAACATGCCATTAGTTGTGGGTACAAGAGGATATCTTCATGATCCCGAGAACACAGGGGAAAAACTTTTGCAGAGGGACTCACAAGTAGAAACAGGGATGGAGAACAGAGGAGTAGGTAAGATCACAAGTTACTTGGTGGTGTAGCTGCATGAACTGTGAGCCCATGTCCCCAAACACATTGCTGTCACAAGTAAGACTAGTAACAGGTCTTCCCCTGGACTTTCCATCAGAGCTCTTTCATTTAGGTTAGCCTTTAATACTGCTGCCTGGTGTTGTAGTCCTGATTGGTAAAGTGGGCGGGGCGAACACCATGTTCTGTCACTGCAGAGAGGTGAGTTCTGATGTCTGAAATCTGAAGGCCCTTGTCACGTGACGAATGCAACAAAATCTGAATTTGGCCATTTCTTTTGCCTTTTGCCTTTGGCCCTGTAATATCCAAGTCAAGTTCGATTTATATCAGTTTGAGCTCCAGTGGCTGCTACCTGACCCCACTGCAGCATTTTGACCTGAACAGCTGATGAGAGGAGTTACTGGCGGAAGGATACATAGCCCACACATTGCATCAGAAAATAGTCCCAAACACAGGGGCTTTGTCATAACCTTGCAGTGCAGATGAACCTGCATGATTCATTGTCTGAAGTCACACAGATCCATCTTGCCAAGATCCAATCTTCAATGACTTCATGGGCCAAAAGCCAAAAGGCCCAATCAGGGAAAAGAGGCGGAAACTGAAGACGAGACGACAGCAAGAAGCGACTGCATGTTTGAAAACAATGGTGGCTTCTGAAGTGGTCTCCGTGGATGAGGCAATATCTGCGGTTTGATCAGAAATTGACTCAATTTCTTCTTTAAAAGAGGAGCAAAGAACATCAATTCAAGCTTTTCTTATGGGAAGTCATGTTTTTTCTCTTGTCCTGACCGGTTTTGGCAAGAGTTTGATTTACCAACTGGCTCCTCTGGTTGTGAAAAAGATGGGAAGGACTCCAACCCCATTGTGATAATCATGTCTTTGCTGGTTGCCGTCATGGATGATTAAATCAGAGAAGCCGGGAAACTGGGTATCACTGCTGGGAAACTGGGAGAGAATGAGAGTATCCTTCGTGGACAATGCTGGTTACTATGGTAACCTGGAATTGTGGTTACTCAGTGATACCTGGTGAAATATGCTCTCCTCAGAAGTTTACAGGGAGAACTTGGTGGGGATTGTTGTTGACGAAGTTCATGTCACATATAGGTGGTAAATAATACATCTGTGTTGTATAATTTAATGTGGGATGATAGTCTAAGGACTGAAACATAGTTTAAGCTAACAGCTAACAACAGGGTCTATGTGGCTTGATATTGATTGGTCTGTGATGAGTGTGACTGGCAGAACAATCGTCCAATCACCAGCTGCAGCTGTTTTTGAAGGTGCTGCCCTCTGGTGTGTCAGGTTAGCTTTGTTCAGGAAAAGTAAAATGTGAAAACTCTTACTCCAGCATCTAACTTATCCAACATTTTTTTTTTTTTAGTTATTTTAACTTAAAAATTTGCACCATTGAATCTTTGAAGCTTTAGTGGCAAACATATTTTTGGTGCCATGGGCCTTGAGCAACCCTGCTTCAAAAAACCAGTTGATACAATGTTTACAAGGGGAAACGCAGGGCATGGAATAACATTTTTAATAGATGCAGTGCAGACAGCAGATGTGAGATTCTGTGTGATGAAATCCGATGCTCACGTTCAGTTAGAACAAGGTATTAGACTTATTACCTCCAAAATCTACTTTCTTTACCTTCTAGTCAGGGTGAACATTTATGCAAAGTCTTAAGGCAACAAGTTTCATTGAGATTTAGTACTCATGTGCTGATGATGAACGTGAAAGTCAGCCACCTTGACCTTTAAGCTATTACCACCAAAATCTGACCAGCTCCTTCTTGAAATGGGGTGGACATTTGACAGAAAGTCCTCAAAGCCTTCTTCATATAGCATGTTCTCACACAAGGGATGGCTGTGAAGCCTTTTGACCAGTGCCCTCCAAGTCTAAGGAGCTCATCCTTGAGTTTGTGTGGACATTTTAGTTATGGTTAAAGAGAATCTCATTAAGTGTTCTTGGGAAAATGGTTTTACTTGCAAATGATCCATCCATGATTTGACCTATGACCATAGCAATTTAGTTTGCTATCTTTGAAACAGGGTGGACATCAGTGCAAAGCTGAGAGAAAATCCCTCAAGACGTTCTTGTTATTTTTTTTCACATGAATTGATCGAATCTTATTCGTGAAACCTGTTAACATGATGCCTCTGACCTCAGCTAAAATAGAAATAAACAGGTGCAACAAAAGAGACGATCAAACATCAGAAAAAGAGCCTTTCACTTTTCCCTGCAGTGGACAGTTGCTTAAATCTTTGTTTTTGTCTGTGAATCTTCTCATGAACACTTCACAGATTTGGATTTATTGCAGGGATGTGACCACAAAGCCCTCTGATCCACAGACTCCTCGCTGCTTGCTCAACCAAAAAGTCTGACAAAGACCTGAGGCTAAGCTGCCTTCTGTTGCTCTGGACTCAATCTCTGGAACAGTCAGACTGCTGATCCACAGGGAGATGACAAGCAACACCAATTGAGCTGCTAAAAACCCTGAGAAACGCTTTAAAGGATATGCTTTCATCCCTGTAGCACTGCCCTGCAAACAGCTACAAAGAAATTATTCTAAGGATTGGACATAGTTCACTTTTGGGGGTAAATTCATTGTTCAAGGAAATTTGAAAATTGTATATCATACAATATTTTCCTAAATTAAAGCACTTAATGTTTTTGATTAATTAATAAAACTGAAGACCGGGTAATGAGCTATGAAAGTTAACCTAGCTTAGATCTCACAAATTGCTACATTTGATGTCTTTATGTGCTATTTATGAACATTAATGCACCTGTGAGGAGCTTTTATTTCAGCTGTCAATGGAGTAAAATGTTTACTGATGTCCTTATATGACCAGCCCATTATTAACAAACTTGATAATTCTTATGTTGTTTTAATTCATGCCTGATCCTGCTTTTAACGAGTGCAACAATAGTTATTAAATGAATATTAATTCCTTAAATTAATATCCATTAATATCCAACAAATTCTTGCAACACATTTAATAAATAAATAAATTAACACATGCACCATCCATGATTAGCAAAGAGACAACAGTTATCACATTGTCCACAGAGGGGCGCTGGTGTAAATGCATCGTAAGTTTCACTCAGGAGCTTTAATTTAATGTTACTCAGGATTCTTTTTGGACTGCTCCCTCTTTGTGTTATGCAGAAATTATGATTTTTCCTTCAGATTTTTATGTTTAAAATTAGACACAGAAATAATAAGTAGCTTTGGCTGTTTTAATTTTAGACAGCAATCCAACCTACACCGTTTGTAACACTTTAAAAATCAGTCTTTTCATTCATTATAATACAATGCTGGCACTAAATGTTCAGCACTGTTATATAAGGAAACAGACCCTGATATAAGTAAAAGTAATATGAAATGCCTTTGTTATTTTTCTGGCCCAGTTTCATTTTGATGAAGGCCAAAACATGTCTTCAGCCCACGTTGTCCTTTGCCAAGAGTTTAACATGGAGGTGGATCTGCCATGGCATGAGCAGCAATCTCGTAGGAGTCTTTGGATCAGTTAGTGCTTGAGAGATTTTATAAAAGGACCAATTAATGTGAGATCATTTTACACCACTTGTAGTGCTGTGCTATCTCCATTCTGCACATATTGTTTTAAAGAACAGGTGAGAAATAGCAGAAATACTCTCTTTGTGTCATATGAGAAGATTTTAAAGGCTTAATTTTCACACTCAGTCGTTTGGCTTCAAACTCAGATATTTTCATGCTTGTGTCTCCTTGTGGTTTGCACCTGATCTGATTGGCTGGATTCAGACTCACCACTAAATTTGTTTAGTCCTAGGTGCTGCAACTGCATACTTACTTAGTTCTTTCTTTCTTTCTTGCAGAAAGTTGATCAAGATATACTATTTCTGTTTTACTCAGTTGCTCCCTCTACATCATTGATCACCAACCTTTTTCAACTAAATATCCTTTGATGCTGATAGGGAATGCAAGGTTTATCAGCCAAAATCACTGAGAAACCTCAACTAATAATTACATTTCAATGCTCAATATTTTATTCCACTCAAATCTAAGGCAGTGGATCCATCTTTGTGATAAAGAAAAGGAATGCTAAATGCTAATGCCACTCATCCAACATGTGTTTTTTTAAATGACAGATTTTTTAAATGTTTTTGTGGGCTTTATATGTCTTTATTTAGTAATGAGATAAAAGAGGAACATGCTGGATTGGAAACCTGCCTGCCATTTTTAAACCTATGGCCTTGATTCAAGGAAAGTGTAAACTGACTGCTTGGCCACCAGTTTCCCTGACACTTTGATATTATTGGATGACATCTGAAGAGGGCCCATTACCATAGATTTTCAGAAGCCCAGATATTTCTGTGGGCGGGCCTGAGTAAAGGGAGGTCAGGTGAACTTAATTAATCTTGTAAAGCTACTGGATTCACCAGAGTTTTATATGCCAATGATAAGTGAAACAGTCCACTCTGTATGTCAGATACGACATAACATAACCAGTTTTAAAGACCTACCAGTAATGTTGTTATCTACAGGTTGGGGACCCCTACTGTATATTTCTGTTTCCTTTAGTCCTTTTGTTACGACAGCTGAATTACATGCTTTCAGTGTAGGTCAGTAGAATGCATATCCATATTATTGCCAACATCATATAATAAGACTAAATACAAAGAGAAACCCCTCTACTCCTGCAGCTTTTTTTTGACATAGACAGTTTGAGGTTAGGTCTTTTTTTCAGGAAAATAATCAATATGTTGAGATGTTTTTAACTGTCTCATCATTTAAAGTGGGAGTCTTATAAACTTCTTTTACAACTGAAAAGATTTTAAAGGGATAGTTCAGTACTTTTGAAGTGGGGTTGTATGAAAATTATGGCATTAGCCTGGACATTAGTCACAGTGACAGAGATCAGCTCTGCGTCTGTACAGAATGAGAAAAATGAAGGAAACTGGTATGGGATATGGACAACCAGAGAAACCCATGTATGCAGGTGTGTAAATCATGAGCTCATGTTGTCAAACTGTATGAAATAATAGTGTCACAATGGAGGATCCCTCTGGGTTGTTTAAGGGTATCTTCTGTGCCTCTATAGTCTGCAGCTGTGATAATGTAGAGCCTCTCTGCTGCAATGAACATTTATACTTTTACAGACCAGATTCACTGTTGTAAAAACTCAAAGGAAAAACCAGAAGCGCCCAATGAAGGTTTATCTCCAAAGGAAGTATTTAGCTTATACTGATTATATATTTTGACCATCTTTTTAATATGTCTACTTAATAAAATCACACTGTATGTTTGGTATTGAGGGGATTGAGCTACAGTAACACACTTTTTTGCTTGGTCAGCAGGATAATCCTTTAAGATTTGAAAATTAGAGGAATAGTTCAGGATTTTTGGAAGTTGGTTTGTGTGATGTACATTGCATGAGCCTTATTTGGGATGAAGTATTTGTGTATTTGGCACAATTCAATAAGACCATAGTTTGATCCTTATACTGCTGGCTGAAGAACATGTAGGCTATGCCGTGTCTCAAAATACTGCCTAATCAAAGCGACTTGGTAGTGGAAAAGTTAGTTGTTGTTTTGTGGCTTGTTTTCTCCTACAGTTCTTTTAATTTCACAGAAGTGTGTAGTACATGTGTAATGTATAGCATTAGCTTCTGTCCCAAGTTTTTCTGACTAGAGAGAGAACTGAGCTGTGACACTGTGGAACAGATACAGGCTCATGCCATGTACCTCACACAAACCCACTTCAAGAATCCCAAACTATCCCTTTAGGCTAATGAGATGCAGTAATATTTGTAAAGTCTGACTATATGTTGACCAGTATGCTGCTGGCAGAAGTACATGCTGGCTGGGTCATGTACCAAAGTAGTACCTCAATACAGCGGCTTGCAAGTGGTAAAGTGTGTTGTAGTAAATATGTTTGCTCAGTTGGCATGAAAAGGGTCCAGTGTGTGCCAAGAAAATATCCCCCACTCTGTTTAATCACCACCCCCCAGCCTGAAACTGAATATTTATATCCATACTTTATATACATGTATGTATTTCAGCATTGCAAGAGAAACCACTGAGAAAAAGTGTCAATTGAAATAGGACCAAGTATGGCACCCTGTGGTATGCCAATATACTATTTAAAGACAACAAGGTAAATCTTTATCTTGGTTTTTAGGATTGGTTGATTTTTCTTAATGAAAACAAAGTAAGCATTCCCTGTTTAATCAGAAGCCACTATATTAAATTCTTGGTTGATTTTTATGGTACTTGAAAATTCTTTTAACTTGCTTTTAAAATTACCTGCAAAAATGTATCGATTTTATGTCACTGATTTTGCAGGGCATCAATAGGGTAGCATATAATGTACCATAAACAGGCTACTTCTCCTTAGCTTAAATACAGTTTCAGTTGCTGAAGCTAAGTGTGATGTACTTATAAAAAGAAATACCAGCGCTGCTAATAATTACTTTGCATAAAGGTAAAGGAAAATCCTTAATGCTTATGCAAATGAGATCCACTTGTCTCCTTTGCCCCATAAATAGACTGTAGTCAATTATAGATTAGTGATGAACCATTAGATGAGTACATCAGGGGATGATTCATCCACTCATTAAACCATCCATGAGGACATTGAAACATTAAACTAGTTGCTGTTTCCATAGAGGAAATTCTCACTTTTGTCCCTAACACATGACTCAGATTCACTGTTATGCTGAAGTCTATTGCTATGAGAGCTGCTGGTCTTGGGTGTTAAAAAATACATCAGGGAAGAAAAGAAAAAAACAGTATGGATGAAAATAAAGGGGAAGCTTTGACATTCTTAGACTGATATCACTAATGGAACAATGCTAGAGAGGATTAGCACATCTTTGATAGTTTACCCTCTGCACATGTCTGTATCTAACAAGCAGAATTTGTGATGCAGACATGTGCAGACAACAACTTTCATTACTCAGACATATGGCTTTAGTTAGCCAGGCTCTAAAAGGAGCCGGTAGGGAAATAAAACATATTAAAGAGAAGAACCAAAAAGGTACAAAATAAAGTTTATATCACTCCATGGAGAGTCTGGTTTTAATAATTTTATCCCAATCATTTACCAAGACTTTATCAATGTGTTTGAGAAAAAACACACTAGAAACTCAAAAATGCTTACCTTGGGAAAAACTTGAATAAATACTAATGATTAGATGTTATTACATATAATGATATTTGTAACAACAAATTGCTTTACATGAAACAAAAATGCAAAAAAATTGTAGTTCCCAAATTGCCCATTAGAAGTTGACTTCAGAAGACAAATACTGCTCATTGGGCCCAATGCTGAAAGTTGTTTTTTCTTTTTGAAATGTACATACTATCAAAACAGTAATGGCCTTCAAAATTCATGTCTGTAACAACTACACAGGAGTGTGAATATAATAAATACAACCAATTGTTTTACTCTGAATAAACCTCAAGTTATAAAAATAAAACTTTGATCTTCTCATGTCTTTCAATTTGACATAAAAACAACCAAATGACTCACTAATGAGGCCAATGAAGGATGTATGTGGTGCATCCCTTTTTGCCAGTCACCTAAAATGCAATATGTGCCAGTTCAAACAAGTCTGTATCGACAAAGTACTTAGCTTTAAAATGTCAGTAATACATTTTAATTAATCAGATAGCTAACCACATTTATGTTTAACAAGAAACCAGGATACAGCCTGTGTTTTCTATGCACTGTGGAGGAAAAACTTGGCTTCAGCCATGATTTATACAGTCTATGTATTTTCCTCATCACCACTGGACACAATCAGTTCCTATATCTGATTAGCTCTGATTATATCCAACTGTCATACACATTAACTGTCCTACAGTGTGAATCCTCTGCACTGAAAAACTGTAACTGTTTTGACTTAATCTAAATTGCATTGTCTGTACAGGATACAGTATATATTATGTCATGATATTAAGATGCTGAATGATAAACACTATTTCTATGAAAGATTTTAATTATTTAATACAAAATGTTAACACAGTAATGACCTAAAACACACCAACAAGATATTAACACTAACACAAATGCACATACACACATGCACACACTAATGTGACTCTGTCAGTTTTAATTGGACGGAGTCAGCTTTCGTTCTGTTTATAATGAAACCTTCCACATCTCTCTGATTCTCCCCACAACCTCTCAAACTCAGCCAGTGACACCCCACTCACCATTTCTTGACCAATTAGGTGCTGCCAGCTGTCCACTGTTACTATCTGTATGGACTTTTATGGAAAAAAAACTTGTTTATCTTCCCCAAAAAGGTGGAATGAAGGATCCTGGACCAAATACTGTCTTTGTGAGTTTTTATTGCAAATAGAAAAATTACAATCTTGAAATAATGGAGACAATCAGGATGATCAGTGATGGGCAGTCCACCAGCTGAGAAGAAAGTCTGACACTCAGTTTATAATCAGATTATTTTAAAGGCCTGTGTGTGTGAGATTGTGTGTTTGTGTGTATGTGAAGTGTCTTGTGAGTTCTCATGGCAATGTGTGTGTGTGAAAAACACAACATACAAAGAGTTGGAGACATCTCAGGAACACTAGACGTACACAGCTGATACTGAACAACAGATCCCCAAAAGGTTAGGGTTCAGCCAATATCAGACATCTGGGCCTCTGTGTAGCTGAGTGTCCCCCTGAAGCATAAGCATTGTAACTCTATGAGGAACATCTAGTGCTGACACTTATGAACTAAGGTCATAGGGTGATGTGAACCTAAGGCTGATACCTGAAAAGGCCATATGTGGCTATATATCTGAATAAGATATATTAAACATGCATGCAATGGTAAATTTCCACAGTAAGACACATACACCTCACATGTTACTTCAGGTGACATCAGCTCATCCAAACGTCCATCTCTGCACTATTTTACTGTCCCATTCAAGCTGACCCAACGCTCTCCCCTGCAGGATCCAGCAGGACAGAGGCTAGTGACCTTATTAAACAAGGTGATGTAGTGTTACACCATGATGCTTTGAAAGTCACATATTATGCAAATTACACTGTTTAATGGTTTTACACAAAAATATGGGGTACCACCCCCCCTCCAACATGAAAAAAATCCTTCTTCTGTTTCTTTACCTCTATTGCTTGCTCCACCTTTTTGGAAAATGTGTCCTTGAACAGTCTGGTAGAATTTTTTTTCGTGACATCACCACCATTATGAGAAATTCAACCCTTCCCTGGGCATTGTGGGTTTATTTTTAGTTCCGGTTATAAGGGACGTGTCCAGGCATGTCTTTTCAGCCACAGTAAACAGTAGAAAACGGCACTGGAAAGCAGAGGCCATGTCCACTACATCTACAGTGATTTGGAACAAACCCTCCATAGGGTGCAGACACATTTTTGGTTGTCACTTTCCACGACTTCTTTGTTTTTAAAGGCCACATGATTTATAAAAAGCACTTTAAATATGATTTTATACAGAAATTTATGTCCATGATCTGTCCTCAAACAGCCTAACTTGGAAAAATCCCTCTGTTGCATCTTTTAAAAAAAAAAAATGTGTGCTGAATAGCCATTTTTAAAATGTTTCCTCCCTACTCATGATTGGAGAAACTCCCTGAGCCACGTGTCCACTTTTGGTTGAAGTGGATAAACATGTTGAATCCTGTCTGTACAGCCACAGTAAACATTAGAGCAAAGTGCTGGGAAGTTTTAGCCACACCCAATTCCTGAGAGAGGTATGGTCAGACACAGCTCATTAGGATTTACACAGAAACACTCTGTTCTGCACAGGGCTGAAACAGAAGGGTTTATGGGCATGACAAAATCAGATATCGTAGCAAAATTCTGTCAGGAAAATTTAAAAGCGTGTTCAAGTGACATTGGCAGCCAATGGAAACTTTTTTAAAAGACGTAAAACATATCAAATAAATAAACGTAAATAACATGTCATAATGATGTGTTCAAATGCAATTTAGCTTTTGGTGTGCTTGTTTTAGACAAATGAAAATAGCTGAACTTTCAAAAACAATGTCTGCTCAGCCTATAAGTAAAAATATGGAGAATAAAAATTGCTGCCTTGTCTTACAACCAAATAACAAAAAAAAATCAAAAGAGGTAAGGACTTTGGTCATGTAGTTTCTGCCAGTGTGGCTCCTGAAAAGTGCAGAGTTGAGTTGGCTGATTTAGGGGATATGTGTGTCCTTGCACTGGCTGCTCCTGCAGGGAGTGCTCTGTGAATCACACAAAACAAATTGGGAGTATGTGTTCAGGGGCTTTATATTTGGTTATTGGACTGAAACAGTACACTAAAACAAAGTCTGTAGGCTTTATCTTCAGCTACAGACTTGAAAAATAGGGTGGAATGTTACCAACTTTAATATTATGACTAATGTTAAGTGTAGCCACTAAGAGATGATAAATACAGTGCCAGAAAATAGAGAAAAGTTAACAGAAAGTAAACAATTGTCTAGATATCAATACTTTATGACCCACTTGTATGAAAGCATGCCCTAAACTTTTGAGTAAATACATTAAGAGAACAAACATTCTTATTATAGACCAGCAGTTCTCAATAACATATTCTGTATTTGTATTTGTATGGAAACACAAATATCCAGAGTTTTTCTTTTTTTTTTAATTTTCATATTCATTCATGAATTATCATGTAAATTCCTACCCTCTTCCAGTCTTTAAAGGATAAAACAACAAAGTGACAAATTATATAAAGTACTTAATTCTGTACTGCAGGATGTTGATGCAATAAAACAATTCCTTAAAGTACTGTTAGACACTCATTAAATCAAAACAGACATGTAGGGTCATGAATAGTGGCAAAAACAATGCATTTTAGTATGATTTCCATTGCATGATCGGGTGTGAGGTGTAGGTGCGTGTAACCTGCAGGGTCAGATGGACTAGAAAAGCGCAGTACAAGCTCAAGTCCATTTCTGGTGTGCCCTCCAGTGGTATCCTCCTGTAAAATGTGTCATATACATACATGACTGCTAATGACACCAGTGGACACAAATGTGAATCTAAGGTCATATGCAGAAAGACCTGTGTTATCATTAGCTGTTGTGGAAAACAACAACTTGCTATCCAGAACTGGTTAATGTGTCAGGAGGATTATTTGCATCTAGCTAAGCCCTGCCCACCAAAAACAACATGCTGTTTACAAACATGATAATTGTGTGACATGTTTCTATTGGTATGATAAATATAAAGAACTGTGTTGGCATTTGGTAAATAATTACTTATCCATGATTATTTAATTGATTATTTCTGAGTTTACACTGGCTCCAGGTATCCCTATACATTTTTATAGTTTCTCTATAGACAGAGATTAGCATGGATGCTAACAGCTTCAGCAGAGGTTAAATCAGATCTTGACAGCATTTCTTTATTAAATGAAAAAAACAAACACTGGAAACATTCATCAATGGCAAAGATATATTTCTTCTACTTCTGACATGTTTTGGCAAGAGTTTGTTCTACGAAGTGGCTCACATTTTGTGCTTAATGCCCACCTATAGCGCCCACCTACCACAACATCTGACTGGCCCGTAATGAATGTGACTGATGGAGCAATCATTAAATCAACAGCTGCATATGTTTTGAAAGGTTCTACCCTCCCCAAACACTTTCTGGGCTGTTGCCCAGATGTACTTGTTAATTACGTACATGCTGTTTTGTTTATATTGGCATATCAGGTAAGTCCTCTGCACTTGTATAAAATGTCTACAGTGACTGGTGTGCCCCAGTTGTGTCTTTGGAATTGCCTTTGTTGGAGTCCATTGAATTGTTTTTCAAAGTTTTTGGTCCTGTTCTGAGAGCACCGACCTCCATCTGTGGAGTGGCAAAAGCACAAGAGACTCCTACCTGACCTAACTACATTAAAAAGTTTATTTTGTCCAATATGGGACCTTAAGTGGTCATGGTGTAAGATAAGACAGTGTTGTTAGGACCTCTAATTCAAAAGTACAAATAACCTTAATATCTAAAGGCAATGAGGTACATTAAAGAGCATAAATTATGACTATAGTTCGACTAAAAGTTCGCCTAATTTATTTCCAGTATGATCTCCCTTTACATATCTGCCCTGAACACTGTGGTGCATTCATCAGGTGAAACATTATCCAAGAATCACTTTTGACCTTTAAAGACAAACTACAGTTCTTTAATCATCATGTTTTGTTAGATTAAAGATGGTTAATGAGCAGTACACAGAGCAAAATAGAGGAGCGCTGAGCACCACCTACACATCTCTCGCCCTCATTAAATTGTATTCAGCATTGGATGTCCTTTGGCTGTCATTATTACAGGCCTTACAGGCAAACTGATTCCAAATCTCAGAGAAAATAGTCACTCCCTCTGTTATTTTTGCTCATTTTTTCTACAGCATGTGCCATAACTACAATGACAGAAAAACGAGGAAATGATTTCTATGACCATTACTCTGCAATGTTTGATGATTTCTTCTCTTAGAAACGGAGATCAAAACTCAGAAATGCACTAGAGTTCTCTACTTAATAGCATTGAACCTTTTTATATGCTCATCAAATTTGATAATCTTCATACCTCCCTCATTGGAAATAAAAATGTATTAGGCTATTATATATTCTCCTGTGGTCTGTTAAAAAGCCTTTACTTTGCAGGTTTTGTAAGCAACTTTAACTTTTTATTCCAACATTTCTCACTGAGCTGAAAAAAAAAAAAAAACTTCCACAGCCACCCATATTTTCATGATTTTTTTAGAGAAGATTGAGATGTTTTTGGAATTTATTTTTGGTAATATGGCTCCTGAAGAGGACAGGGTTAAGTCCACTGATTTACGGGATGTGTGTTCTTGCACAAACGGCTACTGCTGAGCGTGCTCTCTGAGTCACACAAATCAAACAGGGGGTCAAGTTTAGAGATCTTTGGTTATTGGATGTTACAGCCACCTTGAACAGTTTTAGACAAGACCCAAATCACAAAGATTAGACCAGAAACATATTAAAGAGGGGACACTACACCTGATTTGAGGTGTTAAGAAAAAAAATTGTGGATTATTAAGTCATGAATTTAGAAGAAACCTAACTAAGAGTATTTAATTCCAGTAACTTGGTCACTGAGCAGAGCACATTGGGGACAAAGTCAGATTCATTCAAAGAGGACCATACCTAAACCCTAGAGGTGGTTGGTTCAAGTGAACTGGAGCTTGGCAGCAGGAGATGTGACAGCAGTTGTGCCTGAGTATGGGGTACATGCTGTGCAATCTATGGGCACTGGTCGGCATGTAGAGTTATAAAGGCCTATATTTACATCTTTTGAATATCACAGTTGCACAGAGCAGCAGAGGTTCATTTTTTTCCTCTGAGCTTTGTTGATGTGCAAGTAGGAAGATGGTTGTTGTTGGCTTCACAAGTATAACATCCATTGATGCAGCCTAGTATATCCATGCAACACATAAATGAGTGGTTGTGGTGGTGGCTTTTTCTCTCTTCTTTTTTTTATCTCAGAGGTCTCAAGCAAACTGGACTCCTATGTCATTATTATTCAGCTGATACAAACAGAGTGAGTACTTGTTTTTAAAGTCTTAACTTTTTACTATATAAACTCAAAAATTTTGTCCTATGAATTACAAAAGGAAGCATTAAGAGAAAAACATGTTACCTACCAGCTGCTTGTCCCGAGTGAGAGCAAGCTGGGATCCCATCTCTGCTCCTCTAAATACTCCTCCTTACTAATGAAAGGGGACATACCTTGGAGGTCATATTTCACCTGAAGTCAGGTTCATACATGACTGTCAGAGCATGTTGACAATTGCAAATGTTAAAAACATTCTGAGAGCGTTCACTTACAGAGTGCCCCTGATCCACCTCTGTTCTCAGGCACTCAGTTTGAGCTTCTGTCAGTTTAAGGTCTCCGTCCTCATGTGGGCCTGATTGGCTCTACTCTGCAGTAACTGATCAGTTCAGGGCCATGTTTTTATCTGCTCTGCATTATTTCCACAGTCTATGCTCTGCATACTCGACAAGTGATACAAATCTCTAAAAAAACATAATATGACCTCTTGAAATTACAAGCCATCTGTTACTATCCAACACATTTGTATAACTGGTTTATACTTGACGCATCTTGGCTGAGCGATGACCGTGGTGTGTGGAAAGTTTAAATTCAGGGAGCATATTACCAAGTCAGAGCTTTCAGACAGCCAGCATGAGCATGTCTAGCAAAAATTCCTGGGTTCATCTTTGCCTTGAGTCATAAGCAGATCTAAGCCAAAACATTCAAGTGAATGGAAAATATAAAGCCATACTAATCCTTCTACAACACATTTGTAAGTCCACATTGCTGGAATATATCACTCACATGAAAAAACACAGTAAAGACACATTTCCTGTTTTTGCTTTCAAAATAAAAGCCTAGTTTGGCATTTACAACTTAGTTTGTGCATAATGGTTTCATCTAATGATTTATGACAGTACAATGAATCAAGTCACTTGTACGGAGCTCCACTCTTATTCTTGCTAAACTTTTTTCCTTTCCTTTTTCACTTTTTTTCCCGCTTTCCTACATACTGTGTATTCTTCGAGGCTAAGAAAATAATTGGAAAAAATTATTTATGGACTTTTTGAGGTAAAAACTTTCAAAGAATGACAGCTGAGGCAGCAGAAAATGCAGGCAACACAAAAGACATGCACACCTGACCAGACAGCCTTGGTGTTGCAAGCTGAATATATAGACCTTTGAAGTATGTGACTTTTCCATCTTAAAATAAAAGTTTCAAAATGGAAGAGTGCATTCATTTTCAAAAGGGATAATGGGCTTCTTCTCCTATTTTCAGCACTGTGAACCAGTCGGGATGATTTGGAGTTCTTTAGCAAGAAGTATGAAGGTAGCATAAGTTCACATACCAGCCCTGAGCTAAGAGGAAGTGAGTGAGCACAATTTAATATAAACTGGCTGAGCCTGAAAGAACAAAGAAGACAAAAGTGGATGAAAAAGAAAGTACAGAGGGAAAACTCTGACATAAGGATAAAATAGATGCATCATCCTTGTTGAAAGTTGTATATTTGATTAACTGTTACACGATTACTTCAAGGTGGAAAAGCGTCATGCTGTTGCTTTACACAAACTAAAACCCAGGGCATGTTCCTCCTTGACTTTTCTCTGACCGAGGGAATGCTCCATTGCTGTACTACAGGAATCATTGTGTGAACCACATTATATTTAATAAGAGCAGTTTAGATAATTGGCCATAATAAAGTCCAGGGCTGTGTGTGAGTCATGGTCTGTGCTGAGGTTAAAATGAGAGGATGGATGAGTTGAGTCATGTTGATATGGGAACAAGGGATAGAGTGTGGAAAAATCCAAACTCTTTACTGACTATACCACAGTACTGAGGGAGTTTGTGTAAACCAAGACTAATCTAATGTAAATATCTTTTTAAGATGTGTTACCAACTAGAGTTTAGAATGGGCCCCAAAAAATCCAGCCTTACCCCTCCCAATCCCTGGCCAGCCCTCTATACTATATTTATGGGCCTGAGCCCTGATTGAAACCCGACATTTTTTAACGTTCGGGCTTCAATAATGAAGGTTTTTAAGTGCAGTTTCCCACCTGTTTAATGGCAGAAATCCACATGGGTGAAACCTGAATAAACACATCACAAAGGCATTTGTTACAAAACCCTCAGGCAATGAGGACAAAATTAATGCAGCTCTCTTGTTAACAGAAGTTGCCCATCCCTGCACTAACAAGATGAGTTCTGACCAGATGGTTAAAAGCCGCAAAACAGAATAACTGATTCAACAAAAGAAGATTTTCATTTCCATGTCGGAGACCCCTGTGTTGTTGTAGCAATACTCTCACCATTCAGTGGTCAGCAGTGTCGCCACGATGCATGTTAGTCTCTGCTCAGGTTGTTTGAAACCTTGGTTCAATCCCAGATGGAGAACAAAATAACAAGCAGAGATGAGATGAGTCAATTTGAGAGAATATTACTTCCTGGGAAAGTCTTATTCCAGTCTATACCTATTTTTAGTTGACTATTGGCCACAATGGCCAATCCAAGGTAGATTTATGATGAGCTGCCTGGGTGTATAACAAGGTTGTATGCTCCTGTAACATGTTAATGTTTTATCAACTTCCTCATAAGTAATAATAGTCTTCCACAATATTGAGCAGACAAACTACTACCCACAATCCAGCAGTTTCACAATGATGCCTCTGAGTGTTGTTTAGACCTCAGTTACCATCCTCAGGGAATAATGTAAACTTTAAGTATGTGGACCTACAGGAGATGCAAATGAGTATGTTATTAACATCTTTTTAAAACAAAATGATTTAATTGGCATTTTTAGGGAAACAAACTACACAACCCACAGTCATAGAGTGTCACAGTGATGTCTCTGGTTGCTCAGACTTGTTGTTGCTGTGAATTTCAGCAAATACCAAACATAATGATTGTGGAAAAAGTAGGAGGTCAGTTCTGAGCTCTGTGGTGATGGTGGTCCGCAGAACAGGACATCTGCCTCCAGAGATCAGCCTATTGTAATGACAAATAACAAGGGCTGAGTTTTAACCTGTAGAGGGCGTGCAGTATGCATAATCTTTGGACTAAAATGTCCATGTTTGGACCGTCACGGTTCCACAATACTACTTAATTTCCATCAAGACAAGTTTCATCAGTCAAAACAGTCTTGAGGTTTATTACTCTTGTATGTAAAGGATAAGTTGAGTGACCACAGCCAAAATGAATAAAATTAAATGGCTAAAGGAGGATCAAAGAGCGTACATTGGTTGTCAGTGTTTCAGAACACGTCAAAAACAGGTGCAGTGGATATTGATATATTTTTGCGCTTTTCTTTATTCTTTGTAAGTTGAGGCATCAGGTCCAGTTCGTTTTGAGGATTCAAACCTTGTAACTGTCTCACTGAGCAGAGAATATAAACAGTTTGATAACTACGCTGGTTTGGCGAGAGGCTCATTCTGCTGCTGCTGATATCCTCTCTGTGGCTCTTAGACAGCCGGTCCATCTGCTGAGGGTCCGCTAGGCACCAAGGTAAACAAACACACAGCTAATGAGAGAGTGAATTCTGTGATGCTCGCTGTTGATCTACATCAAGTTACGCTGCTGCGTTTATTTGAGGATTATCACATATACAGGCGATAACTGTGCGTAGAAGAAGAAAACACGACAAATAGACAGAAATGAGGAGACAGATGGAGAGGGGGTGAAGTCAGCACATGATGAAGACAGGACAAAGTGGAGAGTGGACCCGTACCATCTGTAAAACAGTTGGGTGAAACAGACTACAGATGATTGGAACAAAAAACAACAAAACACACGCAACTAGAAGTCATTAGATTTTATGTGTCACTGTCTGGAGACACAGCAGTTAACACATAGAGCAGCTGTTCTCAGTTCAAGGCATTCAAAACCACTGAAGGCGCAGCATCCAGCAACAGCTTGTGCTCTTAAATTCTGATGAAAGTCACCATTTCCCTCCATTAATCTATTGGAGGAGTGGCCTGAGGGATGGCACATACACATCCTTCAGTGGGGGTGAGGACAGCTTTCATCTAACTCCAGGTTTTTCTTTCTATCTTTACTTTTTACCTTTTTTCCGTATTTTGTAATGTAACTTTGAAAATATACAGTTTATTCCATTGTAGTCATTAAAAAAATACATTAAGATTTAAATGCTCCTCAATTTTCTTATGTTATTGAACAAACTCGAACAAGTACCAGTGGTGGGTCAAAAAGGGTTATGTGTGTTACACATAGACTAAAAGAATTGGACAGAGCATGACATCGGAGCCTTCGGGGCACTGTTGATGCCCTCTAACGGACGCTGCCATACTGCATGTTATCTCAACCAAACTTTATCTTCGTCTACTCACAGAGAGAAAGGCCGTGTTGAGATGGGTCTTGAGGCTGTCGGACCAATAGCAACACCACAACATCTATGTACAGTAACAATGACAGAATATGGATGTTTTATAGTTTTAGACCAAAGCCATTTTTGAACCAGGCTGTAACGATGTGTGTTAAGGCCATAAAACCCCCCTTTTTTACTCATACAATTAGTAAGGTATCATTTTTCTGCAGTCAGCCTTAAGGACACACTGAGTACTACAGCTTTTGGCACTTCAGCATGGGCCTCCATTTACAGCCCCGAAGGCTGCTGCCTGGATGTAAACGATGTACCAAAAGCTTGACCTTTGACTTTTGAATTTCTTAAGGCCCACCTTGCGTGGATACTTAAGCAAAGTTTGTGAAAAATACCTTGAACATCCTTTTCAGTTATTGCATTAACAAGAAAGAGGTGAACGTGAACTGAGCAACTGATGACAACATTTAAGCAATAGCCTCCAAAATCTAAGTTCATAATTCAGTCGTAGAAGAAAAATATAAAATTTTTGACAGACATTCCTCAAAGCTTTCTTGTTATATAACATTCAGTAAAAAGAGATGACCAGAAATACCCCATGACTTTGACCTCTGACAAATATCCACCATTCTGTGTTCTTGTTTACATTGTGTCATAGCAAACATTTGTGTAAAATCTGGAGAAAATGCCTTTTGGTATCACATGCACAGGATTCCCTCACAAGCAAAAGATGGCAATTTTGGCTTTATCGTTGAGCCACAGTAAAACCTTGCAGATCTAATATATATGACCTTGAATATGAATGTACTTTACAGCAAAGTTTGATATAAATACCTACAAGCATGCCTAATATATCATCTCTATATATTACTGGTTAAAAACCCATATAGCAGCTTGTGAATAAGCTAAATTAGACAATTTACAGTTAGGTGGTGAGTAGTAAAATAAATGTGATAAAAAACATATATTTGAGAAAGGAAAAACAAAACAAAAATAAAGAGAACCACACAATGAAGCTCCAGATATATACGTACATAGTATATGCGTGTGTGTGTGTGTGTTCCTACATCTACTGTCTGTTGCATCTCAGTCACAGTGGAGCCTCTGGCAGCATTTATCCACAATTCGCTCCTGTCTGGGTTTTCTCCCTGATGTAAGGCTCTGTAGAAATACAATCAAGGTTATCCCTCCGCGACAGACATTTTATTCTCACAGAGGAGACTCACTTCAAAAACTACAGGCCTAATTCACACACAATGTCTTAAATCTCTAAATTGACTGCATCCATTTTTCATTAATTTTCCAGTTGAGGGGGCTCAGATACAATTAATTCATGAGATGTGATTAATAATTCATATGTGAGCTGACTGACTATGCAGCATTTACAGCCTGCTGTCAGTCTTTTAAAATATGTTCATTTTTTAAAAAAAATCTCTTTAAGTTGTATTTGTTATTCTTGTCTTTTACCTCAGACTTCTAGGTTTCATAGTGTTTGTTCAATCTGGCATATTGAAAACTGAAAGCAAAGAATTCATGAGGCATTACCCAATTTTCAACAATAAGTTGTAGATGGGACTAAATAGCACATAAAATATAGAATCCTCCATTTTACAGGAAATCATCATCTAAAGTATTTTACACTTTTCATCTCTTTACTCTACGTGCCTGAAGCTTACATCAGATTACTTATATGGGGCAATCAGGTTTACCACATGCTGAATGACATTTCAGGAGTCATGTGTGACAGACCTGTGATATTTATTTCACATCTGCACCACAGGAGAGTTACAGCCATCCACTAAATAACAAAACATACTCTCATCTTGTAATGTATGGGTAGATTCATAAAATGTAAATGTTGATCAGGAGAAGCACCTTTTTTAACAAAAACAAAAATATTTTACCATCATTTGTAATAAATAACAGAAACAAGTGTCTCTTAGAAGAATGCTTATCTATGGGTTTCCACACTGTACGATCTTGTGCACAATTCTCTGGTTGAAATCGTATTTTTGCACCAGATTACAATTTTATTGCCATGTTATCTCATGACAGGTTGGCTTGGTTGCAGGATTAGACAGACTGATCTGGGATTTTCTTTTTTCAAATGGAAAATTTGATTGTAGAAACTTATCTCTGAAACCAAATGCACAAAAATGTGATGTCACTGTTGAGCTCATCCTCCTTATTTGTTTTTCCCCTCAGATAAAAGTTTGATAATGAGAGAGTCTTGATTTCTTGCAAATATGGCAGGTACAGAAGCATCTGTGTGAAGATTTCCAGTTAGTAGGTAGGTGTTTAAACTCCAACAGCTTTAATAAAGATGAAAAAACTGATTTTTAAAGGTGGATATTATAATAATTAGAGGTTAAAATGTTATTGTTTTAAGAACATTAGAACACTAATCAAACAATAAATACAAAAATATGTAATAAATGCTGCACAAAATAAAATAACATAATATACAAAACATAAAATGACAGGAGACATGTCACAACAAAAGAACTGAATGAGACAATGCGAGGAGCTTCTTCAGCGTTTGATATGTTCTTTTGCACTGCCTGCTAACATCATCTGAGATGTATTGGCTGAAACTGTCCCATTTCTCTTTAATCAAGTCATTCTTCATGTTCAACATTCTGAGCTTTTTTTTCACATGCAGCTATTACCATCGTTCCCTCCTTCCACATTTAAAATGATGAGTTTTTGATTCCTTCCAACATCGTAAAGTTCTTCGGGCACAGGTTGTCAAGCCAGTTGTTAATACTCAAATGCAGGTGGGGGTCTAGGCAGTTCACAATCTAACCAGTCCTCCATAAGTTTAAGAAGTCTGCTCCATAGTGCAGAGACCATTTGACATTCCCATAAAGCATGAATGTACGTGCCACATTTTGTCTTAAATTTCCAACAAAAATTGTTTTGGATTACGCCCATTTTCTCCCCTAATATTTATTATGTATTTCTCTAACATATTTGCCGTTGTTGGAAAGAATCACCTTCCATGTTTAGTCATCTATCACAAAACCCAAATCTCTTTCCCAAATAAGCTTAAGAGGTCTACCTTTGTTGTTATTTAACCAAAGGCATATTTCATACTATTTAAATGCTTTAATAGATGCTACTGGTAGCTGTAGATAGTGTTCCATAACATTTTTCCCCCAATGAAAATTGTTTTTTTTTTCACCACAGTGTCTCATTTGTAAATATATCCAGAGGTGCCCTTGACCATCCAGATTAAATTGACTGAACAAAATATTGAGTCAACACATTGTTGATCAAGTAGATGATGTCAGGTCCTAAGATGTTACAGCTTTATCTGTTTGTTGAGTTTGCCTGAACAAATCCTAGTCTTTCAGAAAAAAAATTCAAACAAGTTTTCAGGTGGCAGAAAAATTTCTTTAATTGTTTCAATATTGGTGGCAATAAGACTTAAGGTAGTTTTCACACCTATAGCTTGGTTGCTTAGTTGAAAAAAAATGTTTTTGGATATTTCCTTCGGACCATTTCATGTTCACACAGCAGTAATTTGAAGTGCTTAGAGACCACGCAGAAGGGCCTTATGACATCGTGTCGCAGCCAGTAGCCAGTGAGTTAAAGTCATGCTGTGCATTATGGGAAGGAAGCATGCAAGTTGAGCAACCCCGAAAACTATAATATAATAACAATAATGATAATGGCAGATACTAAATTTCACAAATAAGATTATACAGATGAGCATATTTATCGATGTGAGATACACCTTACACTAATGTAAACAAACCTGCAGACTATTTTAGACATCAGATAGCTTGGGGGCTTATTGCAACATAACACCTGCAAAGATGTCCGCAGAGAAACTGTTAGCGATGCTGAAGAGGCGGAGACCAGCTTTAAAAAGGATACACTTTCTTGCTTAATGGAGCAGGACTTATACAGTCTGGGAAATCATAACTTTTTGAATCATTTGATGTTTTGCTGCTTGCAACCATCCTTGGAACAAAATTCCTCACTGTAACAAAAACACAAAGGAGTGGCAGCTCTATCACTTTTCTTTCCTCCTTTGTTTTTCTGAAGGCACCACTGTCGCCACACAATGACAGTCCTGCCTACCTTTAACAGGCATTGATAGAGTCTATACTGTAATGGCAAACCAAGCAGGCAGTATTCAAATCTCAAATCATGCAGTCAAGCCAAGTTGTGTAGATACCACAAATGAAAAAGCACCATAACAAGTCCGAGGAAGTGCTGTCCCATCAAGAACAAGCAAAGAATTTGTTACAGAAGGGATCAGTCAGCTTAGGTGAGGGGGTAGCTGCTTGAGTTGTTTTGGTTTTTTGGGTCATTGTCATTAATTGTTCATGGCTGTGCACTGGAGTTTCAGTCTCTCTGCATCAATAGGAGAGGTCAGCTGATGAGGGTCACACTTTCTATTGATTACTTAGGTGATATCAGACAGGGGAAAGATGTTTATTGTATTCAAGCTTAAGAAGAGCTGATTCTGAAACTAATGAAGGAATAAATCTGTCCAAGACTGGGCTTATTGTCCTACCAGCCAGCTTCCATTTGTGTCCAAATGGACTTAAAGCAGTTTGATGCACATACTAATGGTGTTTCCTCTGGTTTAGATTCTTGCGTGTGTTGTACTAACTTTCAGATGTACGTCACTTCGGACAGAAGCGTCTGCTAAATTAAATACTAGCACTGTAATTGTAGCATTTTAACATTGTAACAGTGTGAATACAGAGCTGAAAACAACAGATGAAGTTTGAATTGGCCATCTTGTAAGCATTCATTACAAAGGGTGAATTAGATTTTTGCCTGTCAGGATTTGGAACATCACAAGTTGTAATCTGAAGATGTTTTATTTTACACTGAAAATGAGTTTCCTCAGCTCATGCTGTTTTACATCAACAGCTTGTTTTTGAAAGACAACATGAAATCCTTCCCACGTCACACTTGACTGCGTTGGTTCTCATGCCTGCATTCACACTGGCGCTCTCATTTGTTCTTTTGTGAGTGTTGTGTGCGCTCCGTCCCTTGTGACTGCTTGGCATGTTGACAAGTGTGACAGTCAAATGTGTCATCAACAAACAGCACGATGAATATTTGCAGAATATGCTGGCACCAAGGCAGACTGACAGAAAGATAGAAAAGGAAGCCCAACCCGATGCTTTGCTTTACATTTTTGAAAGAAGATAAACACAAAGGCTGAGCTCATCAAAAATACAGATAAATCAATGAATGAATCATGGCGAGCGCTGATTGGCTGTAAGACAAGAGGGGCCCAATTAGCCACACAATCAGCACATGTCAATAATCCTTGAACCAGTTGTGCTCTGCTTGCTTTGTCCACATTTATTTAGCAGCCTTGAATTAAAAAAAAAGATAATTAAAGTTTAAATCAAAGAAAAAGAGACAAATAAAAAAACTACACTGGGTCAAACAGTTTGTTCTTATTCACTTCTCGATTTCACAGGAAAACATTTGTTGCTTTTTATATCCATCCATAATTCTCCCTTTCTCTCTCCATGACAGATAGAAACCCTCCCGTTGCCTTTAGATTGATTTCTCAGAGCCCGAGGGGAGCAAAGGGAAATGGCGAGAGTAAAGCACTCAGGAAGAATTAAATGAAACGAGGACCCTTTAGGCTCCTTAGAATAGACCCTCTCTCTCGTGACTCAGTGTGTCATGAACAAAGCAAATTCGTTCGGCTTTTCATAAGGGCAACATGAATGACTCATAGCCCCGCTTCAATGTGAATATGTGAATGATTGCTGGTATTTGTTTGGCTGGACAGAGAAGGTGGGAGGTACAAAGGTGGGAGGAGGACAGCACTGCTCCCCCTCAACACTTCAGGTCAATGATTGGATCGAGGCAGCAGTGAGAAAACGTATAATTTTTGTACAGATTTGACGTTTCAATATTTAGTTTTCCCCCCATGACATTCAATTAACTACAGGCTTGTTGTGATCATAAAAAATAAATAAAATGAAAATGAGTTGAAACCAAATAAAGATGCCACTCTGGATACCACAACACCAGCTTCCAGCTGTAGGCCTTCCAACAATATGAAATTCAATGCCGAATGGTTTTATAAAATGTACAATATGGCCTACTTTCACAGCCATTTATTGTAACAATGCCTATAAATATTCATTTCTTTTGTTGTTTTTCTAAAGATAACTTTATATCATGTGGACAATACAGGGGCATTAAAGTGTAGCTTTGTTTTCTCATTTTGCAGAAAAAGGAGGTGATTTTGTTATTTCTTTTCTGATTCATCAGTGAATGAAAAAGAATATTTAGATGATAAATCAATGACTGCAATAGTTGTTGGTTGAAGCCCTTAGTTACACATTTTTTATTCATGCAATCTTTCTTCCTAAATGTAAAAAGTGATGTCAGTTGTTTGTGGTTGCCATTTTTGAAAACTTACAATAAAACCCTTCATCTAGGTCCATGTAATTGTATGCAGAAGTCTTATACTTGACATGCATCTTCACATTTTAACTACCTCATTTTTCCTTTGATAACAAGCCATTTCTGGTTGTTTTCCTGATAACTACACCTATTATCTCATTTAGCCAGAGCTGCAAAATAAAACATAGAACTGACCTCATTAGTGTGTGCCATGGCAGCATGGCATGTTGTGGTCTGGCCTTTCACAACAACAAGACAATTTGTTTTTTCTAGATTGCCTGAAAATTATCATGAGGAAGAAACTAGAAGTACTGCCCTGCATTTTTATTCCTTGTTGTTTATACAACTGCCAGATACCAAAGCACACTCATGGGTGAAAAGGAAAGGCTGGAATAGTTCTTGTGGTAGTGTGATCCATGAAAGTCTTAAAGGAAAAGGATGAACATGAGACTCAATAGCCTTGGTTTCTGACCTTGTACTTCCAAAATTTACTGAGTTTATTGTCAAGTCAGAGTGGACATTAGTGAAACATTTGCCATACATCCATTCGAGAACTCTTAAGATAGCAGGTTCACAAGCAGGGGATGATCATATGACCCAAATATGTTTGACCCTGTCCATCAAGAATCTTCCCAGTTCATTCTTAAATTAAAATGAACAGTTGTGAAAAAATTGATAACAATCCCAAATAATTTTGAAATACTAGTGTTTACAAGACAGGGGTGAATGTGAATGAATACTAAAATCTTATAAGTTCATGTTTCAGTCAGAGAGGACAAATATGCAAAGTTTGAGAAAAACTGATAAAAGCCTTCTTGATGTATCACATCCACAAGCAAAGAATAACCAGGAGACTTTGTAATGTTGCCTTTGACTAATGGACTTCTATTCAGTTCATCCTTTTGTGTAAGGTTTGAGGAAAATACCTCAAAGAATTTTTGGTATAATACAACTCATCAGCATGGGGACTTTTCCCTCCCCCTCTCTTTACAGCATCAACAGCTACCTGAAATGATTAATTACTTATTAAGTAGACAAGTTAACCAATCAGAGTGGGTCCAGGGAATAAGGCCTTGAAGTGACCATAGCTCTAACAGAGCATCTCAGACAGAGAGAATACCATAGAATACCAAATTTGTTTGTCCTCAGTGAGTAGAAAAGTTACATCTTTGACATTTATTCTTACATGCATTTGTTAGTTTGTTGAAATTAAAGCAGACCAACCTTTCACAAGTAGAGCTGGTTTGGGTTTATACAGTGATGAAAGGAGTCCAAAAAGCAATAAAAATTAATGTGGAGTTCTTATGAATTAACTAGAGGAAAGAGTTCTCATAAACCAAGTCTTTTTATTATCTCTGGCTCCTCTTAAACCTCAGAAGAAATGATCAATATTACCTCTGTCAGCCAGAACAGTTGGAATGAAATCACTCAAGACTTTTAACCGCAGTGAAGTGTTACGTTCAATATTTTTCACTGACATTTGTGGAAAGAAGAAGTATGCCTCCTGGAGCTCAACAGACCCTTCACTGCCCGTTTTACTGACAGGCTCAGACAGACCCCCGGCTTGACTTTTATCACTAAACCAACCTTAGCAATGGCACTGTAATTGAGCTACTCATTCTTGATCATTAATAATCATTTAGAAATGACAGGGTTGATAATACACACTTCTTTTAATGTCGTCTCAACAATTTGATATTCCTCAGATGGTTATAAAGTAATGAAATTAATTTATGGCTGTGTGGCAAAAAATGAAGAGTGGTATCTGTTTTCTTGAAATCCCAGTAAAAAGTGCAGCGAGGGACTAAAAGGAGAGTTACCTGATCTGACCTAAGCTATAATAATAATTTGTCATCTCATAGTCCTCTCCAAACATTATTAACAGGCCCATAAAGCACATAGGTGCATCACTCTGTTGGTCAGACGGCCTTAAGTCCCACCTCAACACAGCCTTTGCATCTGTACTGTAAGTAGGCTGATCTAAATGTCAGGTTGAACTGACATATACAGTATGGTAGCCTCCACTGATATGCATCAATAACATCCCAAAAGTCTTTTATAATCAATTAACTGATGTCACATGAATTGGTCCAATTTTTTCTACAGTCAATTCTTCATACTCATTCACAGTAACTGGTGTTAGCACCAGTCTATAGAGACAGCCCTGACTGGTGACGGGTGGCGACAGTGCCTTTTCCGCATATTGCCAAGCATTGGGGACAAACATTTGACTAGTAAAACTTGTGTTGACAAGCAGGGGTTTTTGGTAGGTTGGTCTGACAAATCAGGCATCATCAAACCAATTATTTCAGGTGTCACCTGTTTTAAAGGTTAAAGTTTGCTCCAATTAAAAAAATCTGGACAGCAAACTCATCAGAACAATCTTACCCAATATGTCGTGTCTCACAGTGGCTGCCTTGTTTCAGAATGTGTCATGTAACTGAGAAATGTGACACCTGTGTTATTATAAGACAAGCCTGAAAGAGAGTAATCGTAGGTGAGAGGTTTTGGAGAACAATAATGTCATGAAAAACCTACACATATCTATGCCATCTGTCTGGCTTGGTTTTAATATTTGTAATATGTCTCTTCAGCTTGTTTGAGTGACTGACTCATTCACATTAATTAATTCTTCATGTACATGAATCATCAGAGCACAATCACTATTTGTGACTTGAAAACAGAACAGACTTTGTATATGTGACCAGTGAGGCCTCTGATATCGTGTTAAGAGCCCTTCACTTTTAAGGTTCAGTGACACTGCCACCACTTGGCCTCATGTATTTTTTGGCAGCATTTACGCTCTCACAATGGGAGCCTCACACTGAGGGTGTATAGAATAAAGGAGGACCTAAGTTAGCGAGATGATCAGCGACCGCAATTAACACCCCAGACACTGGGTTTATTTATGTTTTTAACACTCCCACAGGTTTCAGCTTACCAGCTTTAAGCTAACAGGATATAGATGCCAGAAAAGTGTACTGTAAATAATGAGCCTTTGTTATGATTTCAGAGTTGTTTTTTTCAAATTAAAACTCCGCCTTAGTCATTCACCCTAAAAAAACACATTGTGCTGTATGTCTTTCTCACATGCTTGAAAAATAAAAGATAAATACTTTTGGTATGTGCCCTGAATACCATGAACCCCAAGTTATTTACCTCATGTGTAGATGCATTTTGTGATCAGTTTGAGTCAGTGCAAAATGGACGTCCATTGTGAGAGGCTCTTTGATCTCTACATTAAGAGCAGTCTGTTATTTGGGTTTAAGGAAAACAGTTGATTTATTGCTACCAAAACTTGTCTGTCAAGGATTTTGAGTGTAATTATAGACTTTTTATTCATAGGAATTGAGCAACAGCTGCCAATGAGTGAAGCCAAAATTTACAGCACTTTTCGCTGGTTTGGAATGAGCCATCTGATATTTATATAATGATGCACTGATTGTATGGCATGTTAATTTTGTTGTATGTGTTGCAGTGACAATAAAGATATTCTATCCCATGTTATCCATTTGATTTTCAAAGGAGACTTTGGAACATTGTTGTGGTCAATACATGGACGCTGCCATACTGAATATGTCTTTCTACTGATAGACATAGAGACCGAGTTGAGGCAGGACTTAAAACGTCCGACTAAAAGCAACACCAAGCAGGCTTGTATCCATCATTGCTGTTCATCATGAGACTGAAACGCCATCGGATATATCTAAATTGCTCGAAAACGGCTCCGAGCTCCCCCAAAATTGTCTGGGTGAGTCTACGAGCGTATTTAATCCTAAAAATAAGGTCCAGGTGTCAAAAAAACGAACTTATCCTTTAACAGAAGGTTTTTTCTTGCCGCCATGATTGAGGGATTCATGATTGGCTATATGGATTCATGTTGGGTGTTGGATGTATATATTTGTATATATATATGTATATGTGTATTTTGTATATGTATATGTATGCATCTATGCATATATGTGTATCCATAATATGAAGAGCTTTGTGCTCTATTGTAAAGTGTCTTGAGATAACACTTGTTATGAATTGGTGCTATACAAATAAAGATTGATTGATTGATTGATTGATTGATCATGTCAACCATGTCCCTGACTATCCAAACTGAAAATCCTTAATTAAATAAAAACAGGCGCAATATAAAAAAATCAACCCCTGCACAGAGACAGCATTCAAAAAAACACAAAGACCAAAGCTGTTTGTTGAACAGTGCTGAAAACACATTTATTTAGGCTCTTGGCCAGGGGTATTCAATTAAAAGTCACTGAGGTCCAGTTGTTACAATTTCCTCCAAGTAAAAGGTCCAAACCGAAGTCCAGTTTGTGTCTTATAGCCTTCCCCTATTTTCATATTTTCAACAACATTAATTGTCAATTTTCTTTACTAAGTGCACAGCTAACTCTTCTATCATTAATTAAAGTAGCCCCAGGCAAATAAATTTAAGGCCTTTATTTCAGATTAAAGAAAGCAAAAACCTCAAAATAAAATAATTTTTAAAAAGTGCAAACAGAGCTAAATAACCATTTTTCCTCTTAAATTAAAGAGGTCCCAGTCTGAAGAATTGAAGGCCTACACCTCAAGTAAACAGTCAGCATCTTCAGGAAACAAGAAACACACTTAGAAGTATAATCATCTGTCATCTGTTACTGCTTATCCACTGTATTGTTGCAATATAATGTAACATAAGAAAATATACAAGAAAGTGATAGAAAGATGAATACATTTTTTGCGCAGGTTCTGGATTTCGCTCACTCTCTCTCTCTCTCTTTTGCTCTCTGTCCTTTACTCTCTCTTTCTCTGTCTTATAGTCTCTCTCTCGCTTTCTGTCTGTTTCTCTCTCTCATTTTCTTTCTCTTTCTCATGCACACAAGTAGCTCTACATGTATTGCATGAACTTAGACTCACATAATAAATAAATAAACAGAACAAGGTGGCAAGAACCGGCAAAACATTGAAACAGTCAAAAACAAACTAGTGCGAAAAACTGTATAACTGCAACGATGAAAATAAAATGAACAAATGATCAACTCGATGTAAACAATCAGAAAATGTAACTGACAGTGGAGCAATGAACATGACCAGCACCGCGGAGAGCGCAGCGAGACTACAGTGCAGACTTGGGGCAAAGGCTCTCAACACTCACAGTGCATTTTACACACAGGTCGTAACCCTTGCAGGTGACAAAGTTCCTATTTTTTTGCACTGGCTGTTTATTTGGCACTGCATCCTGTTTGCTGGTCCCTGTTGCCGCTGTATCATTATGTTTCAATCCACAGCCGTCTGTGTGATGGCAGCAGCGGTTGAAGGAATAAATGCTCAGAAATCCTTTGTGCTTCATTAAGCAACCTTATAAGCTTCAGAAAACTACAGAACATAGATTTAGCAAAACTCATGGCATGACAGGCTGATCAGGCTGCCAGAACGCCGTAGCGGTTCTAGTGTTAACTGGAGTAGCAGTGCCTGCTGTCGTATCCTTGTGAGTTTATCAGAGAGATTGGTCACAGGTCTGGACAGAGCCATCACTGGGTCCGGATCTGGACCAAGGTCCACCATTTGGTGATGCCTGCTATAGGCTAACCTGCACACAATCACATAAGCTCCAGGTTTCCTGCCTCAAGTGGGCACACGATGAACTGCAGTTTTTGGTTCTTCCGCACTGGCCCAATTTTTTAGCCTAGAGGTAGCTGCTTGTGCTTCTCCTACTGTCTGACTGCACTGAAGATCATAAACTTTCTCCTCAATGTAAACAGATGGGAAAAAGGCCAAGCTGTAAATCTGAAACTCATTAAAATTGTTTTTTCTTAAACTCAGATTCTGTTTTGATGATTTGTTACGAACCTAATGACGTATGACAAAGTGTCCATTTTTTGTATTATCTTTGTTTGCACTTGTTATCAGGAATTGGGATTTTATAGAAAATTCAGTGCTCAAGTAAATATGAACAGGCTCAGTAAGCACTGTATTTTCCATAAAAAAAGGCTACATAAATAAAGGTGCAGCACTGATAGCCACATATTATTTGCAAAATGACAGTAATATTCACCCATTACTGTTAATTCTTAAACAGTATGAAGGCACAACACTTCAGTCTTCAAAATAAAGGATACCATACTGTTTCCAACCCTTTCCTCCCACAGAACCTAATGTGAGCATATTTCTGGTCATCAGTTTACTTACTTGCAGGCTAATCATTTCTGCTCATTTTTGTGCTCAGCAACTTGTGCTAACAGATGCTAGCAGGAATAACAAATATGTGAGAAGTAAGCTCATGGTTAGGCCCTGGACTAGTATCTGTAGTAAAAACCATATTTCTATTAACAAACTTCCAGACATTACTTGAACTGGATTGGCTAAAGCAGCAGAAATTCTTGTGTGACTGATATATAATGGTTTGCGTCACATATGAAGACGTTCAATGAATTGTTTCAGTCATCATCTCAAAGGTGATTTTCCTCTGATCTTTTTGCCAGAGTTTGCTTGTTAGCACTCACTTATGCTTTCATGATAAAGGATTTTTTTATTCCTTACTTCTAAACAGCAGAATTATTGATCTAAACACATTGGAAATCCATTAAGCTGCCTGTACATAGGTAGATTTTCATTCTGAAGTGGTGAGAGGCAGAAATCTCCACTATCATTGAAAGCAAACATCATGACAGAGAAGTCCTGAAAAAGACTTGTTGTTTTTGACAACTGAAATAATAATTTTGGATGTTGTTAAAGTTCTGAAGTGCCTTCGAGTTACCATTTACATCTGTTCCTCTATTTGTGTGGTTTAAATATGGTTTAAATCTTAATCTGTTTTGTTTTGAGGTGAAAAGTTATATATATAACCCATGCTGCAGCTTCACACGGCGGTCAATGCTAGCTAACATCCTTTTGCCCTCAAGTCCTCCATACTGAACATATCAATACATATGGTGTAACAGGTCAAAGACCAATAGTAATTAGTTGAAAATGGGTAGAACACCACTTTCTGAAGTGTAGTGTGTCATACTTTCATTAATAATTCAATCCTTCCTCTGTGCTTGTGTGTTTGGACAAGACAGTTATCCAGGTGCATTGGCCTGACTGAGCTCTGACTGAAGCTTGATTTAACTGTGCATAGAAACATATTGACTGAAGCTGTTTTAGCAGAAAATGGTGCTATATATAGGAGTTATATCGGAGTATTAAAGCCTGGGAAGAAGAGGGAAAGACACTTTCTCTCTCAGTTGCTAAAGCAACAAGGAAATGTCTTGCATATGTATACAGCCTAGTGAAGTGAAACGAAGGGGGAAAGACATGAAGATCACTTTTCTTTCTATAGTTTCTTTGTCAAGCTGACATTCCCACCTGTTACAGAGCCTTACCTGTCCACACCAGTCTTTTAGATGTCAAATACAGACAGTTGAAGACAGAGAAGAGCCATGTTGAATGAAGACGATATTCTTCGAACATTTCTTGGTCTGATAATAAGTTCAACGTCTACTTTTAATTTATGCACTTTTCATTTTTTGATGTTGACTTTGATGAAGCTCCCTGCTAAGCAATTATCCCTTCAATCAAATATAGCAATGGGAATATATGCCTCCTTGCTTGGTATGCATCATAGCTACTGGGGTGTGTAATTACTCCCCTCTCGTGGGCTTTCTTAGAGTTTTCATGGCAGTCCTCATTCTAAATGATCCTGTGCTGATGACAGGTCTAACAAAACATCTCTCTCATTAAGCTGGAATGAGGGTACACAGAAAACAGAAATATTGATGTTTTGTGATTATTACATGGAGAAATAGGTTTCTATATGACCTTTTAATAATGGGGTTCATGTGCATCTTCGATCTCTTACTTGATAGTTTTGTGACTCTGAAGATGCAATGGTCAGGGTAGATGAAAACAGACTTTACTCAAGTGGAGTCATTTTTAAGGCAGTTATTATTGGTGATGTGTTGGTATCTTTTACTACAATACAGCCTCTACAAATCCAAGTCACCTGTAGCATTTTGCTAAAGAATTTATATTTTTAGGTAGCATCCAAGATGTTAAAGATGAACTAGTTTTTACGTAATCATGATATTAACTGGTGTAAGGTTTCAACTGAATGTCCTTAAACTCTGCTTACTTTGTCAACATGCTACATATTTGGGTGTGCAATGGCGAAAATTTAGTGATGCAATGCATATCATGATACATTACAATTTTATTAATATTACAATATTTCTCACAAAATCTATTTCTATTTTTGTTTAAATAGCATTAATGGCCCACAGTACTGTACATTGTTTTTAATCAGTGGTATTGATATAAAGCAAGCACTTTATGACATGGACAGACTTTACTTTTTATCCCAGTAACAGAGATAATAGCAATAACAGTGACAGAGAGATATGGCAGTCTGCCATTTACCTACTCCTTTGTTAAGTATCTTGATATAATATTTGTTATGATTTGGTGCTGTACATATAAAGGCTGACTGATTGATAAAGATAAATTTAAATAGCAGCTGAACTTGGCTTTGCAGAAAAACTAACCACACATTCAGTTACAGCTACAACACTCAAAACTGATCTCACATAGTCTTCCATCTTTCTGGGGTTTTGTGCACTGGCATTCAATGTGTACAGTATGGCAAAATAATCTTGCTGTAGAGTGCGGAGAAAGTTGAAGTGCTTAGAAATGAGTTTGTTGATCCTTTTCAACACTTTAATACTGTTACAGCAAGAAAAATACCTAGCTATAATGCTTTGATCATTTCACCCAGCCCTATTGAACACATATTGTGCCATAGCAGTATGTCAAATCAGTAAACCCATTTTAGAAGCTGCTTCAAATGCCCTAACTTTTCACCCTCCAACAACTTATCCTTCCGGTGCATCTTTTTAGGTCTGACATACCCCAATATTTATTCTGCAATGAGTCAGATGAGCTAGCAAGCTCTTATGTGAAAAGGTAGTGAATGTTTTTAACTCAGTTGAATAGCTGCCTAAGTGATGTTAAACAAGGGCTCTTGCACCATCCCCATATGGAAAATGCTTCATCTTTCTCTGTTGCTTGTTTAACCTTTCAAAAACCAGGGGTGCTTAAACACATACAGGAGCAGAGCTCAATTAAATGCAACGGCACCGGAGTTAGCTAATTTGTACCTGTTTTCCCTGAGCAGGTAAACAGTTACTACTCAGCAGGAGATTCATGCTATAAAGCTAGAAGTGTTCCAAGAGCAGCAGCCTCTACCGTGGCAGTTCAAACATTGTCAGGAAAGTTATTGCCAAAAAATGTGGGAAACTGCCCTATCTTACAATGTTAACAAATCCTTGAAAAAAAATCCTGAATCTGCTCATACAAAGCTCATGAGGATTTAATCTTAAACAGCTTATTCTGTGCAGGGCTGAAACTGTGGGATTTATGGGTATGCCAAATGTCAGGAATCTTAAAAAATGTTCTGGGGACATATGGGACCAGTATAAAGTTGTTGAAAAGGAGTCAAATATAGCCTTTGACATGGTCCTCTTCACTATAATATGTGCATACAATTTATTGTTGACATCAGGCTTAAGGTTTTTATCTGCTTTAAGCCTCTCATTATATTGTTCACAGGGAAAAGCATGTGTACATACAGCAAGATGAGAACCTGTACAATATAAACTGATTAATGTCACAGGTGATTGTGTGCTGAGGGGACCTCCAGAGTCATTTGATATTTACCCAGGTAACTCCTGTGGGAATATCTGGAAAGGTCTTTGTAAATTGCATGGAGGATGAGAAGAAGTATAATTTACTGAGATTACTTCTTCTGGCTCTTTGTGGTGTCAGTATCCATGAGTGCGAATCAGTGTGAAGTAACCTCAAGCCCCAACTTCAATTAAGTTGAGCTGTTTTTTAAAATGTAAATCAAAACAGAAAACAATGATTTGCAAATCCTTTTGATCTCTATTCAACTGAATACACTCCAAAGACGAGATATTTAATGTTCAAATTGAAAAAAAAAGTTGTTGTTTTTTTTGCAAATATTCACACAATTTTAATTTAATGCCTGCAACACATTCAAAAAAGCTGGGACAGGAGCATGTTTTCCACTGTGTTACATCACCTTTCTTTTTAACAACACTTAATAAGCTTTTGGGAACTGAGGACCAGTGGCGGCTCGTGCATTTTTCTCCAGGGGGGGCTATAACTCGAAAATAGAAATATACCAAAAACAGGGTTTCTGCAGGTTTTAACAAATTTTAGGCTTTTAAGGACTCTTTTAAGTCCATTTTGAATTAAATTTATGATGTACACAAAATCAGAAAAGGTAGGCTATGGAAAATTGCAGTCACAGAATTGCTTTCAAGCGAATCAAATTTATTGCCACAGAACTGCCCAAACAATCAAGAACAAATCTATTATATACAATGGGGTCAGTGAGTGTGTGTCAGGGTTATTATACTTTTTAAAATGTAATTGGTTTTTATTTTAATTTAGTTTTCAGATTTTTTTTTGTTTTAATTTAGTTTTAGATAGTTTACCAAGTAATTAAATAAAAAAGGGGGCAACAAAGGAAGCGGTAAATTTACATACATGATTTAAGACCTGACAAAAATATTATTTAAGCCCTAGTTTACAAAATATGGACAGATTCAAGACTTTTTGAAGCCTAAAATTGAGTTTATCAAATTTATTACCCTGCAAAATCTTTTGCACGGCCTAAGATAGTGTCACAAACTTAAAAAATGAAGGCACCAATTTAATACAATATGGAGATGGATATGAGTCAGCTTTCCAATATATATGACTTAATAATAATATATAAAAGCAATATATTGTATGAATATATGTGTTCATTTAATAGCAACAATGCAAATTAACATAGCACATCTATTAAAGCAGACTATTATATTTTATAGGGCCTATTCTAAGGTGTGTTTCTCACTTTCTCACAATACAGCAGGATTAAAAGCATTGGGCCAGATCTACTAAAGGTTTGCGTGTGTAAAGTAATCCCTCTCTGTTTTGCACTCTTAATACATCACGGAGGAGGTCATTTAACCTATTTAAAAAAAAAGCCAGAAGTGAAAAAGCGAGTGATTAGTTATGATGTTCGGCTGATCACATCCGACCTCTTTCACCTGCAGCTTCTCCTGCTATTGTTCTCATCAGCAGCTACGCCAGACGCGTTGTAGCTATGCGTCTGTTTGTGACCAATCTGGTTATGAACGTGCTTACGTTATGCAAATTAGGAACGCTTGGGCACTGGTTGCTAGCGCCCCTCAAGGATTTTTTTGATTTGGCTGGGATAAGCTAACTTTTAATGCAAAACTGTGATCTGAGCATGCGTGAGACAACAGACGTTCCTATTCCGCCCCGAGGCTGGGCAGAGAGATCGCTAACGGACTGAGATACTCGTTTAATGGAATGATTAATATAATAGCACGATTTCCTTATTTTGATAATAATTTGCAGGTAGACAGCAGACATCTCTTTTGGCTCAAGCAGCCTCACGCAGCTCAGGCAGGGCTCAGCCTGCAGCGCCCTCATATACCAACAGCCACTGCTGAGGACACTGGTTGTTGAAGCTTTGTAGGTAGAATTGTTTCCCATTCTTGTTTGATGTATGACCTCAGTTGCTCAACTGTCCAGGGTCACAGGTGATGTATTTTGCACTTCATTATGTGGCACACATTTTCAGTTGGAGACAAGTCTGGACTGCAGGCAGCACACTTTTACTATGAAGCCATCCTGTTGTTACTGTGTTGTTGTGTGTGACTTGGCATTGTCCTGCTGAAATAAGCAGGTCCAAAATTTTTGAAGTCACTTTATACTGGGCCAGAACATAATCAGAGGTTAATATATAGAGATGTTTATTAAAAAAATTGTTATGCTTTTTTTACGAAAATATATTAATAGTTTGAGTTGATTTTGCCTCCATAAGCATTAAATAATGTATAAAGATGAACACAAGAGATAGCAAAAGTGAAGAGAGAGAGTGCTTGATGTTTCCATTACACACGGAATAAGAGACAAAAAACATGAATAATATGTCTTTATGGTGTTTTATAATGATATCTGATAAACTTTGTCGATTTACACTGCACTAGCATCTTTAATGGGATTTATCAGGTGAAAATAACAATTTTCAGGTTGTATGTTTTTATTAATTTATTGGAATACTGAGGAAAATTCAAGCTGAAAGCGGCTTTTACTAGCTCTCCATAAAAAACAGACAGGCAATTCGTAGTGTTGGTTCATACAGACGTGTTCCTGAGCTTTAATCATTAACAGATCACTAATGATCCACTGCTGTCTATCTCATCTGTGCACATTTACGCACTACCGTATGTTTCTACGAGACAGCGTCAGTCAGTGAACAGTCTGCTCTTGTCTGATCTACTCTCAGATAAACCAAGAAACATAAGAACAGATGATGAAACAGTGTTTTCATCTTTTCTTTCGCCTGTTCCTATGACCACTCTGTGCTTTATTGGCTCTGTGCTGTTTTATTTCTCTTTTGCACCAATCCCTCAATGGCAGGTGGCAGCAGGAAAAAGCGGCTGCCTTTAGGTTCATAAGACGTTAAACATACCCATAATTACTTTAATAATAATATAATAATAAGGGCTCACTCACGGTGAGATGCTGTAGCAGTAGGTCTGTGTTATAGTCCTGGGAAGAGGGGGGATTTCAGGAAGCTGACTGAACCAGAGCAGCGGTGAGCCGTATAAGCTCAAAGTCAGAGGAGACTTCATGTTGATGTTCTGTTTGAGTAAAGTCTGTTTGCAAACTTCTCCACATTGTGCAGCACGTTTTTGTTTTACTCATGTTTTTTGCCCTCATCATATCTGCCCTAAAACTCTCTCACCACGGAAGCACTTTGGTTAATCAGATGTGGACTTATTGGACTCATAACTTAAAAAATCATCCTTAATCTGCAGAAATAAAAGTCTCTGTCTCCCTCTGTGACAATACTCTGGTGTGGAGGCTTGCACTGAGTGACTGCAGCAGGAGGAGGTGTCATCTGTCTGCACCAATGCTGTGCCTGAGGCATTTATATTTATCTGTTACTGATTGTATCCTCTTAAACAGTTTTAAAAGCCACCTGAATGATACGAGCTTGACTGGTGATCTGACGTGTGTCCGCTTCCATTCATAAAATAATTACATTTCCTCACAGGTCTGCAGTTGATGTCCCATTTATTTTGACAGATGAGGATTCCATGATTCAACATCAAAACAAAAAAACTTATCTCATGGTTTACGTTTCCCATTTCACGGTCAAAAAACATTTTGCTTCTGGCTCATCTCAACCTGAACAAAGCAAAAGGCTTACCTCCACACCTGTGCTGGCTGACCTATATAACTAAAACTCCACCCATAACCAAACATTTTCTAGACAGGTACAGATTAATCTATAAATTAACATAAACAACCCACTTACTTATATTAAAATCAATACATTTAAATGAAAGTGATCCTTATGATTAATCATCTAAAGTTAAGCTTTAATTTGTTGACTTAAATATAAATCCTTCAAATAAGTTTGAAATGGCTTTTACACTGATCATCATAGTTTTGTTTGTTAAGAAAAATGAGTAAATACACATATAAAAGTTATTTTCAATCACTGTGAGGGCCAGGAATTATTACTGGCGTACCAGGTTTGGCTACTATTTGCCAAGCCCTGCTCTAGAACCTGCAAGTACCTTTCAGCATTAATGGTGCCTTCACAGATGTGCAAGTTTCCCATGCCATGGGCACAAACACACACCCAAACCATCACATATTCTGGCTTTTGAACTTTTTCGATAATAATCTCGATGGTCCTTTTCCTTTTTAACATGGAGGACTAGACATCCATTATTTCCAAAAACGCTTTGAAATGTGGACTCATCAGACAAAAGGGTACTTTCCACTTTGTGTCAGTCCATATCTCAGATAAGCACAGGCCCAGAGAAGCTTTGTGGTAATATCCCTCACAGAATGATGTCAGTTTTTAATGCAGTGCTGCCTGAGGGATCAAAGATCTCAGGCATTTAATGTTTCAGTCTTTTGATGATATTATGGACTGTAGATGAAATCATAAAATTCCTTGTAATTGTGTATTGAGACACATTAGTAGGACTTCTTCTGTTCATATGAAATTGATTTAGCATTTTATTTACATAACATTTGAACCAGAGGCCATTTTGTGAGGTTTATAGGCTCAGTGGAGGAAAAAAAAAAAGAAAACAGAATACATTAGACAGATACGTAAGTGCCGACGAGCACACTACCTTTCTGTCTTCCAGGAGTGATATAACCTGATGATACACACATATGCACACTCACACATGCCGACATGCTAGCAGTTCCTCGCTCAAAGGCTCATTAAGCATTTCTCCTTACATGTGTTTCTGCACTTGTGTGTGTATGCAGGTGAGGACAGGCCATTATGGAGAGAAAATGAACTTGTTTGCTTGAGGAAAAAGACATGAACACAGTGGGGTGTGGACAGCAAGAGAGATAAAACTTGTGAAGGGGGAGGAAGATATAAAGCAGAGAAAAATGCTGAGGGACAGATGGAAAAGACAGAGCAATAACAAGGGGCGAAGAGTGAAAATAATAAACAGACACGAAAGAGAGGCGTTTTTTTGAAGACCTCTGTGTGTCAGTTTTTTTGATATCTGCCTGGCAGCAGGTGAACATCTCTCCTGTGCTCCGCTTTGTGATATTGCAGATACACTCATCCAGCCTTTGAAAGTGCATGTAGAGCAGAGTGCTCCACAGTGATAGCCAGCAGCACATCACGCGTCCTAATAGCCTAAAATGACACAAATCCTCACAAGTGAGTTTCAAGCTGTGGGGCTTTGACCACTGCTAATCCTCTGTCACTTGTGTTTTCTCTCTCTTCTCGAACCTGTCATGCTGTTTCTTTTTAAACAACAGAGGCCAATGTTGAGGGGACACATTTGTCGATTCATTGACTTTCAGGGAACACATGCAGCTTCTGTTTCTTGAGGTCAATTTTCCGTAACAAGCTGAAGCAGACATGTTATGCTGCTGCAACTTGTTACTGCCCTGCTGGTGTCACTTTGGTGAATGTGAACAGCGGAGCCTGAAGTATGATCAGCCTGTCTGAAGACATCCTGAAGTAGCAGCGCACATGTGCTGACATTCAAACACACCTAATCCAGCTTGTTAAAGGGTTAGTTTGGGTTTTTTGAAGTGTGGATGCTAGCGATCCATGTGTGCCAATAAAGGAACTTGCTAGCTTTGTCCCTGGGGAGAGATATCTGGGAGCGGACACTAGCCGGTACGTATGCAGCAGTACAATGAAAGTGCCAATAAAACCCTCATAATTTACCCACTGGTAGGTTTGAACTACTCAAAAATCTATGTGGGATACTACAGCAAGATTCTTTACGTTTAACTTTTCCTCAACATAGCCCGTGTGTTTAGAACTATTTTGTCATGCAATGGAGGACTACATATCCTTCTGCCACTCCTAACCCTAACCCTAACCCGCAAAGCTGGTTGAATAGTAAGTCATTTTCAATTGTTTCAAATGGGAGAGAGGCCAGCAACAACTGATTTTGTCCAACCTAGTAGCATTAACAGTGTCTGGACCTGGGTTAACACAGGTTGCTTCCTGGAAAGGGCGGAGCTTGACAAAGAGTCAATTGATCAAACACATATTAGAATTGGTTGATATTTATTAATAAATATGATCGGTGGATCAAAATAAATGTCTGTAGTCATCGAGCAATCACCTGTCATCGGTGTATGTCATCCACTGGTTTGCTGCTCCCGTTGCTCAGTAAAACTCCTAAACAAACTGTGGTAGAATCCCTACAATTTTGCATTCAGTCCTTAGTCCAAAATATTAATCCAGTGTTGAGGTCAGTGTTGAAATTCACACTAAGACCAGTAGGACAAAAAATATCCAGCTAAGTTAAACATGCTACACATTTCACACATGTGTATATATAACAACATGTTGCCTTTAGTGATGCGTTTGAGGTCCAGTTAGTAACAGTGTGATGCATCCAGGCTGGATCTGTCAAATGAGTATTTGACAAAGCTAAGTACATGATGTGTTTAAACATAATTTACAGAGTCCAGGATTTAGATTTAGATTTTGAGTGGTGATGACATTTTTTTGTGACAGAGTCAATAAAAGTATTGCCTTTTTATTTATTAGTCAGTTTGCACCATTTGCCTGATGGATAGAATTAATAATTGTATTCAGTCTGTGAATGTCTGTAAAACCACAATGAAACTTATGCACAGCACTGGAAGGCTTGAGCAACATTTTTCATAAAAAAAAGCTTGTTTTTAGCAGGGATAAAACAATGGGGTTTATCAATCAATCAGTCTTTATTTGTATAGCACCAATTCATAACAAGTGTTATCTTAAGACACTTTACAAGAGAGCAGGCTGAAGACTAACTCTTCATTCTATGGATACCCATATATGCATAGATACATATATAAATTTATAAAATACACATATACATATATATACAAATACATACATCCAACACCCAACATGAATCCAAATAGCCAATCAAGAATCCCTCATGATGGCAGCAAGAAAAAACCTCTGTTAAGCAGCACAAAGTCTTGAATGTGGATCCCAGTCTCATGATGAACAGCCATCCACACGATGCTGCGTTGGGTGTGTGGGCGAAGGAAGGGAGGTGGACAGAGACAAGTGGACTGAAGTAAGAACTAAAGCTAGTGACAGATCCATGGGCTAATCATAGACTTGTCTTCGCCATATTTGTTTCTGCTGAATACAAATTTATTAGAGGCTAGCCCCTTGAGATATAATATCTCATTTTCAGGAGGGTCCTCATGTCTGTATGATTGTAGTTTTTAGACTGACAGTTTTTATAGAAGTTTCAGCAATAACAATCATGACAAGAGTAATCAATGTAATATTTACATTAACGTTGAATAGTACAACAGCATCAAAATGAGAATTTATAAAGGACTGAAAATAAGAATTTATGGTAGGGACAGACTCATAGACGCCCAGACCATAAATCCGTTTATAGGCATGCAACATCTGGAACTTGTGTAAAACTGCTTAAATAGAGTAAAATACCCTGTGTTCTCACACCCTGTACATAGGGTTCAGGGCAGCAGAATTCCTGTTAACGTTAATCTAGACAGTACTTCTTTAAGAACTGAGAACACCATACTCTCATATAAATCTTCATTAGATAAAAAAAAGCTTTGCACTGAGCAAAATCACCTGCTGTCTTGAGCTGTTATTGAAAAAGCCTCCAATAAAAAGCTGGACCTAGACTGGAGATTCACTTGCATTTTGCCCTTGCATTCGCATTGGCATCCTCTCTTGTCATGAGTGATTTTGAGTTCAGTTCAGTTTCAACAACGTAGATGGGACTGATCGAGAAATTTCATTGATTATAGAGACACTGGATGGAGCATTGTCAGGTGATGACGGGATTTTTGTTTCTTTTTTGTCAGTCATTTACAAAAATCATTTTTAATTTCAGTTTGTTTGATAACCAGGTAAAAAAAATATTTACAGAAGCTTTTACAGCACATTACATTTTATAATTTAAGACCTGCTGTTTTCATCATGTTTTTTTTTTTAATTTACATCAGCCTCCACAAATGCCATGCCTGTTGCTCAGAGACAGAATTGTGCCTCAAAAAGAGCTCCTGCAAATTCACCATTTAGCCTATGAAGGTTTTTTGATTAACTCCAGCTTCACCGGGACCTGAATGATGAATAAATGAGTCAGTTGAAGTTTTTCCTTCATGTTCAAATCTTAAGTTTGACATTTGAGTAGTTCCTACACTTTCATCTCATCTCCAGGCATTTAGAGGTTGAGTTCCTTTAATTGCTATTCTGCACAGATTTCATAAAGTCCCTCTGACTTTAGCTCATACAGACTTCTCTGGTTAACAGCATGTTTAGTACAATGAGTCTTCTGGAAAACTCCAAGCATTTCGATTAGTTTAAAACAGTTCAAGGCTGGGTGTATTTAATATCAAAAAGCAACTATGAATTTGTCGCTATTTCCAGCTTGTGTGGGTGAGGGAACAGAGATGATCCAGAGTCAGGAAGAATGTGTCAGACTGATGAAATGATTTGAATGGTCACTTTATTTAAAAACAGATTTATTATGAAAGAACAGATTTATTTTGACATATATTTCATTCAAGCTACACATGTAAATGAGCATGCTGCCTTTCAGTAGCCGTCTGAACTCTGCATAAAGAGGATTGTGAGGGTCTCCAAGGGTTTTTCTTTTTTACAGCCTCTTTTAAAATAAACATGACCAAGACAATTCAAGTCAATACTAGCAATCTTTTCGCTAACTTTAAAAGTAAGATTTGAATCATTTTTAAAACCACTTTAAAAAAATCATTTTTAAGAAACAAAGAGTGCTGTCAAATGCCCTCTAGGTTTTTTGGTTCTTGGCTCTGTGTTCATGCTGATGGGACAGTGCTTCCTTCAGTTCACGTTTCAATCAAAAGGTTAAACATGTTTCATCCATGTTTTCTGAGACTGAACCCCTCCAAACATAATCCTCACTGCCATGTGGGGAGGAGAGCGAGGGGGACACCGTGTCTAGGTGTATTATGATTAAGGCCACTTTCACATTGCTTGGTTTGGTCATTTTACGACATTTTCTAAGAAAAGTAAACCAGAGATCTTTTGGTCCGGAGCATACGTGTTAGGTGTGAAGGCAGCCTCAAAGAAACTCTGTAGAAAACCAATGAGCCAAACTCTGTCCCCTTAAAAATGGGGATCTCCTCTTAATGCGAGTCCACTTGCAGTTAATTTGAATGCAATCAAACAAAACCACGACCAAACAAAGAAAGTGAACCAAAAAGAAGCATAGTGGGGTTTTAATGTGGCCTTATATTTCAGAACAAACAACAGTATGCAAGCTAGCGTTGCCTTTTAAAACAATAGCAAATAGCTTGACACAGTGGCTAATGTTGGCTTTGCTAACCTTGCCAGCCTCTGGTCTTCCTTTATAGCTGACAACTTCAAGTCTGTCCTGATTATGGTCACACATTACTCTAGTCCATTTGTCAGTTTCACAAGACATAGCCAAAATACAACTTTATCTTTATTTCATCAATCAAAATACTGCCAAAGTACTTCACACTGCTTGATGCCGCCGTCCTGTACTGTATTTTCGAGTACAAGTGCAACTACCTATCAATCTTTTTTTTGCACAGTGCCAAATTATAACAAATGTATTCTCAAGATAATTTCAAAGAGTAGGTCAATGCCACACTCTTCTTTTATTTTCTATTTCATTTTTCTTTTCATTTCATTTAATGTATTTCTTGTTTTTAAGAGACCCGTAGAAATAACAGAGATAACAGAGATAAAGGGAAGTGAGAATTCATTTTAGCAATCATTTATGGATGCCCATACCATAAATTTGTCCTTATCATTTTCTGTGTTGAATGAAAATTTATCAGGGATTAGCCTCTTGCGACAATTCATCTTGTTTTCAAAAGGGGTCCTCCTGTCTTTATGGTTGTAAAGGTTGTTATTGTGGTGTCATGATTAATAATAACCATAGGGAGAGAGGTTGTTCTAATATTGACATTAACAGCTTTAACGATTATGAAGTCCTCTGACTGATGTTGGTAGATCATTCTGGTCATGTAAGGAACTAAAAGCGATAATGGCATGTTGCTAAGGAAAGGAAAGGCCAAATACTTGTGAATTACTGGGTGGATGTAAGGGGAAACTGATCAAAGCTACAGCTTGTGCAGCAGGCTACATTAAGCAGCTTTTAACAGGCTGTGGTCCTCTTGATTAAGTGCACTGGAAAGCTAACCAAACCAGATAAATTGCAACAATTTTGCAACTTCAATCCCAGGGGAGTTAATGACAGAATAAAGAGTTCATGACAGAATAACGAGTTAATGATAGCATGAGGTGATACTATACACTCCTGTAAAGTAGGTATGCACCTAAAAGTTGTTTGAGATCCGCCAATCAAACAGAAGAAGAAGATGAAGAACTTCAACCCCAAATCAAAGTGTCCACTGTACTTTATAGCTGAAAGCAACCTAAGTGTTGTCACCCAGTACAAACGAAGAAGAACCATCAGATCATATTGAAGAAAAGATTTTCAATGGCTGAAGAAAGACAAACAGATCCAAATCCCCTTGAGATCAAAATCATCTTTTCAAAAGAGGGACGTATGGATAAAAACAAATAAAACATGTTTGAGCCTGTAAGTGAAGACATGAACAAACCAAAGAAGTGTATTTTCATCAGTGTTAAAGGTCCCATATTTTGCTCCTCTTCTGCAGTTTAACATGGATCCTTGATGTCTTCATGAAACGTTAGGAACGTGCTTTGGTCCAAACAGCCTATAAATAAAGCGCAGCAGCATTCTTTCCATGCTCACTTAACTCCTCTGTTCAGAACAGTTGGTTTTGAGGGCGGTCGCCTTCGTATGCTAATGAGCCAGAGCGGCGTACGTACGGCAATTCAAGATAGAGCAGTGTAACTTGAGCAAAGTGGGCGCTCCAGCCACGCGCCGCTTACAGTCCTGAACACATACAAACCTTTAACTTATGCCGGTTACCACACACATGGTTACAACAGCGAAGCTCTTTTCCCCCAAACATCACAGGCTAATGCACAACATGCTAACCCCAGTGGGATAGCCACAACTTAGCCTACCTTCTGGGCTAACGTTAGCATAAACGGAGGGACCTGGGATGAATAAAGGACTGATTTTATTCAGCCAAATGTTAAACTTCTCTTCCTGAACACACATGAACCACAGATTCCTGCTGTTTAACAGATAACGGGGATCCGGTTTCCCCCAAACGTCACAGGCTAACGCACAACATGCTAACCTCTGCCTAAACACCGCAGTGGGACTGATTATATTCAGCCAACTGTTAACTGTTAGCCTTCTCTTGACTAATGTAAGAATGCTCATACATTGAAGTTTATCTTTCAGACTTTCAACAAGTAACGTGAACATTGACGAACATGTTGTGCAGTTACCTCTAGTTCACTTCACCCTGCTGTTAGCATTAGCTTGTGGCAATGGGCAAAATAAATGCTATAACTATATATACTATAAATAAATAACACATACAGGTTTTAGCCGACTGTAGCGGCTCATTCCCTTCAAAAATAAAATTAATCCACTGGGCCCTTTGGTCCTCCAAGGCTGGTAGCCTATATGTGAAGATATATGTGGCTGTTTACAGCCAACAACCGAGCAGTAACAGCTTCTGAGCTTAGACATGCTGAACACTGATCTCTCGCTAAGAATATAAACAACATGGCTGTGCTCTGCAGAGGAATCTCTCTAGCAGGGAGGAGGGGGATACTCACATAGACCAATCAGGTTAGGTATGCAAATCAAAAAATATACTGTTACGTAACAGTATATCCACAGACTCAACAGCTCGCCAAATACTGTGAGTCTTCATTCATGCAGCCTGCTAAATACAGGTTTTGTTGTCTACTATCACATCTCGTGGACTGGGAGGAAGGCCAAATACCAAAAATGTGTTCAAAAGCCTTTGAAAAGTGTTTTTTTGCATAAATTGTCCCCTTTAAGACAGAGCTAAGAACAAAGCTACAGGGAGTTTGTCTTTTCTTTTCTTTCTCTATTTCTTTTCAGGAAAGTGTTACTCTACATCAATGGTCCCCAGACTTTACAGGCTGGTGTCCCTTTGGCAAAAAAAAAAAAAAGGTAAAGCCCCTCCCTACCCCCACCCCGTCCATGTTATTCACCAACACATAAAGATATATTGACAAACATACTGTCAGTCACACCCTTTGTCAATGAACACCTTGATTAAGAAAATATATCTGTTTTATGTTTAGAGAAAAAGTACAGAATACAGAAAATTTCCCATGCTGCAGTAGGAGTGTAAAAAAGAAAAGGTTTTATTTTTTTCTGTTTATTTTTCAGATAGGCTCAATATAGTTTTGATTTTTTCCTGTGACACACAGGTTAGATGGTAGAGGCTTAAACTAGAGGCATTAGGTTTATCTCAGGGATGGATCGAAGTGATAAGGGCGTTGCATGTATAGCCAGTCAGCTGCCCACTGTCTGTCAGTGTAACACTCAGGGTGTGAATACGCAATGCACACGCCTGCCTACTCTTCCTTGTTTCCACTGGTGGAAGACGGAGGGATAAGGAGGCTGATCTGGACCATTGAGATGCAGTCATGGGAAACAGACTGCAGACTCGGTTGCCGTGCCAACCAAGCCCCTTGGAGCGCGAGGGTTAAATGTAAAAGATTCTCTGCCAATGCAAATATAGGTTTCCATCTGTTTTCATTACACTTCTTTTGTTAGTCCAAAACGTCCAAGAATGTGGCTTAGGTGTTCAGATCAGCTGAGCTTCTGAGTAATTGGATTTGAAGTGAGAGCAACGAGCACCTGGATGGTGATTACAAGAACAATCACATGTCTCTGAAGTGTGAGAATATGCATATGTGAGCTCTGGATACAGCACTTCTTTTATAGCCATGTACGCAGGTGAAGTGAAACTTCCTGTATGTGTTGAAGTTAGTACAATTATTACATTTTGATGTAGGAATGCCAGTTTAAAACTAGTATTTGTACCATTTTTGACAATTCTGTGTTAAAAACCTGCACTTCTAAATGCATGAAAAATGTCTAACTCTAAAGTATTTGATATTTTAAATTAGCAGTGGGCAACTTCAATAAGCAAGAGGGCATGTTTGTGGTGGCAAAAATAATGGTGGCCACACAAAATATTGACACTTTGGGCCCAATTTGGACACTTTCACTTGGGAGTGTACTCACTTTTATTGCCAGTAGTTCAGATATTAATGACTGTGTGTTGAGTTATTTTGAGGGGACAATAAATTTAAACTGTTAAACAAGCTGTCCACTCACTACTGTACATTGTATCAAAGTGTCATTTCGGCAGTGCTGTCCCATGAAAAGATATAATAAAATATATGCAGAAATGTGAGAGGTGCACTCACTCACAAACTGTCTGTTTGCCCAAGAGACACGAATCATAGACAATTTAACAATCAATAAGGGTTGGTGTATTGATGTGAAAGAACTTTATGTGCTTAGGGAGGAGAATGATGTAATAAAGTTAAAGTTGAAGTAAAATTATAAATAATATTTATCTCAATGTTTCAGTCTGACAATTGGGACAGTTCAGGCCTTGTTATCTCTGTTGTATTGATCTTAAATTGATAGGCAGGCTGTTACTGTCACGAAATTGATCACTTTCACCACCAGGATAAGGTTGTAAGTCTCCATTATAAAATGGACTGCAGTTGATGTAGTGGCTAGACATTTCCATGCTGCGATTGGGTGAAATTGCTTCATATTGCCTTCCTCTCCATTTCCATTTTACATTTTTTTTTCATTTTTTTTCCAAAAACAGTCAGATTGGATACCTTCCACATTGGAATGGCTGTTATATGTTTTAAGGGAATAACAAGTGCAAACAATCATTTTTTTCAGAAATCTGTCAAGTAGCAGTTTTTAGATAAGAGGTTTAGCCCTAGTGGGGATGATTTGCAAGTCTGCTTGTGCTGCAGCTGTGCACTATTATTGGCATGCTAGCAAAACCTTAGCCCTGCCTTCTCAACAGGTGAGATTTGTGCGCTGACATTTTACATTGACGGCACCCTTAAAGAACTGCAAACGATAAGTTTCCCTACCATATGTCTTTAATTCCGAGGTTGAGAACTCTGAGGAATACGACTATGGGACATGTAGCCCTGCCAGCACCCTATTGACTTGCAAGTATCGCCACTAACATGAATCTTGTGTAACGGTAAAAGGTCAACAAGAAACTCATGGGCTTGGAGACAGGCTTTACTTTTCAACCAGGCCATCGTCTGATTCATTCCAGATCTTAATGGTTTAATGCACTCTGATCTTTGAGGTCATGATTTGATAACCAACTCAGACAGATTTTACTTTGTACCATCATTGTTTCTGTTTTCATCTTGTTTGTGCTCTAATAAGTACAGTTGTTGAGTATTTTGTTGTGTTGGAAACTCAGGTTGAAATTGTACATGTTTTTTTTTCTTATTTTTTTTGTTATCTAAAATGGACTTGCAGGTCACATTGAGTAAGGGGGGGCACATGTGGACATGTTTCCACTTGCCCACCCCTAATTATTACCTCCATCAAGAAGCTAATGTTTTTGCCGGCGTATGTATGTTTGTTGGCAAGATTACACAAAAACTACTGGACAGATTTTGCTGAAATTTTCAGGAGATGTTGGTAGTGGCTTAAAAATAATTAAATTTTGGTTGTGATCCAGATGACTGCCATTAGCGAACAATCGTTTTTGCTCAATAACTGTCTAACTAATAATGATATCAACATAATTCTGAGTGCTGGGTGAGGGTTTTCAGGGTCAAGGAATTATATTAAGATGCTAACTTTATCATTGAATTATTGCTTTTAGATGTAACAGCAATATGTGAGCTACTTTGGGGAAGGTTTGCACTCTCAGTGTGCTTTCTAACTATATGACACAAAGTATAGTCAAAGAAGAAGATGCTCTTTTAAGCACCGGGCATGTAAACCCAAAAGGCTAATTTTACTAGGGCTTTAAAGTGAAAAGCAAACTTCTCACAAATGAATAAAGTTTTGCGGTTGAGTTAATTTCAGTGCCTGACTATTAATCTCATGTGGAGTCAGCAGAGATATGGTGAAGGCAAGAAAGCAGCAAACTTGTTGCTTAGGAACAGCGAGAAATAACCCAAACTTTTCTTGAAGCATCTGATCTTATCTCCCATGGTGGGTATAACTGTATGTGTGTGTGTGTGTGTGCGTGCGTGTGTGTGTGTGTGTGTGTGTGGACGGGTGGGGGTGGTGGGGGCTGGGGAAGTCAGGTTCAGTGAAGGTTGTTTCTAGGCAACTGTTTTTTCCTCTTTTAATTTGAAACTTGTTTGTTTTTCTGTGTTTTTTCCCTAGCTTGTTCTGTTCATTATGGGCCACTTTTTCTCCAATATATTTCTCGTCATTTGTACAGGGTGTCCGACCCAGCACAACTCTCTGATTAAAAAAAAAAAAAAAGGATGATAAACTATGAAGCTACTTTCTGCTGCTTGGAGAAGGTCCCAGAATTCATTATGGCATGTTAAATATGCAGCCAGTTTCATGTGTATCTGCACCAATTATTAGCTACATTTGAAATTGAAACACCAGCTGTGTTTGAATGGTGGACATTGTTGTAGAAAGTATTCTCATTATTCTTTTATCTTCTTTTTCAACTAAAATGAAAATGATTAAAAATAGCTTAGATCAGGGATGGGCAACTTTGATAACAAAGAGGGACACATTACTGCTTTTCTAACTGCAGGAGAGTTTTATTTTTCTTAAAGGTTCCTTGTCCTGCCAATAAAATATTCTTTGCTTTTAATGTTGTTAGAAGGGGCTGGGGCACATAACAGCATGATACTTTTTACTAAACCCTCAGTTAACAGAAAAAAACCCTCTTAAAACACTCAGTTTTTACTTCCCGGGTTTTATTATGTAATAGCTATGCAGCCTCCATCTACTTATACCTTTTCTTCTTGTCACAGGCAGAGGACTTATTGAATTGAATTGAATTGAATTGAATTGAATTGAACTGAACTGAAAGCTTTTATTGTCATTGTACTTTGCAGTACAACGAAGGAGGCAGGAGCTCTAACAGAGCATCTCAGACAGAAAGAATACAGCACCATCAGGGGTACTCAAAAACTAGAAGGTCTTTTAAACATTTGTGATTGTGAACATGTTGGAGCAGTCGCCAAAAATATATGAACCTGATTTAAGGCAAAATTTTAACCTCTTCAAACTTTAGGTCAAATATCAAGGACATAAATAAAGTTGATAATGTCGGGAAGTTTTTATTTACTCCCAACCCTCAAGACCCTCCACTTTAAGGAATATCAGTCAAAGTTTTTTTTTTTTTTTTTTTTCTTTTGGGTGGGGGGTGGGGGCTCTTTACGGCTTCATATACATGTTTTCTGTGACATTGGATTTTTGATTTTTAAAGTCATAAGTCAAGGTTGTAAGGTCAATGATCATCTTTTGCTTGTGAATTTGATACCTCTACATCTCTTGAAAATATTTTTATAAACTTTTCACAAATGCACCTTCTGGGATATTAATTACTTTTTCTGTTTTTGGAGGTGAGAAGTAAAAGGTCAAGATCATGGATTCCCATGATCACCCCTTTCTTTTGAATACCTTTAAAAATGAAATACATGTTTTACATGAATTCATCACAACAAAGAGCCATAAGAACACAGAGAGAAAAAAAAAAATCAACTTATCTGAAATAATATTTAAAAACCTTTTTCATAATGAATACCTTACGAAGTAAAGAATACCCTCTAAGGATTTTATGGATGCTGGTGTTAGTCTGTTTGTCTGAAAGTTCTGAGCAGATTTTGATGAAATTCTTAACAGTGTGAGATAAGGCCATGGATCTAAAGTCATTTGGCTCCACAATCATCACTTGCTTGTGAATGTGTTATCTGCACAGTTGTGCTCTGTGACTTAAATATGAATTTATTTGACTTTTGAGATCATGAATCAAAGTCATTTTGTCCAATGATCATCCCTTTCTTTAAACTTTATACTTAATAAATATTATGACGGATTTTGGATAAATTGTTTTTTAAAGGTTTATCATCACTGGGCATCGTGATCGACCATTGCTTGTAAATATGATATCTCACAAGCACTTTGGGGGATTCCTTCACACTTTGCACAATTGTCCACCCTGACTCAGGGATAAACAGATTCATTTTGTAGTTCAAAGGTCAAGAGATGTCTGGCCCCGTGATTGCCCCCTTCTTGTGAATGTGATTTCTGAGAAGGCTTTGTGGGCTTTTTAAAAACTCTGTTCTATTGTCATCTGTGACTTAAGTGAATCTATTTGATTTTGAAAGTTGCATGTCAAAGCAATTAGGCCCCATGATCTCATTCGCTTGTGAATGTGGTATCTCAAAAACCCTTTGAGGGATTTTTGTTAAACGTCTCACACAGAAAGATGAAATGACCAAATATTTGAGTTCATAGGTCAAAGGTTGTGAGACCTCATGATCATCCCTTGCTCTTGAACATGACATTTTAGGATTGCTCTGAATGATTTCTGTTAAACTTAAAACAAACACAGAAGTGTAAAGCCCCAAGCTGCAGTACTCGCTCTGCTTTTAAAATGCTTTTAAATTGTGTGCAATCATTATTTGCCTTCATGTTCTCAGTTTGGATCATTTTCTCCTTGCCTGCAGCTATCATGCAGTGATTTTTGAATAACTGACTATAGCAGCTGCTGGCCCGCTGCCCAGCTCTCCCTCACATGGGGGCAGTAAGTTCAGTCATAACCACCAGGCTTCTCTAAAGTTAATCAACAAATAGTAAACACAATCCTTTTTCCTTTAAAGGGCGATATTAAGCCTGATGTAAAGTGGTAAGAAATAAATCTGCGTGTCATGTAGGAGTTTAAAATGTCATCTTGTGACATTATCATTCTTTAGGCTTTAATTAAAGCTGCATTTGCGAGTCTGTGTGTGTGTGTGTGGAAACATTACAGAATTGTTGAGCCTCACATGATGCACTTTACATACATTTTCTCTGTTTCATAATGTGTCATTTAATAAGCGATGAGATGTTCAACATGGTTCACATGAGGTGATATCACAATAAATTTAATTCAGATGATATAAGTGGAAAAAAACCTGAGCACAGCAAAACCCCTACTGTATTATTTCATATACAAGAGCTCTGACAGAGCGAGCAAGGGAGCAACTAATTACAGCCTCTACCCCCCACACTCCACGCAAACGCACACACATTCACACTGCACACACTGCACACACAGAACGCGGTGATTGTGCTGATGTCTCCTACAGTACAGGCACTTTGATTTGAGTTTTAATTGGCTCATATGTGAGGTGTTTAATTGGGGACTTTGAACTGGATGTTTCAGGTGGGATTCAATGTTTTGTCCAACTCTAATTAAAAGCCTCTTTTGCAAAGAGACTTGGCCTCCACATCACCCAAACATGCCAGCTTAACATGTATGTATGCTTGTGTTCATGTATTAGAGGGCAGACAACCCACTGCTTTCACTACCATTCGTTCACAGACACTTTCTCTTTAATCATCCTCACTGTCGCTTGCCCCCCGATCCAGACTCTGTACTGCAGTGCACTGTGTCTGATTGGTCAAATCATTTTTTCGTAAGCCTCAGAGATTATGGGGCGTTATGAAATGTAGAAATGTGTTGAATAAACCATTTGTATGATGGTCATCTAGGTCACTTTAAATAAAACATTTCTCCGCTTGTTTTTTCAGCCTTTTATGTAACTGACAGGCCAGAGATGCAACACTGAAGGAGCACGGAGTGTTCAGTGGAACATCCATTTGCCCAATGAAACGCAAAACAAGAATGCAAAAAACATTATAACACATTATAACACAGACACAGTATAACACAATATAACATTTCCCTCTCAGAATGGGGTTGCATACACATGTTGTAAGAAAACTACTTTTAACATATGCCTTGCTAAGTAAGATTTCTACAGGTTCTCCCTTAACAATTTGACTGCAATCTTAAAATCTATACACAGTTTTCAGGCAACAGCTATAATAAATCCATAGTACACTTATTTCTGCTTTTATTTTTCAAAGTTTATGTGAATTATCTTCATGTATTCTTCTTCCCTTTGTGTTTAGCTGTATACATACAGTATCTTTCAGAACTGTTTTGGTTTGGTTGGTGTGGTCATTCATATATGTTCAAGTTTTGGTCTATTTATTGATATATTTATTTATTGTATTGTTTATTATCTTTCTTACTGTATTTTTGCGATTTTTTTTTTTTTTTTAATTCTTTTAATGTCCCCAAACTGTGGGTGTAAGGATGTCTGTAGGTTGAGTGTATTTGCTGTTATTTGTTTGGAATATGAAAAATCACTTCTATTGCAGCTATTTTGTGTCTTTTATCATTTGTTTGATAAAATTAATTTTTAAAAGAATAAAATTTGCTTTGGTATGGTATGACATCGCATGGCATTTTTGTCTGTTATTGCAGTATGATTAATTAACTGATTTAGTATAAACCTATTTTAATGAAGCTCTGTTGACTTATTTACTTTGATGAAATTTAAAATTTGCTTTAATATGATTATGCTCACTTAATTTTACTGTATTATCACCTGTACAGCCTTGTTTACATATGTTTGCTTGTTTGTATTTCTGCACTCTCTCAGCATTGGGCTGCTAATATATGGGTGTGTTACCATATTTACAGTATCTCTTCGAGTTTCTTCTGTCATTGAACCATTACCACTTTATTTTCCCCTTATAATTTTGTGTATTATACATATCTGTATTCTTTTAAACCCTGTCCTCCTCTGCATCATGATGACCATTTTTCATGTCACTATAGGTCCACCTTCAGTAGTAGTTCAGTCCTTAAGGACTTAGAGGTGGAGACTGAAGGGCGGGCAGTTTAAGTTCTGGCTGAGCCATATTTGGAAGCTGATTTGGTCGCTGGAGAGTGCCAGCTGACTTCCTTGGCACTGCTGAAGTGCCCTTGAGCAAGGCACCGAAGCCCAAAACTGCTTGGTAGTGCTTCTCCAGGGGGAGCAAGCAAAGTTCTGACATCTCTTCATTATTGCATGATTGTAAGACTTGTATGTGCATGTACATTTCAGCCTGTTTGCAGAGCATATCTCAACAGAGGGCAAAGAACTGAATCTCCCCATGAGGGATGAATAAAGTATATCTTCTTCTTCTTCTTCTTCTTCTTCTTCTTCATCATCATATGGTTCTACATTAATATACCTACAGTATTTCTTTTGTACTTTAGTCTGCCCTATGATTACATATCCGTTCAGCTTACACTTCACTAAGGCTCTGTTTGGATGTTTATTTTCTAATGTAGTTTTATTTAAGATTATTTTTACATTTTTTTTTTTTTGCCCCAATTTGCACTCTCTTTTCTGATGTTGTTTTGTCCCTGATTAGGTCAACATTCTGCAGTCCCCAGTTTATAAAAACTGACCTTTTTTTCTAACACTATGACAGTTCATTTGTGTTAGAAACAAATGTGAAACAAGAAAGGCAACATTTCATTCTCTCACTAGAAATGTTCAGAGAGCAACAACCTCTGCCAAGACATTTCTGACATTTGAAAATGAGAAAAAGCGGCCTACTGTGAAATTTTAACAATTCCTTTAAAAATGCTGAATCCACATACGGATTCGGGTCAACACCAGATTAAATTTCTTCTCTCTTCTGCTGTGACAACATTCTCTGAAAATGTATTTTAACCTGCTGAGAACATTTTGAGTTATTTTGTTCACAGACAGACAGTCAGACAAACAAACAAATGCAAAAACATAACCTCTTTGGTGGATGTAAAGATGATACTGTTGAAGTTTAAAGTAGACATTTAGTAATAATATGGAGAAGCGTTATGTTATATTTATACAATCGGCTGATATTTCAGTTGATAATAGATACATGTGACTGATGTATATAGTCAATATTCTCTGTAAAAATCAACAGAAATTCTAATATATGCAGATACAGATATTAAACTTTTTAAGCCATTATTCGCCAATACCAATATCGCGCCCATAATATCGTTCAGCCCTTATCTTGATTCTTTGTGGCATGGATTCACAACATGCTGGGAACATTCCTCAGAGTTTTGTCCATATTGACATGGCAGTATCATGCAGTTGTTGCAGGTTTGTCAGCTGCACATCCATGATGCAAATCTCCTGTTCCACCACATCTCAAAGGTGCTTGATTGGTTTGAGATCTGGTGACTGTGGAGGCCACTGGAGTACAGTGAGCTCAGCATGTTCAAGAAAACCAGTTTGGGATGATTTCAACTTTGTGGTGTGGTGAGTTATACTGCTGGAAGGTCATGATTAACAATACTCCGGGTGGTTGTTTAGACAGTTCTCAGGAAGTGCTAAGGGGCTCAAAGTGTGACAAGAACATTTCTCTACACCATTACAGCCCCACCACTAGCCTGAACCGTTTGCACAGTGCAGCAAGGATCCATGCTTTTATGTTGCTAATGAGACATTTGGACTCTTATCAGACCAGGCAACATTTCTCCAGTCTTCTGTTGTTCAATTTTCGTGAGCTTGTGCAAGTTGTAGCCTCGCTATTCTGTTCTTAGCTGACAGAAGTGGCACTTAGTGTAGTCTTCTGCTTCTGTAGCCCATCTGCTTCAAGATTTGTCATGTGGATTCAGAAATGATCTTTTGCATACTGAGATATTCAAGAGTTATGCTTTGAGTTAGCTTTGCCTTTCTATTATCTTGAACTACTCTGGCCATCATCCTCTGGCCTCTGGTATCAACACAGCATTTTAGCCCACTGCCTCTTACTGGACATGCACTGTTATTAACATCATTCTTTGTAAAACCCTTGAGATGGTTGTGCCTAAAGATCCCTGTAGGTCAGCAGCAGCAGACTCAGACCAGAATGTTGTGAACCAAGAACAGTGCCACCTTCAAAGTCACTTAAATCGTCTTTCTTCCCATTCTAATGCTTGGCTTGAACTTAACGCACGCCCTGTCCATTTCTGCATGCCTAAATGCATTACGTTTAGTCATGTGATTGGCTTATCGGTCACTTGTGAGTAGTTCAACAACTGTACCTTATAAAGTGGTCTGTGATTTTAGTTTGCAGTGGGGAAGTATACAGTATGTAAACCTCACATGACAAAAGGGCTGTCAGTTTATACACCCTAGAACAGTGTTATTTTTTAAAATGTGAGGAGATTGTTGGTATCTTAAACCATATCAGCTCCTTTACAGAATACTGTGATTGTTTAATTGTTTTTATTTTTTCTGCCTCCTGCCTCTTGAAATCTTAAAGTCATCTTGATCCTCCCAAATACTAAAATATCTGTTTTTCCATCTGATAAAACTGGAAAATGATTCAATGATCAACATACAACACTACTCCTTTCTCTCCAGCTGATGTCCCACTCTAGTATACAATTTCTACAGGGAATACATCCAATTAAAGAAGTAAAACGCTGTTTCATAGGGGCTTGAATTGTGGCACCAGTCTGACGTCAGGTCACTGGTGTCTATTTCAAAACTGTCCCAGAAATTAAGAGATTAAAAAGGAATCAGTCCTTGGCCTCATTCAAGTGCAGTGGAAGAAATATAACTTATGTTTGATCATGTAAAATAATATATTGAGGAGGAAACATGAATGAAAAGAAAGAGAAAATCAAATAGCATACCCAGATCTTTACTTCTTTTAGACATGAAGACTTTGCTGAGAACTGATGCTTGGGGATCTAAAATGAAACTTGTGTTAATTTAAATGAGGAGATTTAAGAGATCATTGACATGAGACTCTGTGGATGTTGAAGGCAGTTCATCAGGGTAGACTGTTTTTTGGGACTGTATTGAATATTAGAAGTTTTTTGTGTAGTGGTCCAGTTTTTAGACTGTTTTTTGAAGAAAGAATAATGGTTCAGGTAGATAGATGCTACCCTCTGCTGGATGAAGAACAAAGCTACACTAGTAGAATATGAAATACTGTGAACAGAGGTCACTCTGACAAAACATTCGAAAGAACAAGATTCAATCAACAGAAATATCTTTGGGAGGATTTTTTTAATGGCTTTTTTTTATTTTGGTCTAGATTTATCTCAAATACGTGGTTGGGCTTTATTGATTCTTAGGGAGGATTTTTAAAACCTTAAACCCTTTTCATGGTGTGCTCCAATCTAAGAGTCAATATAAATACTAACGCGAGTTTCATACCATACGTCTATACATATTTTGAGAAACATGAAATATGTTTTTTAAGGTATAAGGTTCAAAGATCACTACAGTTTGCATAAATGCACTGAACTATAAGGGTGAAACGCAGTCACTGTACACAGCAAAATCTGCATAGTCATATTAACACTATCAGGCTTAATATTAACACTTTAAAAGTGTCTATATGGGTCCACACCACAGGCAGTTGATTTAACTCTTTCTAGAGAGTTGGTACATCACCAACTAATGAAGTGTAATTATTGACTCTTATTGGAGTTAAAATTTAATACTTTGTAACACTTGACAGTGTAACTTATGATGAACGATGTAGTGTAATATTTACTGAAAACTTCAGTTGAAATAAAAACATTGTGTTTTTTTTATAACACATTTATTTTGCAGCACAATGACTAAAAATACTTTCAAAAACATGTAACAATCTAGAAAAGTGTATATGTTCTACCATTTTCATCAAAATATTGCTTATCCTTTTCTATTAAGGGTACACAAGATAGATTTGATTTTTAAATAATCCTTAGTATAGTTACAGTGCACAAACATGAAGTCCCCTTTGACACACATCTTTGTATTGAGATGAGTCAGTGAAACAGTGTCAAAACAATTTTGTCGCATTTCCTCAGAGGATTAAAGTGCCTCCTCATTTTGCTGCATATGGGTGTGTGTACTGCTTCTCTCTGTCCAGTGTTTCCAAGGAGGCTGACTCTTTCTTTTTCCATAGCACAAACATGTTCAGGCAAGAAGCCTGATGTCATATCTCCCAAGTGAAGCTATCACATAGTTCCTCCATGAGAGATTGAGCAAACATCACATTTTATCTGCTGTAAGACAGAACAAGAGGAGAGAGGATGAATGTGCTCAGAAATTTACTTTTGGATGCACTTTTTGACAAGCGTATTAAAATTCACCTTTAATTCTGGCAGTAACAAATAATCATAATGTTCTCTAAAAAATGTAAGGTCAGTTGTCTCACTGGCTGTCCTACTAAGCATTGACAAGCAGTCTTAACAAGATTAAATTAACAATTAATTGCACAAGAATGTAGAGGCAGGTGGTTTAAGATGGTGATGATGGCAATATAACCACTATTATATATTACATAGTCTATAGACTATGTGCAATATGTTTAACAAAATAATATTTGAAAATGTTTTCTATTGTATGAAAACCCCACAATATTAAACCCAAAAATGCAGTTTATTATCATTGGTCTTTATATAAAGCATGGTCCTAAGATGTACTTTGTTGCCTTTTCCAGTGACAAAAATAGTAAACATGAATGTATCAAATACCCCTTTCAGACTGGCCAAAAACCCCGTTTAAACCCGGTAACAATCAGCTCCTGTCAGCAGTTTGAAAGGGTCTAGTTGGCATTTCGACCCAGGTCCAGCCCCCCTGTGACCCCGAAAGGGTCACGGGTGGGCTTGAGCCTATCCCAGCTGTCATTGGGCGAAAGGCGGGGTACACCCTGAACCGGTTGCCAGTCGATTGCAGGGCCACATAGAGAGACAGACAATCATTTACGCTCACACTCATACCTAAGGGCAATTTAGAGTCACCAGTCAACCTAATGAGCATGTTTTTTTGGTCTGTGGGAGGAAGCCAGAGCGCCTGGAGAGAACCCATGCATGCACGGGAAGAACATGAAACTTCACACAGAAAGGCCCTGCCTGACTCGGGTCTAAAAAATTTTTTTTAAATAAATATTTACTGGTTAAAGATCAACACTGTGCTTTTTTGTACATCCCTAATCCACACTGAAATCCATGCATTCTTTCAGCCTTATAAATCAATATAAGACAGATGGATATTCTATGAAATAACAATATTTTTGTTAAATTTTCTGTTATGATTGTAGTTGATTATTTTTATTACTGAAAATTTAAAAGACTTCATCAAATGTCAGATATTTGAGATTGTAAACTGTTAATAAAAAAAAATATACAAAAGTTTAATGTTTATTTTTAATGTCTACCAAGGAATAGTTGAAATTTTGAAAGAGCAGATTCTTATTTGGAGCCAAGGTTCGGGGACTCCTGTACAGAACATATATTATGTATGTACACAAATGTGTATATATACACATATGTAGTTGCCCAACCCTGTGTTCGGCTTAAGTGTTACTGCATTTAATCCCGCACCCACTTATACTGAGTCATACTTGTGTACTCTCATTCTAATGCCTGGTTTTAGGACAATTTATGTCTTCCTTGCGCAATGTTTTGAAGAGTTGAAACTTTGAAATCATTAAATTTACTTTCAGGGAGTCTTATATAAAACACTGTGAGCAGAAGAAAAGAAAACAGACAGGTAGAGCTGCAGGTTTCAATACGCAGACGCAGTGACGCACCCGCGCTCATGGGGCGGGGTTAAAGGGTCATGTGACAGCGGTGCTCAGTGGCGCCATGTGGCTCGTCAGACCTGCAGTTTTGGTGAGCTTGCTGGGAAGCAGAGGGGTTGTAAGAAGCATGGTGAGTATGAAGAGTTGGCTCAAATAAGTGTATCTCTTTGTGTGTACTAAAGACATGATATTGAAATCGAAAATGCTGCGCGCGTGCTGTTCACCATGTAGGTCAGGTAAAGATTTTCTATTTTTAAAGCGGTGTAACGATTAAATGGGTCCGGTGTTGACACTACAGCTAACGGTCGTCCACTGACAGCAATATTAGCTCATTGACGACAGAGACATGTTTATAGATGGTATTTAGCTTTGGGTTTACGTCTTTCGGACAGATTCAGCCCCTGTGTGACGAAGAATGGACTCCAGCTCGTGTGTGTGTTTGTACTGAAACAAATGTGTCAGTATTATGCATAAAGAGATAAAGATGGCGTTAGCATTGCTTATAATCCACAGTAATGATCCCCAAAACAGGCGAGGATAATTAACGCCAGTTAAACAGAGGCTACACTGCTCAGCTGCTCTTTTGTTCCTCTGTTGTACAGTGTGATTCCGTCATTTACCAAACACTTCGTAATGAACAAATCCACAGGCCCGTATCGATACTGTTAGGTTCAAAGTTAAAGTGAGATAACATTACATGAAATGTTGAGTCACAGCTGCGGCATTTCAGTTCAAACTCGGTCTGTATGTAAACTGTCGGGTTGCGCCATGTTATGATGAAATAAATGGGCCAGAGTGCAGTGAATAATAAAGAGGGCAACGGTCAACTCCCTCACATTTCCTTTGACATATCTAATTTGCTGTTCAGTCGACTAGAGCATACATTATGTCCTCAAATCAGCGTTCACTGTGATAATCTCAAAGGTATGCTGCCTATCGGTCACAGATATTGGGTTTGGCAGTACTGCGTTATTTAAAAATGGATGCATAAGACAAACCAGTTTATTTTAATACAGTAGAGCCTCATTGTAAATTAAAGGAGAAATGGCAGGTCTAATGGTTTGTGAAATTATTTACAGACAAATTCTTTTAAGCTTTTTTTTTTTTTTTAACCCTTATTAAAATCCTCACAATGTTGATACTTGAATCCACAGCAGCAGTAATAAAAGTCAAAGATCCCCAATGTTGGATGATGTATTGATTTCAAGTATCCAATACTGTAAGCAAATTACTTATTTTTGTCTCAAAAGCACACATACATTTGCAACACTTGGAAAACAGATATAACTAGAAGGAGGGGCAATTGTTGCCAGTGTATTTGTGCAGTTTTGGCAGTGCTCTCTCCCTTTGTCTTGGCTAAAAATATGACTGGATAATCATTTAAGTTTCAGCACTTTTTGATACGACTTATCATTTAAAGGTGATTAATTTTTTGAATTACAATGGAAATGTTTCCAACACAGCCATTTCACAGCATTTAAGGGTTTGGATGTAGTTATTAGCCCTTTGCACAGTGCATCTGATGTCACACAGACTCTGATTTCACCTTTTGTTTCATGACACATTCACATGTTTAATTTTGGCCTATTATCTGCACAGCCAAAAAAAGAGAAAACACCACTTAATGAAATAAGCATTTTAATGTCCAACTTCTTACCTTGAGAAGCTGTTTGCATACAGCTGCTCACGAGATGAGAGAATTAAGATTTAATTTACTAAGACAATTATCATGTTTTAATTTGTTTTAGTTGTACATGTATTTTTTTTTAAATTTGACTCTGATTTGGCTGGTATTTAGAGTATTTTTTACAAGAAGAAGACTCAGTCCTAATAACTCCTAAAGTTAATAGTTATTCTATTTAGTAAAAAGGGACTGTGACTGTTTTTAAAAGATGTATTTCATATACAGTCTTTAGTGTGTCTTTCCTTGAATGCAGTGGTAATAGTGGTGTTTTTACTACAATAATGTTTTTGTATTCATGTTTTCTGATTCTGTCTGAATGAAATAGTAACATACCCACTGATAGTTCCATTTCGTGTTGAAGAAGTGAAAACCCATTTACTGTCCACGTGGAGACGCTGTAAACAGAGCTTTAAAGTCTTCACCTTGGCAGGATATTTCAAAAATCTGCATTTTAGTGACCAAAACACTGCTTACATGTGGATGGAAGGCCACAATGTACAGAAAAAACTCATTTTTCAAAATACTTGCCTTCAAGAAACTAAACTCAATCATACTTCCTTTTCTGTGGAATTACAAGACACATAGACTTAGTAAAAATCACCTTTGTAAGCCAACTTCAGAAGGTGGTTTGGGTCTCCCCAATTTTTCTTTATATTATTATTCCTGTGCTCTTTGCACAGTGATCATGTGGTTAGATCACACGTTCACAGACCCCATCTGGATTAAAATGGAAAGGGAGAGCTGTGCCCCATTTGATATAAGTGCGATTATACTGGCACCAACTAAGATAAGCAGATCCACGTACAGTAATAACAAACTGATTCACAGTACAATTAGTATCTGGAAACAGATGAAAGTCCATTTCAAATTAGATTATGTTTCTGGTTGTTGACCAATTACTAGGAATCCTACATTTGCCCCATCCAATACAGACGCCACCTTTACAACCTGGAGGGACCTGGGTATTTGGACTCTCGGCAATCTCTTCCTGGGGGTAATGTTTGCCTCATTTGACCAGCCCCAGACTCATTACGGCCTTAGCAGGAATAATTTTTTTCGTTACCTGCAAATAAGGGATTACGTGAGGAAATATTTTCCCACCCTAGAGAAAGCTCAAACAATTTGGTTAGATGACATCTTAAAGATGCGGAGTAGGGAAAATCACTTAATTTCTTGGGTCTATAGGCCATTATTAGACAAATGTTCTCCGTCCATGGAGAAAATGAAAGCCCTCTGGGAACAAGAGCTGGGAGTGGATATTGGGGACGTCCTATGGCAAGATGCACTAGAGAACATACACAGATGTTCTGCTAACACTAGACACCGCCTTGTTCGATTTAAAGTTATCTATAGATTGCACTACACTAAGACAAGGCTTCATAAGATATACCCAGATGTCTCCCCAATATGTGACAAGTGTCTCACTGAGGAAGCCACTCATCTCCATAGCTATGCATTATGTCCTAAATTATCCTCCTTCTGGTGTACAGTATTTGGAACTTTATCAGAAATGTTGAACATCGTATCGACACCCGACCCACTTTTAATCATATTGGGAGTCTCACCTGACCTGTCCTCTCTCGATAAATGCCAGCTCAAACTACTGTCGTATGCCACTGTTGTAGCATTGAAACTGGTATTAAAGTTCTGGAAAGGGAAAGAGGTCCCAACCACTAACATGTGGTTGTCTGAAATTACGAGACTCTCTCACCTGGAGAGAATAAGATATGCTCTGATAGATAAACTAGGTCAATTTGATAAGATATGGCGACCCCTTCTTCAATATCTTGAATATATAAACTGACTCTTAATTTTTATTGGTTTTCTTTTCCTTTTTATGTGACTCAACCGATGAAACCCAATGTTCTGTTCTGTCCGGGGTGGGGGGGGTGGGGTTGTGTATGTTCTTCAATTGCATTGTTCTATGTGGTTAGGCCTTTGAGCCCACTTTGTTGAATTGTCTTGTTGAAAAGGTGAAAATAATAAAAATATTTTGAAACTAAAATACTTGCCTTCGAGTGAGCATAGCCTCAGTATAACAGAGAAAGCTCCTAACCAGCATCATGCTATGCTAATATCTCTACGTACAGCTACAAGCTTTGTTGAGACATCTTACTCAAGGAAAGCCTTGCCATGTTAGCCTTGCTTCATGTTGTATCCCACATGTCCTTTAGACTCTCTATCATCTTGTATTGTGATAACAGATTTTTTTTACAGAAGCACTATTTAGATGCATACTGTGTAATTCGGTACAGCTTAAAATAGACTTATTATTATGTCCATATTAAAGTCCTACACATACTAATATATTTACATTATATGTTCTCTTTTTTTCAGTGTGCTCAGGCCAACGACTGGCAGAATGCCAAGTCAATATACGATTTTTCTGCCAATGATATTGACGGGAATGAGGTTTCCCTTGATAAATACAGGTAATCTATTTACAGTTTAAGTCATTCCTTATGAACTCAACCAGACGTCCTGCGGTGAACAACTCAGATTTGGCTTTAAAAAAACTGTGTTAGTGCCTCTACATGTATACTGAACGTGTGCAAAGTTTAAGTTGGAAAATCTTACGGAATTCCCTTTAAAAAAAAGGGGTGTTGTGCCTGCTTTTGACACTCACAAAATTGCACCAGTTCCTGTGTAGCCAATTTTGAATGCAAAGATTTCTGGCTGAAATTTGCTCTTCAGGGTAATTTGGACAAAGGCTTTTAGATTTTGATTTTTTCTGTCATCAGGTCATTTTGTCATTATTGGTCTCCAAAGTGGTGAATATTTTATGTGCAAAAATGGAAAAAAATCCATTTTCAGGGGCCAGTGTCAGCCTGAAATTATTTACAACAGCCTGTTCATGATGGATTCCTTCAATTTGAGGACAGGACTATCTGCAGGTGGGAACCTGACTCTGTAAGGGTCTTGATTTAGAAGTTAGGGGATTCTAAAGTAGTTCCAGCTTAAAAAAAATACACTTTTTGACCATTTTTTGACTGGCAAATTCACCATGTGGGCAACGACCCGTGGTCATGAAACTTTTCCTACATAATTTGACATACCTTACAACCATTTACTTAAAAAAAAAGAAAAAAGAAAACAAGCTCAGCAATGTCGACATTTGAAAAAAATAATTCAATATGAAGGAGGTGAGTAAAAAAAGCAGATTTTTGAGCAAGCTTCATCCAGAAATCTTTGCTTGTTTCAGAGATATTGGCATCCAAAATTGGCTACACAGGAACTTGTGCAATTTGTAAGTGTCAAAAACAGTCACAGCACCCTTTTTTTTAAAGGCCCATAGTTCAGAAACTCTTCAAAGTTTCAACCTAAAGCTTTGCTCATGTTCATTATACATGTAGAGGCACCAACACAATTTTTTTTAAGCCAAGTCTGAGTCGGTGACTGTGATCGATTTCTGGACTTCGGTTGAGTTCATATGGAATAACCTGTATATATTCAAAGCAAGTTCAAAAAAGTTCACTTGTTGACAACTTAAAACTAATTCAAGATGAGTTTACCAGTAAGTGTTGGGTAAGGGTTTTGCTTTCTTGTTTGACAACTTGTTGTTTGCTCTCCCTTTCCCCCAGAGGGTATGTGTGCATCATTGTAAATGTAGCCTCTAAATGAGGAAAGACCAGGGTAAACTACACTCAGCTAGCGGAAATGCACGCCACCTACGCTGAGAAGGGTTTACGCATCCTGGGCTTCCCATGCAACCAGTTTGGAGGACAGGTAAAATGATTACTTTGTGACAAATTCATCTTTTTGAGTGTTTATTTTTTGTATGTTAGCGCATAAATGTGGCAAGCAATATTATCTATAGCACACAGTACCCTTGAATTGTCAAACTACAGGCTGATAATTAAAAAACTTGAAAATGAAATGCTTATAATGTTGCTGAGACTTAAGCCTGAAGAAGTTAATTGTCATTTAAGATATCTTGTTCAGAAATGATCTGGCTCAATAATGCAGGACATAATTCACATAGTGGTCCAACTTAGTCATTTTTCATTCAATATGGATTATTAATTAAGATACATTTAACAATAACTAGTTTTTGAACTGTAAGATTGCAAAATACATTTTCTAAATTGGATTTATGGTAACTTGTAATCCAGGAACCAGGAACAAATGCAGAGATCAAAGAGTTTGCCAAAGGTTTCAACGCCGGGTTTGACCTCTTCAGTAAGATCGATGTGAATGGGGACAACGCCCACCCATTGTGGAAGTGGATGAAGGCACAGCCCAAGGGTAAAGGAACCCTGGGAAAGTAAGTAGTTGCCCTGTATATTTTTTTTACTAACTTGACAAAAATGTCTCATGTTGCTGTGCACTAAGACTAACAGTGCAGCTCTTCAGAGTAAAACTGACTTATTTCAGTGTGGTCATGGACTCAGCATTTGGTGAGCAGGAATATATGCTCTGGCTCATATTTATCCTGTTAAGTTTATTTTGCTGCATCAAACTTCTTTCGCGCTTTTATTAAAGTCATTTGGGAAGATGGTGGTGGTGGTGGCGTATTCATTGTTTCACAACTTCTGACATCATTGCTTAGATAACATGCAGGGTTACATTCCCTTTTTCCCTACCATTCTTGCAGATTGGTAGCCAGCCACCCCATGGATGTTGGTGTATTTAAGAGCTGTTTTTTTTTTTTTTTTTTTTTTTTTTTTTTTTTTTTTTTTTGCTGTGCAAGTATTTGAGTCATGAAACTGACTTTTTTCTATGTTTTGTCCCAGTTTTATACGCATAATGTGAGCACTCAGGTCTTTTACAACCATCAAATCATACAGTATAAGCACATGAACCGTGGATGTTGGCCATTCCTGTCGCACAATTCCTCCATGACTGATGTTCTGTTGGCTTGAAATCACAGAGTGTATGCACAGTTAACACAAGTGCAGGAAAGCACTGTTTAGCTGAGCCGCTTACCTGAAGAAATGTGTCCTGTTGTAACTATTCCTGCTGGTCATGATTGTAATGACTACCTTCCTCTCTCCACAGCAACATCAAATGGAACTTCACAAAGGTAATAATGACTGTGAACTGTAAATCATTTTCAAAGGGACCATTTCAAAGTTGCACAGTTTCCCCACTTGTAGCTGCATGGAAACGTGTTGATCTTATATTTTGATGTTTTGCTTTTCAGTTCCTGATCAATAAAGAAGGACAGGTGGTGAAGAGATACGCCCCATTAGATGATCCCAGTGTAAGTAGCTCTGTGCTCTGGTTAATGATGCCATACTTGTTTTGAAAATCAGATTTCTTGCTATACTGGGGAAATGCAACAATTGGATTGAGATTAAAAAGAACAACTCTACCTAACTGAGATGAAAACCATGGCTGAAATCCCCAGGCTTGTATTGAAACAGGGTTTCCATGAATTCATTAAGACTTTAAAAATCTTGAGTTAGGTTTTTTAATTTAAGTCTTTTATTAGCTGACAAAGGTCTTCAATATTTAGATGGTACTTTGAGCAAGGCAGTCTGATTTCTTTTTTTTTTAATTTGTAGTAATACAGTTTTCGTACTTGGCTTTTATGTTCTGTAAGGTTTGTAATTAAGTTTAATCCTTATATTCATTATTCAATGCAAGTGGTTTATCGCTCATCAGCCTGTTGTGTAGAATGGCCGCTGTTTGGAGAAGTTTTTATGCTACATGTATGCTCTCTTAACTTAAATGTCATTATTTTGGCTTTGATTGCTAAAAAAACACACCTTTCGGGGCTTAAAGTTTTAATGTTCTCTGTATTCATTTTCATTTTCATCAGACAACACAGTGAACTAATGTACCAAGAAAACTGCAATTAATATTTAAGTGTTGTAAAGACTAATATACCACACATGTGTTGCAATTTGTTACATAGTGTTAATTTTTGTATCCCTGACTTTGGGCATTTAAAAGTTTTAGGTCTTATTCAAAAGGTGTGAAGTTTGGGATAGTATTTTTTTTTTTCATCTCATGTATGTTTCTGTTGGTTAGAGAACATTTTGCTCTGTCTGTTGGAAATTTTTTGGGTTACTTGTTGCTTTAGTCTTTCTGCAGTTTGTTACAAAGTGAAATGTGATTATTTATTCATGTGGATTAAAAAAGGATCACAAAAGTAAGGGCATTGGAAACTGATAACCTGTTGTTCAGTTTTTGGTCTATCTGCTGAACTGTTCTTGCCGGATAGTCTGTCTCTGTCCATGGTGCTGCAACAGTGCCCTCCCCCATCTCTGTCAGTGAACCTCTTTGTATTTGTATTTGCAGGTGGTTGAAAAGGATCTGCCAACATACCTGTAGCACTGCTGTCTGATTCATTCATGCTTGTTTCACTCCTGACCTCTCTCATGGACTTTAAGTGTTTGTGTGTGAACGTCTGGACCAGTGACGGCCTGTCTATAAACCCTTTGATGGGGAGGGCAGGCCTGATGACCCTCAGCGTGCAACTAACCTCCAGAACTATACACATCGAACCCATCAGACCATGTGAGAGGACATTTAGTTATTTAATGTAGAGACTCATCACATTTTACGTGTACATCTAAACAGTCATTCCTTGTACACAAATAACCATCAAGCACTTCTGAAATGTTGGGCCAGTTTGGTTTGGACATGCCATAACTTTCTCTGATTAATGAAAAGCTACTGAATAGTATTTGCACTTATTTGTAACTTATGACTGTTGTGTTGAAGTTGGAAATAAATGCTGTTTTGAACGTTTGTTTCTGAGTAATATTTCCCCTTTTTCATCGATCTTAATTTGTAGCTCCCCTGTAGGCTTGTGAGTTGTTTCTAAGGTCTGAGGTTGCATTTTGAGCTTGTTAGAATATACTGGATGAAGGTTTTAACAAAAAAAGATGATCAATATAGTAAGTGTTGATAAGGAATGTTCTTCAATGCCTAATGAGTTTAATTGTAGTCGGCTCCACATGAATAAGGGTCAAACTATTTTTAGTCTGACTTGTAGACATTAGATGTATTTTACCTCAGATCATCAGTACAAAGGCAAACTAAAGTACATAGATAAATACTTTATTAATCCCTTTGAAGAAATCTTGGTAATTTGTATTATGTAGTTTTGTTTTGGCTGCATTTTATTAGTTTTAATGTATAATACAGATACTGCTCTGAAGTGTACATTTGCCTGCTTTCAGATTTTATGCATTTGGCTGTATGCTGTGCATTATTTGAATGAGGTTCATTCAGACTTTGACTGCAACTATTTTAGCAGTTTGGGCTCATTTACAAAAGGATAAAAATAATTTAAACACATCTTTAAAGTTACAGTATGAGTCCCAGTATCTAGCCCTGTTATAGGGAAGTTCTTCTATCAGTCATATTAACTGAATTCCATAGTACTGTAGGACTTACAATGTGTTGTAGTAAATTTTAAGTTTCTGCCTACTACCATCCAACATGTAAAAACACACATTAAGAAAGCATAATGTAAAGTAGGAAGCGTTTGGAGAGTGCAAACCTCCGCATAGGTAGGTTTTCGTGGAGTTAAATGCACAAATGCTGAAAATGGTCCTATATCCAAATGTTAAAGAATCCTTTAAGAAATTCCTGGATCCAGACGGTGATCTGGATCACCCCCAAAGTGTAATCAGTTCTTCCATATCCCATTTCTGACAGTTCCTGAAAATTTCATCCAAATCCGTCCAGAACTTTTCAAGTTACTTTGAACACAGACAAACAGACAGATGAACACCGTCAAAAACATAACCTCGTTGGCGGAGGTAATAAGCAACCTGGACTGTCATTATCCCACCAAGGTCACATACACAGAGCATGAAAAAAGTATCTTGATAAATCAGGGTGTCTGCAGTTTCTTAAGTTGCAATTTTCTATTTTAAATTTAAGGCTTTCAAAAAAACTTAAGTTGTGAGGTCTGAATTTATGGTGTCATATCTTTAAATTTGTATCTCTACAGGGCTACTTAAGAGTTCCTTCAGAAACACTGGGCTAAAAAATGTTGCACCAAAGTGATGGTTGAAATTTTTTTTTTGGTTCTGTTCATACAATCCTAATCAAAATGTTAAGACCAGTTGAAAAATTGCAAGAATTTGATTTGAAATATAAAGAAATGAGAGCAAGACAATTTTGAGCTTGCAATTTTCTGAAAAACAATTAAACTGAAGTAGGATTTTCATTAGCTGATTTAAAGTTCAATATCACAGCTTAAAAAATCCTCAAAACAGAAATAAAAGTGTCAAAAAGGACTCGGGAATGAGTAGCTCCACTGTTCTCGTTGATCACTTCAAAAATTTGTTTAGGCATGCTTGATGTGAGTGTTTCCAGGAGGCTAGTGGGAACGTTGCTCAAAGTGGTGAACATGGCTCCCTTTCTTCTTTTTGTATTCTGAAGCTCTACTTAGAAAAGATCCAACAGTGCAAAATGCACATTTTTCACAATTTTTCAACTGGTCTTAAGATTTTGATCAGGAGTATATGTGTGCACTGACTTGAGTGTGTGTCACTTTCCCTCTCTTGGGAAACAATGCAACCGCATAGAGTTACTTAAGTGTTTTCAACCCTGGCCTGTTACACAAATGTCACTTGAACAAATCAGCATTTTTTCAAGATAGACATAAAAGTGGTATTTCATCTATGGTTGCTTTTTTTTCCTTTTGGACCAGAATAAAGTCTCAAAAAGCCTTGAATTACATCATAACATAAAACAACCAGACTAGTGAGTGCATGTGAGTGTCTTTTCAGTCCATCGATATCTTACTTATTAAAGGCCCTTATCACTTTCACAGGTCTTTGTAATCGCTGGTTGACTGGACCAGTAGAGGCTGAAAACAGGTGGGGCTTTGGTGAGAGTTATTAGTCTTAAGAACCAATGGAAATGATAATAGGTTAACAAGTCCTCTGAATACAGGCTGCACAAATTCCTCAGGGCTGTGGATCTGTTGATCTAAAAAACTCGACCACACCCACACAATCTTGAGCAAGGCCAAATTAAAGGCTCTACAACTAACACCTGTGTGGGTTTGCCAGGGCCTCTAACAACCCCATTTTCTGACCACAATGGTCAGAACTGTTTATTACCAAAAAGTGAAAACCCCTCAGCTTTTCATGTCCCCATTTCAGCGGTCAATATGACACACAGCCAGTAGTAAGTTTGCCTTTGAATGTGTGGACTCAGTTGTCATCCTACAGCTGACTGTATGGCCCATAATCTGTGACTCTGCAGACTGATGACAGAAAAACAGATGTGATAATTGGTACAGCTCCTGTTATGCCCACACTTTGTAAATGAAGGGGGCAGACAGTTTCATGCTCAGACCATTCCTAAAACAGTGAGGTTTACTGTAACAGCAATGCACCACAGCCAACAAATTTATGCTGGTATTGACCATGTCCTTTTGTCCTAGAAATCCACAAAACAGGGATGTTTGCACAGTGTATTGTAATCCTATCTGTCATCTCATTAGCTGAATTTGTACATTCTCACACTGCTTTATTTACTTTCCCTTGCATGCAGGTCTGTACTGACATGCCAGCTGTTAGGAGAGAAACAGAAACAGTGCTGTTTTTGTTCAGCAGTGACAAAATAGAAAGTGATATCACATAGCTTTTTGTTCTGTAATGAGTTGCTTTTATGAAAATAATAAGAATGGATTAATTGACTCGCAAGACTAATGCTTTACGTTACTCATTTTACATAAGTAATGAGTATTCCAACTGATTCCTTTGTAACACATTACCCCAACACTGCTTATGAATGTGAAAATGATGTAACAGCATACAGTGGTTTGGCTGTATAAGCAATAGGACTGGGAAGTATGGCCTAAAAAATAGAATGCAATATTTTTCTCACAAACTTGATTTCCAATCAAATTGTTTTTATCCCTTCTAAATGAAAAAAGTTCTAAATGACACATACATGATATAAACATGTTTTGCATTAATGTAAACAAAATGTGTCCCCAAATTAACTGAAATTTCCTCTTAGAATTAAAGCGCATGCTGCAATTTATTTATCATGTACATTATGTATTGTGGAAATAGGCAGGTTTGACAACATTGTTGTGAAAAAAACGAGCAACGTTCAGTGCCAAAGTGACATGGAATTGTCTTATTAGTATTTAGTCCTATTAAAACAAATAAAAGCCTTAAAAATGTGCTGTGGAAATATGGAACTGTCTTCCATAATGAAAACAGGAAACAATTTCAGTATTTCTATCATCTAACAATTCCACAACATACAAATTTTATTGTGTCTCTATTGAATGTTAAGAAGGGTCTTACCTCTGGGAAGAAAAAAAAAATCTTGATTTTAATTTAAAAATCTCATTCAACAAAAAAATGAATTAATCAGTTTATTCCCCAACCCTAATAAGTAATGTGACGACCAACCCCAGTCTCCCCTATAAGTTATGTAAGTTCGAACCAACCAAGTGCATTTTAAAAAAGCAAGGACATTATACTATAATTACTCTTGAATACTTTTTAATTGTAATTATAAAAGCTGCACAAATAACGTAGATTTTTAGTTTATCTAATTAAGCAACACCGTTTCCATGCGACCTATAATGTGTAAAAATATTAAACAAATTCTGATGAAAAAAATTAATAAATTTGCTCCATTTGTAACAAAAATAATTGCAGTTGTTTCAAGGCTGTTTGCATTTTTCCCCCCTGTAATGACCCTTTGGCAGTGGAAATGAATGCACGTGTCCCTCTCGGTGTCCGGTGTTGCCCACCCCTGCCCTCCCATGATGCTCTAACGGTCTTAACGGTCACTCCTGTAAGCCTCTTGATGATGATGCTGTCGCGGCACGCGCACCAGCCGTTGCGTGAGAGTGGTGACGCACTGTAGCGGCAGAGATGATGAGCACCGCTGGATGTGAGGCTGCGTCTGGTTAAGTACAAAATACAATTTCATGGACTGATGTGAATGTGACTGTAGCTGTAGACCTTGAAGATGGGGTAATGACAGGGCTCTCACATCCTCTCTCAGCGCTTTCCCCCTCATCTTGTCGCTGAGGAAGGTAACGAGCGTCGTGGAGATGGACGGGGGGACTGCGGAAACCGGGAATGACGGGGGGACGAGTGAGGAAGCGGGAACCAGCCGCGATATGCAGCTCGACCTGGGGGAACCAGGTTTGTTTGTCCCTTATTTGGTGATTAACTCCTGTATTTTTGATAAGAGACGACCCGTTATTCTGGTGGGCTCATTCAAACCTAGCTTCCGGTGACAGGAGGTGCACTGTGGGTAGAAGTTGTACTCAAGTGGGCAGCATGCATCATTTGACTATGCCCAAGCACGTCTGCTTAAAGTACTAGACCACTTAAAATGTGCCATTAAAGCAGCCAGACGCCTTTTAGTCATCGGAACCTAAGCTGTAGGGATGAATAATAAATTGCTAGGTTAGATAACAGTGTCAAAATACAAGTCAGTGCTGCTGTCTTTAAATGGCCCATAATGTTAGAGGCTCACTGCAGGCTGGCACACAAAGTGCATAATAATGATGCCCAGGATCGGAAATTAGCACCAGCCAAATGTCTTCTGTACAGTGTCTGGTGAATTTGCTCAACCCACTAACCAAGGTTGCTAATTGAAAAAAAGAATAATTTGTGACCAAAAAATGTACATTTAATCCTAAGTCTCTGCTTTGTATGCCTTAAGTTTAAGCAACATTCCTCCCTTAGACTACAGATTCAGCTGCTTTAATTTCTCCTCCCAGTCATTTGCCTCACAACTTCTAGCCAGTTACCAGCCAACTTCCAGCCACTGGAAGCACCTCTCTCCCCCTATGGACTCTTTAATGCCCTGTAATATACACTGCCATACTGCATGTGCCATCCCAACTGAACTTTAGCTCAGCCTTCTCACAGACACAAAGGACGTGTTGAAGCTGAATTTGAGGCCATCTGGCCAGTACTGACTCTATATTTCCAAACCTTGAAATCCTCAATAAATTCTCAATAAAAGAAAAAGGGTGCAAATAAAAAACACCCCCCTCACAGTGAGAGCAAATAGATGGGTTATAATTCTAGACTGAAGCCACCTCATGAACCAGGCTGTAAAAATGTGTATTAAGGCTGTGAAAACTGTTTTACAGTCATTAAGATGACAGGTTATTGGAGACTTGTGGACACTCTGGGGTCTACAGGTTTTGGCACTTCTGCATGGGCCTCCGACCAGAGTCCTGGAGGTCGTTGCCTATCCCCTCTTGTCTGGTGTAGTGCTTACATTCCACTGAAAACAAACACATTCATGCATTTGCAGGCTATAGAAAACATGGATGAGATTTTTCAAAATAACCGTCAGGAAGGGCTTGCCCCATCACAGACCTGCCATGCAAGTTTCTGCATATGCAAAAATAGTTTGACTTAGTGTAACTTAAGTGTAACGGTAACTCAGGTAAACTTCATTATTTTGCAGATTGGCAACCCCAGTGAAACAATTTGTTGGAGAATAATTGAAAACAAATATTTAACATGAATTTTAGAAACTAAAACACTGCAGTGAGCTTTTTGCTTTTACTCCCACATGGCCAACTATCTGTGACGTAACAACAGGGAGCATCGCTGAGTTTTTCGTATTTTACATTAATAAATATGGATCATGATAACAGTGTTATTCAAAGTGGAAGAATTTATTTATTCATGCATACACAGTCACCAACAGACTTTTTATTGCAAACCTGTTAGCCGTCTTAGAGAGCAGAAAACAGGTTAGGATAAGGGGAAATAACAGCGGGAGAGGAGGAATAGTTATGGTGTAATGACAACCAGCAGAGAACAGCAGGTGTTGAATTGAGTGAGCAGAGTAAACTAGAGATATCTAACAATGTTTGACAGGCTGCTGCTGAAATGTGTGTTAATGTTTTTCATTCCCCCATCATGCTCTGTAATGTCTGTAATGTTTCACTTGTGTACGCATTAGAGCAGAGGAAGATGTCTGTGTAAGTCACTGTGTGTAAAGTTCAAAAGATCAGACGGTGTTTTAATAAATCACTGTCAGCAAAATTCTGAATACTTTTACCTCATACCTCAGTCAGTGAGTGCTGTGCTTTACATGTTTGAAAGTTTAGATTGTTGAGTTACATTACTGCTTATCCTGCTAAAGCTTTTTGTTTTCAGAGCCCTATTTTAAGAATGTGTGGAGAATACAATGTATTCATTGTGTAACTTAACAGAGACAGGTTTAGTGGGGCTGTCTCTCAGCGTACATTAATAGAAGGCATTTGCACGTTGTGGAGAGTCTGCTAATCATGTTAACATACTAAAAATACTAATCTAAAAGTCCTCTTGAGCTGGAATTCATCATACAGAAACAAACAGAATATTGATCTGGGTAAAATGGAGTGTAAGAGTGTTCAAATAATATAAAATAATTAAAATAAGTGCTCAAACTGTCAAAAACCTACAACTGGGATGACACCTGAATACCCAGAGAAAACCTAAACATGCAAACTCAACCGAGAAAGGCCCCACCTGTCTGGGGAGTTGATCCAGCATACTTCTTCCTTTGAGGTGACAGCACTACCTGCTGCACCACCCAGCAGCCTAAAAGGGGCTTTTGAAACCATTTTGCTGCTATCTTGTGTGGCACCCTGAAAAATAAAACTATTGCTACTTTTGTTCTGATTAATGTGCAAAGTTTGGTGAGTACCTTTTAAGTACAACAAACAGTTACTACTAGGGTTGGGAGGAAAGAAACAATAGACCATAGCACTGCCATATTTGGCATGGTAATATCCATTCTAGGCTGCCAAGATATTTTTTAATGTGTTATTTCCAACATTAAATAGAGTTTTTAGTTCCATAGAAATAAAGTCAATTACTTGTGAAGTCCACATGATGATGCTGTTGAGCCTATGCAGGTGAGGTCAGCAGAGGTGACATTTATTGGGCAGGAGAGAGTTTGTAAACAAACCTGGCAGCGCAGAGGAGGGACTAAAGGAAAGCGCTGTTGGCATTTAAATCTGTTGTGTGGATGTATTTTGGACTTTGGAAGGGAAACAAGCGATGGACGTGGCACATGGGGTTTGTAAGGAGTGATGGTGATAATAAAATATTGTGAAAATATGGCTCACCTTACTTAGCACCACCAAGGGTAAGCAAAAGCCAGCGACAGCAAAGCTAATGCTAAGCTAACCTGGTTGAAAAAACAGCCAAAACTTGACATGTTTAGCTTGTCAAAGCTGCCCCCCAGATCTGAACAAGCTAAGAAAATAGCTCAATCCATTACTCACTTTATGCCCTAAGGCTCAAGGCCTCACCATATTGTGAAAAACATGTGATTGGAGCCCAGGTATGTGCCTTTGTTGAGGCATTATTTCAGTGAAACAGCATTACTGAAGCTCTACAGAGTAGTAAAGCTAAGAGTCAAAGAGAGACTCAGTGCAGCAGAACAGGCTGCTTTAACTGGTTATGTGTGGTTATGTGTGGACATCAGTCTGTGAGTTTTACTCATATTTTTTAAAAAATGAGGAGACATGATGAATATACAGAGATATGTTTCTTATTAACTTTGATAGAACTATGCCATCTTTTTTCTTTTTGGATGTGAAAGCACACAAGGGCAATTTTAAGTATCACAAAAGTCAGCATTTCATAAAATTTTAAGTGTAACAATAAAATCAAAACGGGACAAGAGTATCATGATAGTATCGTATCGTGGGGCCACTGGTGGTTCCCACCCCTCATAAATACAAGCATGCTATGGTTGTGTTGAAAGTAAGGTGTGTCCACAAGCAGCTGGCAGGACTGTAATTAATGTGACTGGCAAAACATTTATTTAGCACTCACTTTAATGTTTTCTTGAAAGGTTTTACCCTCCCAATTGACTTTCAGTTAGAGGTTGTCCAGATGAACTGGAAATACATACATATATGTGAAACAGTCCAAGTTGTGTGGAAGGTTACTGTATATGAGCCCCAATAATAAAGGATATAAAAAAGAGAATGAAAAGAAGGAGAGAGGTTGTTGCTTTGACATTTTTTGACCACTCTTATGTGAACAGGGCTGGTTCTTCATGACCAAGATCTATGCCTTTGTTCTTTTTTTTTAATGGTTTGAACAGCAAAAGTCACATGAACTCTGACCTTTTAAATCCATGTGAGGTCGCTATCATTTGAGGATCATAAAGTTGACGCAGGAGTCTTAAACAGGCCTTGTTGTGGAGAGAAATGTGAAAAATCAGATCTTGGTCAAAATCTTAATTTAGCATTGAGGCTTACAGTGGGATGGCAGCCTTACATCCTATTAGAAAAACTGCAAAGCTATTTAAATGTTGACAATACACACAAACATAATTTGCATGCAGTGCATCCACTGCAGTTAGCACATGCTCTGCTCCCTCAGGTGTTTTCCTCTTCTCTAAAACCTCCATCTGTCCTCATGATTCCAACCATCACTCCCTTCCTCTTGTGGGCTACATCTAAAGAGTGCTCTACATAATCTGATATGGAATTTTTTCATAAACCACACACTAATCCCTTGTTGTGTATCAATTCCAAGCATCTCTGTGGATGTCATGGCTTCATAACTATGACAGAATGTGCTGACTGCTTTATGAAATCTATGTGCACATTTAAAAAGTACAGAAACCATCAGTGACTCCCACAAGTAGTATTCTCATGTGCGTGCCCTTGTGCGGGCTCTTACATACAATGTTTACATATGGATGATTATTATTAAATCCACCAGATTATACATGTGCAGAAAGCCTCCAGGCATTGAAATCTACTCTTGCACTCAGTGTCACATTAATGTCACAGCAACAGGCCACCACTTTCTCAGCTAAGAGAGGAATCTAATCCTCTTTACTATGGCATACACACACACACACACACAGTTGGGCCTCAAGGCACAATTCTTTTACCCAGGCACACAGTGTTTCATCATAGGAATATCAGGGTGAGCTTGATGTATATTAACACTAACATGGTGTTAAAGCTCATTCAGAAAAGCCATTTAGCAGTTGTAGATGTTACATTGTGAGCAGAAAGGCTGTTTGTTTACAGCTCAGTCGCACATTATTCTGGCCTGACCCTAATCCCCCAGAGACTCACTGTGTGTATGTGTGTGTGAGTGAATGTGTGTGTGCGTGTGTCTGTGTCTGCCCTAGGTTACTCATCTTCATTGTTATGACTTTGATACAACATTAATCTGCAGGCTGCAGGTATGGCCAACAGGCTGTCCTGTTAGTGCATACACACACACACACACACACACACACACACACACAAATAAAATAAACTAACAAAATAAACACAACAAAAATCACTTAAATCACGAAGATTTACTATTTGCAGGTTTATCTTGGACTAATCATTTATTGGGTAGACATGTGTAAACATTGTGGAAAGCATATTTCTCTATATTTTCTAATGAACCTATTTGAACATTGCACAATTTTCTTTGCTTTTAATGTTGTCAGAAGGGTCTTAGGGAGCAGAAGAACATGACACCTTTTACTAATCTTGCAGTTACAAAGAAATGCACCATGCCTCTTGAAAAAAAATGCCACTTTAAATGCTGTTTGTTCAAACTTTCTGGAGTTTATTATGTCATAGCTATACAGCCTCCACTTTCATGAGTGTTTTCTTTTCATCACAGGCACAATCCATGACTGTACTGAAAGTCTGCTCTGTGGCTTGTAACACCTCCTCCCCCCTCCCAGACATCATTTGGGCGGCCAATCAGTGCAGAGCTAATTGTCAAAGCCTACCCACCCATCTCAGTGTTTCCCAAGGGGAAGGAAAAAGAGCTGCATCTAAATCTCCACAGAGATAAAAATTTTCATTTTTTTTATTCAGCTTAAGTCAAATCCTTGCTTAATAGACACCTAGACATGATGTGAATGGTCAAACACACCAGCACATGGGGTCTTTTCCACTGCTGTATGGTGCAGTCATCAAATAGAGAAAAGTAGCCAGCTTATACACCTTGAACAGGCAACATATCTTAGGGGATATGGATTGTAAATATAAATTAATAAAGGTCATGCTATGAATAGAATGTTCATTATTCGACAGAAGTGTCAGCCTAAATTGATCAGGAAAGTTGTGATAGTTGATAATTAACAATAGAGGCTGGGCGGGAATGGGTAAATATATATATAATAAAGGATGCGCAATTTTGGATTTGTGCTGATTTTCAAAATGCTGATATTTCTGAACTCATTTTTGGTGATAGCAATACCGATACTGATATTTTTTTCTGCCAAGCGCACAAAGCATATTCTTTTATAAATTTGCCCTGTTCCTTTCATGGTACACTCATTTATATTTATTTTGCCTTTATTACAGCCATGATATGGGATATTTGGCCATTTAATTGTGTGGCAAAAAAATAAGAAAAACACTTTCATAACTGCAGATACAGATAAACGGTTAACTTACGTCATCAGATTCACATTTAAAAAAAAAAAAAGTTAGGTTGTATTAATCAGGACTAAAGCTGATCAAAAGACTGAAGCCAAAAAAAGTGAAAATGGTTTACTGTATTATTTGTATAAGAAAGTTTTTTCAAGTGAGCTTTTCGTCCTTTATTACCTTAAAGGGTAGTAAGTTGGTAGACATTTTATCAATGACCCATTACAAAAATTAAAATTGTAATTCAAAAATTAAAAAAAAAACTGCTTTTAGAAAACTCATGCCAGATGCATGAACACAGCTAAGATGGTCATGGGACAAAATGTCTGCAGTAGTCGCAGAGGGATTAACATCAGTAAATGTACACTGCATAGCAAACCCACTGCCCTTTTTCACAGAACTTTTCTTGTTCTTATTCTCTGTTTGCAGGTATAACCCTTAATTATTTTTAATGTGATGGATTATATTGTGTGTCAACTAGTATTGAGTCTTTTCATGCTCTAGTGATGGAAACACTGCAACAGTTTGCAGTACTTTATCTCAGCTTAAAGATTCATTATCCATGCTTCGTCAGCTGCTCTTCTTTAATCTTCACTCTCACATGACCTCCAATTTAGCACGATGTTGTTTATCAAGCTGTTTGTGTTACTGCAAAGTATTTCAAACGGTCTCTTCATCTGTTCGTTTCCTCTCCTCTGCCCTTTCATACACAGACTAACAAATACAACTGAGTCCTTCATGTCAGTTGAAAACTCTTCCTTATCCTTGTGTGTGATTGGCTGGTGATGTGCTCTGAAGACTTTAGCCAATCGCAGCACTTAGATTAGGGAGGAAGTCAATCCAATCCAATCCAGAGTTCCTACCTTCTCAGTACAAATCTGACTGATCCAGGAATAGAAAACATAGTATACTGTGCTGCAGTTGACTGTTTCATGTGGTACTTTGTGGACTGTCAGACTTCTCGTAGCCTGTAGGCATCAAACTTCTCAGCTGGTGAGTGGCCCAACAGTTCATTTTGATAAAAGGGTGCAGAACTAGAGGGAAAGTAGATGAAATAGTTTCAGTCATAAATTAGGGGCTGGTGGAAAGCTGCTAACATATCTGACAATCCAACCTTGCAGGTCTTGTTTTTTGAAGTGGTAATGGAGTTACGCAGAGCTAATTTTCTACTTTTATGTGCACTGAAGTCGGGATGCATGACATCATTTAATCCTCATTCCTTTTATTTTTATGGGGTTATAAGGACTGAATTTTTATATCTGAACTGCAGCTAGTTTTATTTTTACACCTTTGTGATATTTCAGTCATTTTGTTAGGATTGCCAAAGGGAACCACTCTGCAAACCTGTCAATAAATCAGGGGAATAAGCTTCAGAATTACTTGGGGGTTTCCACCATAATTTCAATGTGCTCATGTGCAACAGTCTCAATAAAAGAAGGGGACAAAGATTTTTCCTCAAAAAAAAAAAAAACCTAAAACATTCTAACATACATTATTATTATTATTATTATTTTTAACTCTAATGATCCTCATATGATCTTCACCATTCTAAGACTGTAAAACAGCTCCTGAGGACAAATATGTTTTGTTCTTGCTGTTTAAAACTTAATTTGACTTCTTGTCTATCAGGCAATAATAACCAGGGTGAGACTGTCTTGTGTTAAGAGAGTTATAATTTCATGAAAACAGGACATTTGACCGAACATGCAGAGCTGAAACACTATGGCATCACATATGGTGTACAGGATTCAGAAAACAAAGAATATTAGATAAGATAAGATAGATAAGATAGTCCTGTATTGATCCCCAGAGGGGAAATTTGGGTGTTGCAGCAGTATAGGGGTAAGTACAAGGGTAAAGTAGCATGCATAAAGGGTCAATAGAATAACATAAAAATATAAAGATATAGATCAGTAAGCTGTACAGTAGCAAAAAAATAAAGAAAATAGAACAGGTGGAGGTATTTGCAAATATATATATATATATATATATATATATATATATATATATATATATATATGAAAAAATAAATAAAAATAAAAATTAAAGTTAATGGAGTAAGTGTCATACAGAGCAACTGGGCTATTCTGTGCAGTACAGTGATGTTAAAGTGACAGTGTGACAGGTAACAGCAGACATAATGACAGTATATTTAACAGTACAAATTATTTTACAAAGAAGTATTGTGCAGTAATAGACCAGGATAAGAGAAGTGAATCAATAAGGTGCAATATTTAAAAAACATTAAATATGGATAATAAAAGCTGGTTTAGAGGATATGGATATTAAGATCCAAAAAAAGAAAGACATTTAACAGTGTAACTAAAAATTCTTAAGTTTACATATATATTAAATAATACATTTTTTGTGTAATGTCCTTTTTTCTTTCCTTTGGCAAAAAATTGCAGTATCACAATGTTATTTTGTTCCAATATTGTTCAGCCCTAGTATTAGCTAAAATTAATTTGGTTTATTGGAAATATTGGTACATCTCATTAGTGTCAACAAAATTCAGCACTGTGTATCTGTAACCTGAACCTAGGAAAATGATTTTTAAAGATCAGATGTTAAATCAGGGTTATTGCAAATGCACCGATTTATCGAGTGCAGGGAGAATATCTGTGTATCTGTATTGTTTGTTTGTCATGGTGCTGCAGGAAAAGAATCACCTCAAGCTGACTCTCAAGTAAATGTCAAAAAAGTAAATTACCTCTAAGCTCGATTGAAAGGCTGGAGGAATCAGGATTTCTCAGGATTTTTGCATTGATTGTTAGTTTGTTAACCTACTTCTTCCTCCCTTTCTGTCTGTTTCTGCACATAGATCCAGCCAGGAGAGCTCAGATAACAGAGGTAAAACACCACTTCACTCTTTCTACAGATCTGTTTCCTGTGTTATCTTTCTTTTCTCTTATCTTTACTGCCTTAATGATTTTTTTAAATTTAATATGACCTTTGTTAGGAAGATAAACTTTATAACCACCACCAATATACAGTATGTGTAAGATGTAGTTGCAAATTTCTGGTCATTTTCTGTAACAGATGCCGTCCCCGTTTGGATCGGGCCCAACCCATGAGAAAAAGATCGGCCACAGGAGGGTGGATGCCTCTGGAGAGACAACATATAAAAAGGTAAATGTTGCCTCTTCATCAGTCTTTTTAGTCTGCAGAGTGTCTTAAAAATGTTTGTGGTTTCGCTTGTCATCACAATTACACCAACTACTTTCCACCCACGACTTTCTCTGTTTTTCTTTCCTCCATCTCCAGACCACCTCCTCTGCTTTGCAAGGGGCCATCCAGCTGGGCATTGGATATACTGTTGGCAACCTCAGCTCCAAGCCAGAGAGAGATGTGCTGATGCAAGACTTCTATGTGGTTGAAAGCATCTTCTTCCCCAGGTGAGTTGGTGTGAGGTGGATGTTTACATTAATGTGTTTCAGAGGAAGTCACTAAAATAATGTCTGATCTTCTGTTCTTCCTGTTGGTCCCTCATGCTCTGCTCCTCTCTCTTTTTACAGTGAAGGCAGTAACCTGACTCCTGCACATCACTACCCAGACTTCAGGTTTAAAACCTATGCCCCTGTGGCCTTCAGATACTTCAGAGAGCTGTTTGGGATCAGGCCAGACGACTACCTGGTGAGATGTTATTTTTTTTCCTGATCACTGGTATTGTGAACATGACAGGCTTTTTGTGGTGTGTGCATCATCATCATTGAAGCAACTGGGGTGTCCAAACCTTTTTCACAGCTGGGCCAACTGATATGTGCAAACTTTAGTGTATTAAAGTAAATAAAACCAATCCAATATGAAAACAGCCAACATCACAGCGTCACATGTTGACTTGACTAGGCAGTTGAATTTTGGGCATCCAATTATATTGACATAGGGGCTGTTAGAGCCTGGCTTCATCTGCCCATGCTCTGGGCAAAAATGCTCTGTGCAGCAGAGAGGGGAGATGCTGATGGCTCATCTTTACATTCAGACACAAAACAAGAGCAAATTAAGCAAGGTTGTCAAACTTTAAGACAATGTTGGTGCCTCAAGATGATTTGTGAACAATCCTTTGTGAATCAGACCCTTGATATTAAGCTAAGAAAGGGGCTTATAAGCAAAAATTGCTTTTTGGCTCAGGTAATCCTTTTGTCTTGCTGTGATATACTGTATCAAGATGTTAAGAAGCAGGATTTTTTGATTATTATGGTTGTATGCTTAAGCTTATGTAGCCTCTCAGTTGTAGTCTTGTGATGAAACCAACTCAACACAGTTAAATACAGACAGGCTTAACTTCATATCATAATCCATCTTTTAATTTTATATTAAGAATTTGCAGCTGGACAACAAGAAAACTAATCACAGGTTGGCATTTGGCTTTCCAGATCATAGTTTTAACACTCTCTATTCACACACTGAATTAAAGAAATATTATCATTATTATTGTTAGCAGTAAGATACTGGTATCAGTGGGTATAAAAAATCTGTGTATTCACAGCCTATATTATAGCCTAATACAACAGCATTATGTTTATGGAGTTTTTGCATAGACATTTTATCAATGACCCATTACAAAAATTAAAATTTTAATTCAAAAATTAAAAAAAAACTGCTTTTAGAAACCTCATGCTATATGCATGAACACAGCTAAAATGGTCATGGGACAACATGTCTGCAGTAGTCGCAGAGGGATTAACATCAGTAAATATGCACTGCATAGCAAACACACTTCCCTTTTTCACAGAACTGTTCTTGTTCTTTTTCTCTTTTTCTCTACTAATATGTAGTCACTCAGTTCTGTGGAAGTTGGAGTTACCGCTTTTGTCAATAGACTATAATTCACGTTAGCAGATGTTTATGTAGGAGATGCATTTTGGAACCACAAAAGTAACTGAGGGTATCATAAATAATTTAATTAAAAGACCACAAATGTCTTTGATCTTGACAAATGAGTTGGATCCCTTAAAGAACACACAAACAGGGAACAAGTGAAGACTGGGGTGAAATAGCTGCTTTTTACAGTGCACAAACAATGACCTTACAGCATACAAAAGCCTCAGAGCTGTCCTTACTGATACCGCTCTGATGAGGAATTTGTTCAAATGTTTTATTATGCTTATAAAGCAGCAGTTAGGGGATAGTTTTGGATGTTTGCACAGGGGTTTTATGAGGTACATGTCAGTAACCAAGAGTCCACAGCTGAAGAATGAAGAAACATAAAGATGGGCTGTTTGTCCCTCCACCATCAGCGCATAGATCAGCTGTTGGACTGCTGGATTCACAAAGAGGAAAAACAACCACCACCCAGCAGAGAAATCTAGGATTTTTGCAGGGATTACAACCACTGTTTGTTTTGGATACACGAGGATACTTGTATGCACTGACGTACATACACAGACCAAAAACATGCTAAATAGTTTAAATGGTGACTCTAAATTACCTTTAGGTATAAGCATGGATTAATTTACAGCTGAACGCTCAATATCAATATGACCCTCAGCCTGTCCTTCTATTTGTGCTGCATAAGTAAACTGAGCAGTGCTTGCTCACTTGAGACATTGATAATTATCATGTTTACAACAGATGGCTATCATCCAGTAGCTATATTTACTCTGAAAAAATAAACTGAATGAATGAATTGATTTGAATTAAAAAAAAAAAAAAACTTAACGCATCACTTAAAAGACTGCTTATTTTCAGATGAGTGCTTGTTTATGCCAATCATTATTCCAAATGCTGTCCATGTAAACAGTTATTTCATATGTGTCTCTTTAGTTTTCTCTTCTCTCTCCTTAACTATGCATTTCTGAAGCTTTGTCTGCAGAATGAAATGTCCAGACTACTGGCTGCAGGATGAGCTTTATTATAGAAGAGCAGCAGGCTAGACATTGCTTGCACTACATGATTTTGAGTTGTACCTCTCTACCCGGAGCAAAGTAATACCAAAACAATGGGGCTTTATGGCAGAAAACGAAAGCATTGTAAGTGTCACCTAGACAGTTTTTTTCTCACCCAAAATTCACCATTACACAGAGCTCTTGGTCCCTACACCAGACATGTAAAGCCTAGCTTATTTGCCACTTCTCTTATTACAGGGGCCCAGCTTGTTGCCATTGCTGTAGTCAATGGATTTATTATTGACGATGACCCGATACAACCCCATTTCAAAAATACCAAACTATTCCTTAAACAACAGAACTTTTGCATAGCTGGTTCAGCAGGTCACTGCTCTGTGAAGAATAAATATTACTATTGTATTACTATGTAGACAAAAACTGACTGACTGATTAATCATATGGTTTGATCAAAGTTAAGTGATTAGCAGTAGACTTCTGTGATTCCACATACAACTTACTGTCCACCACAAAAAGAGGGGAGTAGGGCTGCTAGTTGGCCATTAGGTTGTGTCCCCATACAAAAGCAAGCTGGCAGCTCAGGTTTAAGTGACATCTGCAGTGTGGTATTCCCCACCATCTCCCCCCCCATGTCTCATTCTGTCCACTCTCACACTGTCAAATAAACCCAAGTAAAAATGTAAAAAAGGAAAAAAAAACTTGTGTCAACTGAAACAGAATTTTTGATCTTTTTCACAATCAATTGATGTTTCATGAACAATATGTTAATAAGACTGTTCAGCCCGAGCCCATGTCTTGTGAAATTATATTTTCCTCTAATTTCTATTGTTATTCTTTAATTCTAAAAAAATTAAATGAACCACACCTTTGTTGTTTGTTGTTCTGTAATACAAAAAATATTATAATTTTTCTCAGTTTGGGTCCAAAATAAAAAGTCTTTAGAGTCTCAAATTTGTTTTTAAAAATTGTGTGGGAACCTCTGGAGCATCATTACTACCACAAAAGCAAGTTTATTCATTTTTATTAATTCATCACATTTTTTTGACATGCCATGGTTCTTACATATCTCTAATTTTTACATATTTATTTTCAGCTGTTGTTTGTCAAATTGTTTATAGTTTTTAAGCACTGAGTATTAAACTTCAACAATTGCATGTAATTCGGATGCTGTAAATTTAACAAATGATTGATCTTCAAACCAAAAAAATAACTGTGATTTAGGTCTTTGCCAGATTCGAGCATCGTGAGTTTGCATTTCAAGTTTTGAATTAATCCTGTTAAACAATAGATGTTCGAAGAACAGATCTTAAAAATTAGTCACGTTTTCCTTGCTTGCTTCACTATCATTTGACAGCAGGATAGCTGTTTACGTTAAGTGACCTAAAGTGAACTTGAAGGATTTGTCCGGAGGTCTTTTTGAAGCACCTGATAGATGATAAAGGGCGTTATCAAAAGGAAACTGTCTTTGTTTCATCAGACCTTTAGGAAGACCATAAACTCCCACGTCAAAATATATTAGCATTTGAACAATAAAGATAAATAAAAAAATATGTTTCATATTTTGCATGTGAAGCTTCTAGTCCGTATCCACGCACATGCATGAACATACAGTGTCCTCAGCTTCACGTTTAAGCTCACGGTCTCCCTGTGCCAGAGGGAGATTAACAGACTAAAGCTTTCTTTTTTAGACTCGGGGCACTGACAGCAGACAGTCAGAGAGTGTTTTGTGTCTGTGTGTTTGAGCTGCTGGAGGAGAGGTGGAGTACGGCTATAATTGCATAGAGCTGATTTAGGAAGCTGGAAAATTGAATTACTTTGTTGGACAGGTTGATAACCAGCCGCGGACACTTCCTTCTTAACAGCTTCAGTGTCCTGATTAAAACCACTTTCTCAGATCTCATTTTATTATTTATAAATCCTTCATGGTTCCTTATTTCTGTAAGATTTGAAGTATAATTTTAAGCCATATGCTGCCAATCATAGTATTTGTGTTAGGACTTTGATGTAGCATACAGTTGAATATATCAATAAAAAAGTGGATCAGAGTGGTATTTCTAAAAGTAAAGTCAGTGGTTGTTTATTAAGGCGTAAATGTCATAACGATCAGTTTATGCTCCTAACTGTGGAGATGTGTGATTCTTCCCTCCTACACACAGAACGCTTTTATACTCACCAGCATGCACACTTTGCACTTTAAAGCAAAGTTCCCTTCTCGCTCAGCTGCTGATGAGCAATGCCATGCGAGTGGGTAGATGTGTTGATCTTTTGCTTGGCTTTTTGTAAGCTCTGCTGGATCCCACATTAACTGCACGGCAATGCAGCCCTGCCTTACAAATGAAGTGTTCAACTAAGGATGAAATTACAAACTCAGCTGAAACAAACGTCTCACTGAGACTTACATTTTCAGAGACCTTTAGCAGAGGTACACATTCTGGTTTTAAACCCGACTCAGTGAGACTAACATTGTCCAGTCTTACTGCTGTTTGTAGAAACAGTCTTTCTCATAAATTGATGGCCAGATTGTGAACTTTATTTGGTTCACCAGGCCTAATTTTAATCTTTTTTCTGTTTGTTTCTTCCCCCTCTAGTATTCTCTATGTAATGAGCCGCTGATTGAGCTGACAAACCCAGGAGCTAGTGGATCCATTTTCTACGTCACCCGCGACGATGAGTTCATTATTAAAACTGTTCAGCACAAGGAGGCAGAGTTTCTACAGAAGCTGCTACCTGGATATTATATGGTAAGTCAAATAAAGCAGCCTCCTCATAAGAGCTGTGATCAGCAGTTTAAAAAAAAGAAGATTTTATAAAACTTTTATTCATACAGGGAATCACGTATAAAGATAGAGGGTCTCATACACTAGAGACCCGTAATATACAGACTTATAAAAAAATAAAACCATTTAGTTATAGATGGCAAACAAACAGATTAACTAAAACACTACACCCAGTATTCTAGTATGAGTGCCAAGTTGAAGCATATCAAAACATTAAAACAGGAAAAAAACAAAGATGCCTCTGAGATTCCCCTTAAGGTAAGTCTGAATTCCTCTTGTGGGATCAAGTTGGACAGCTTCAGATCCTGCTGTAGTGAATTCCTCTTGGAAGGAGCAGAACAGGGGAATTCCTTTTTATTGAGCTAAATACGTACTGACAGAGAGCTGAAATGTTTTGGTTCTTTCTGCTGGTACAGGGTAGGTAATAAGGTTTTATTTTGGCTATGATTTTGGCTCCCCAGTGTTTCGAACACAATATATAAATATTAAAAAACACTGAAACACAGATAATTTAGTCTTCTTTATTTATCAGTTCTGTACGTTATAATTTTATACGAGTTGTTCATTCCTTGTGATTGGTGACTATTTAGAACACTAACATTTTAGAAAAACTGGCATATTTTTTCAAGCCTGAATAATGTAAATCACACATTTTAACCAACATGAACTTGAACTGGTTAAGCTCAGGCCAAAAATTATGACAGTGGATTTTGTTACAGGTCTTCCACACTGTAAGGTTTCAGTATCTTACTGGGTGGAATCTACTTGGAATAATTGTTTAAATCAAATTAGACATTGCTGCATTAGACAACAAATTTATGTTAGCTAGCTGCATAGACAAGTAATTATTTATACTGTGGTTTATCTAGGTCAAAATGAAGTCTAATATGGTGAAAGTTTCAGAGTTGGATATAGATGGTTCAAGAGAATTGCCATTTTTTTTAATGAAAGATAAACACGACATAAGTTCTCCCCCTCTGTTCACTCCTCTGATTTTCTGAGAGATACATTTTAAAGAGGTATTTTTGGACAGTTTATGAAAAATCAATAACTTACAGGGTATATCATGGTTTTCAGTATACAGTCAATCACATTGAAAAATAGTTTTCCTTATTAATATATAAAACTGCTTAGATTTTGATTCAATCAGTGCTTTAGAAAAGCAATTTTTCAATTTTATCCTGGCAAGTTTGTCAACTGTTTTATTGAAACTGAAAAACTACTTTTTTTTTAATAAAATGTTTGGACTATTAAATTGTACAAAATCTTATTGTGTGGAATTTCCAAAATATATGAAATTCAAATATTTTTATCTTATGCTATTCGGTTGGTAGTGCAGACATCATTTAGCTTAACACAAGGCACACTAAGACTTTGGAATAAATATTAAGTATGAACTAATTATATATGCTTGTTTTATCTTTAGGTACAGAAAAGGAGTTGTAGTTCTTGTTGCCCCTCTGAGTGAATGGAAAACTGCGATCTTGCCAGGTTTTGTAATTGCCTCCTCTGAGAGGTTTCTTTATTAAGTGGGCGTGGGGTGTTTGTGTGCATGAGCGTATGCTCTAAGAGCAGCAGAACCTCAGCTTGATCCTCTTTAACCTCCTCCCTGTTGTTTGCTCAAGCACCTGTGACGCCAGCAGGTGACTCTAATAGAACTGAGCAGCGAGGTCGTCCCTGTCAGAGGTTTGAGTTAAGTAGTCCTAGCGGGTTAATCATGGGTGCTGTGGAGACGGACAAGAATGGGCTGAGGCGGGTGGATGTGTCACGCTGTCATGCAGGTGCACAGTGCTGAAGCCAAAACACATCAGCCTAATCATTAACATTTATGTGCAATGTTATACAAGCTGAATAAATCGGATAGAAAAAGTACTCAGGTATAGAGGGGTTGCCTGTAAGATCTTAGGTGTGTTTTGAGAAGAAAGTGATCAAATATCTTTCAAGTATCATAACCTACAACATTTAATAGTTCATTGTGCCTGAATCAGAAGACAAGCTACAGCCATTTCTCAAATTATACAATGAAGGGGTAATCAGTTACCCCCCCCGCTTTCCTGGTGCTCAAAAAGCTCAGATAAGGTTAGTTTAGTGGTTCCTAACCATTTTACCTGTGATAATAATAATAATAATAATAATAATGATAATTTATCTATAATTTTTCAAGACATGGGCAGAAACAAATTTAAAAGACATTCAAGAATATAAAACACAACAGTCAACACACATTTTCAGAAATATAAGGAAGAAATCGTGAGATATGGGTAAAAGTCATTAAGTAATGTTAAAAAATAATTTTGTCAAGCCTCTACTCTTACTCCTATTTAAGTTGTTGCAATGTTCAAAAATATAAATACTGAAAATTTACAGTTTTCATGATGGTAGGCCAGGTTTTGCACAAGCATGTTTAGGCTTGTGTTTGTTTTTTTAAATCAGACTGAATACTGATCCGAGAGTTCCATGTTAATAAACTGGGAAATAGCTCAGATTTCATTGTACATGTAGACAAACCTGCCTATGTTCAGACCATGTTATTAACATTTTATGAACTATTTGAAGGAGATTCAGTTTAATTTTGGAATATATTTGGATAACATAAAGGCAAAACTTGAGTTGTGTAACTTTTGCATCACATGGAGGCAAAAAAATGGATTGAAATTGTAAATCGAGTTTTGTGAAAAAAAATCTGGGACATTATTTTAAGGCCAAAACGCTCTAAACTGAAGAATATGGCTTCAGCATGCTCTATGGTCAAGTGCCTTGAGGTAAGGCTTGTTATGAATTGGCACTATGAAATTGAATATTGATTGATGTTGGTTCAATCTAAATTGATGACAATTTGACATCAAAATGAGGTTTTCTATAAATCTTTTTCAACATCTCTTCTCCTTTGCACATTTATGGGTGCTGTACAGTCACATGTTAGCAAATTTGGGGATGTCCTTCTTAGTGTGTGTTTGTTTGTACTACTTAGTTTGTTAGAGAGTGTCCCTCTCAAAATGTCAATGACACAGAGAGGTGTGTGTCGGGGCAATGGGAGGATTCCACATAAGGCACTTGAGGTGAAAGAGTATCTAGGGGAGGTGGCGGTTTTGCGTGTCTCTGTCCTCTGGATGGAAGCCCCAGAACACTAGCACAATGCCAAAGCAGGATAATGATGTCAGGGAAACAAAGGCTCTCCGCCTCCAAGTCCTCTGTTGTTGACTTTGGACCAAGTTCTGTTCTTCAGTGGCTTAGTGCCTTGGCTTTCTCAGGAAGTAAAAGGCTAACAATATACTGTATAGCTTTCATTTGACTTCATACATCGATGAAACTCCGCTGACAAGCAAGAAAGACCTCCCTCTGTTGAAGGCAGACCTCCCTCTGTTGTAGGCTACCAAGAAGTTTGCAGTCTCAGATGCTACCTGCATGGTTTAACTATATTCTAACGTGTATAAAAGTTGTTTTTGAATTGGATTCACACAAACCACTGAGGGAAAAAGCCCAGGTTTTACTTCTGTAGGACCTCACCTGAGAAAGAGAGCTCAGAAAGGAGCCGTGGATGTTGTAACTGTAGTGTACAAAGATCAGCAGTAGATCTCTTCTAATCCTGCCATACATTTTCGATATAAAATTATTAACATATGATATGTTTGTAAGCATCATTGTAGTAAAGTAAGAGTAAGTACTTGTCTGTTTTTAGCTTAGCTTGGTGCGAATTGTGCTGTATAAGGGTCCAAAGTGCCTAAAACTTTTGGCTGAAATTAATATCTCAGATTCTCTGCTGCTGTTAGATGATGTGAACATGAGTTGCTTTGAGATGGACAATTAAAAAGCTGGTACAGTAGCTTGACAGAGAGTTCCAAGAGGATAATTTCATGTCCTAACTATTCCTGTCCTTAAGGCACCTGCATTGGCCACATGACTTAAAAACAATCAATGGACATGTTTACAGTGTGTCCCCTCAATGCCTAGTAATTGTTCCTATGTGATATATCATCTCCACAATGAGTGTCATTAGGGGCCTGTAATTTGGGGGCTGAAAGTGTTTCCCTCTCTGTTTTGGCTTTGTGGGTAGAAACAGGTGTTAAACCTACAAGGAGGGATCAGCAGAGCCTGTGGGGGAGCTCACAATGCCACATCTTTCAGACCAGGGGTGTGTGTGTTATGTTTTGGCTGCAGCTCGGTGCTGTCAAAGTCACGAATTTCACCTTAAAAAAGCACTTAATGGAAATGTGTATGAAGATTTTTACACTATGGTCACACATGTCTGCTGAAGCAAGGTAAATATAGCACTCTTTTTTAAATTTTCATTTATATTTTGGCTGAGATGCATGCAGCATGCGTTAATAGGCAAGCCTTCTAGTCTCTAAATTTTGGAACACAGTTGTCACTTTGTCATCTTTATGGTCCTGTTGTGGAAATGCACTATAAAAAGGGTTATTGAGTCTAAACCCACCCACATACTTTTGCTAATAAACACATCTAAAGAGCCGGGGAATCAAGCAAAAAATAACGACCCCTTCTTTGCTCTAAATCCCACTCAGCCCAGGGTGTAAGAAATGGCCCGCAGACTGCATGCTTGACTTCATCAACACTTTTTTTTAATCTTCCCTGTCTCTTTTTCTCTGTTCCATAAACCCAGAACTTGAACCAGAACCCCAGGACTTTGCTGCCAAAGTTTTTTGGTCTCTACTGCGTCCAGTGTGGGGGAAAGAACATCAGAGTTGTTGTGATGAACAATATTTTACCACGCTCTGTACGCATGCACCTCAAGTTTGATCTAAAGGGTTCGACATACAAGAGGAGAGCATCCAAAAAGGAGAGAGAGAAGTCCAAACCAACCTTTAAAGACCTGGACTTTCTGAATGACGTCCCTGATGGACTCACTCTAGACCAGGACACATACAGTGCGCTGGTCAAAACTCTGCAGAGAGACTGTCTGGTGAGGATATGAATTTTTGTGGGTTTTTTTTTTTTTTTCAAGACAGCTGCCCTGGAAACCAAGCAAGCAATTTGACTTTGTTCTCAGAAGTCCACTGAAAATTTAAGGCAGAAAAATTGATGCATGTGTAAAAATAATGATAAAAGAGAGGAAAAAGAAAAAGGCTTCAAGATGGCTCATGTGTTTTTAATACAGCTGTGAAATATGTCTAGTCTGGGGATAATAATAAAAAATGTATGTTTCCTCCTCAGGTTCTGGAAAGTTTTAAGATTATGGATTACAGTTTGCTTCTTGGGGTCCACAACAAGTCCCTAGCAGAACGTGAGCAGCAATCTCAGGGCTCACCTGCAGGGGGCGCCGATGAGACCAAGCGTGCTGCTCAGAGAGCGTTGTATTCCACTGCTATGGAGTCCATACAAGGAGGCTCCACCTGCAGAGACACACTGGACCATGATGACACGTAGGTCACTTTTACTGACCTTTACAACACATCACATTATCAAATGGTTGTAATGTTCTCCTCTCTGTGTGTAGTATGGGTGGAATTCCTGCCATGGGCGGTAAAGGAGAGCGCCTCCTGCTATTCATTGGAATCATTGACATCCTGCAGTCTTACAGGTAGGAAATCACGACAGATAGAAGATGCCATATGATTTTATTAAATAATTGACTAAACAAAGTATTTTAATGTTACATTTAAGGGTTTGTTCATTTCCCATACAATGAATTATGCTCCTCTTGTATTGATAGATTTTTCAGATTTTCAGAATCCCAGATGTTTACCGTGGTGTTAAATCCAAAACTCACGTGTAGAACAAACTATCACAAAAACATGTTGATGGTGGAGCAGAAATATAATTTCTATCAAGAAGTGCTTTCACTGTTATTGTTTGTTCTTCACTGAAGAAAGACATGAGGTCCAGATCTGATAAAACTGCTCCTGAAGCTGTTAGCATCTGTGCTAATATCTTTACAAACGGTCACTTCCTGCTATCGTCTCGCTCGTAGCTCTTACCTCTTCCTACTTTAAAGGACGCTGATTGGGCCGTGCTGCTTTGGGCAGCACACTATTGTTGTAGATTGGAGCTTGGCATGATTGATGGATCTGGTACATTAATATGAAATTGTACTTTTTTATAACACACTAATTTAAGCCCTTAAATAGCAATTCAAGGAGTAAAGAAAATACAAGCATATTGAACAAAGTGTTTGTGCTAAACTTAACCAATAAATCTGTCGCTGATTGTTACAAATACTGTACAGTATATCATCTACTATTTATAACCATGTTCAAAATTACATGACCAGCTCACTTGGTACTTTTACATACAGTTTAAAAAAAGGTAAAAATATGTGCTAGTCTGATAAAACTCCACTGCCTGAATGCATGTAAACATCTTAGTCTGGATGACATTGTTCTGTATCAAATTTTATTTATTGACAGGAAAGAGAGAGAGAGTGGATAGGCTTGTGAAAGGGGGTGAGAGAGAGTAGGGGAGGACACTCTGCAAACTGGCCACAGGCTGGACTCAAACCCGGGTCGGCAGAAGCATTTATATGGGACGTGCCTGGTTGCTTACCACTCTGCCAAACCAGCACCCCCACAAATAATCTTAAATCCATGTTTTCAAATGCAAAGGATGGAATTCATACAATCGGTGTTGTCCTGCAGAGTAACACAAGGCTGATGTAAAGATGCAAACAAGCAGTCACTCCCACACTCACATCACAGATTCTCTAGAATCACCAATCAACCAAACCAGCACGTCTTTGAACTGTGGGTGAAGGCCAGAGAACCTGGAGAGAACCCACACAAGCACAGGGGGAAACATGCTGACTCCACAAAGACCTGTCCAACAGAGATTCAAATCAGGGACCTACTCTCTGTAAAGCAACAGTGCTAACCACTGTACCACCACACAGCTTCAATAAGTCTAAATTTGATCAAATATAGAGATATGTCGTTGTGTGAGGTGCTCTTCTTATGCTGTTATTTCTCAGCCTTTGTAACTGCTGTACTATTCGAAGGACAAATCAGGACACAATAAGAGACAAAGTTGGATTTTTTTTTTTTGTTTGGGTACAAGGGCAGGAAATGATTAGGGTTAGGCTTACAGTAATCCTGGCATTAGGCGTCTGCAAGGAATATTAAAAGGCACGGAGATCACAGCAGAAAAATCCCAGACATATCTGTTTCTACATAAAAACAAGCAGACACACAAAACAGCTGTTGTTTAGAAAGACGTGGGCACCGTAATGGTGTTTTGTACCATGTCCACAACTACATATTTTGAAATAGAATTTTACAATGCGCATAAATATTAAGCGGGGTACAGTCTGACTCAGCCCTAAATCTCCAGGTAACTTAAGTAAGGTGTTTAATGAGTTTAATTAAGTAATTAAATTGTCTTTTCTCACAGGCTGATCAAGAAACTGGAGCACTCATGGAAGTCCCTCATCCATGACGGGGTGAGTTACATGACTATATGCAGTGAAACAAAACACTAACAACCAACTGAACACATTTTTCGTTTTCTTACTTATCTTTCACTACTTGACTGATAATATCCTACTTAAAAGGTCAAGAAATGTTATTTTCATTGAAATGTGCCCAATTAAAAAATACAGCTTTTCAGACTATTTCTTTCGATGCTGCCTCGACCTTCCACAGGACACAGTGTCAGTTCACAGACCTGGCTTCTACGCTGAGAGATTCTACAAGTTCTGCAGCGCTATTGTCTTCAAGAAGAGCTGCTGTGAGTTTACAGCTTCTTTTAATGCATAAGCTCAACAGGTCAAATAGTCTAATAGATAAAAGGCAGTATGTCTTTAAATATGAATTCATCCATTTTTTAACAGTTAATAATTTTACATTGTTAAAACAAGAAAAACCTTCCACCATCCAATAGGTTTGTTTTTTCAGATTTTAATGAAATCAAACTTTATTTTTATGTAAATTTTAACTTGTAATGATCACTTTTATTCACCTTTGCCTAAATCATCACTGACCTGTAACAAGTCAAAACATAATGTTCTGTCACCCAGTTTGGTTTGCTAAATGACTCTGATCCTTTTGATCACAGCGGCAGATACAGTACAATGACACTGAGGTATTTCTTCAACAGCTTGAAGATCTGACTTAATATTTCAGTTTGATTCACAATGTTGATGTGCTAAATATTTATTGGCTGGGAATTTAATGCTAGTGTGTCTTTCCGGTAAATTCTATAAGGTGCAACACCTTATATTGGAAATTAATGTCTACATGCAACTTGTCCAACAAAAACATCCTGCAACAATTTCCTGTCAATATTATCTTTAACTCCTTCACACTGAGACAGTGTGTTATAAAACATTCAGAACAGCGTGTCGTTTATTGGAGTATCTTTAATAGAATTAACTGCCGATGGATACTGTCAGAAGAGAGGGGAAAATATCAATTAACCTTCAGAATGACATCAGGTGGGACGACCCCACCTGGAACCTCACTCCCCCGACATAATCACATAATCATGCTGTGGGAGACACTGTTTCTATGAAACAACAGACGACTGTATTACATTTGAAATTTTAAAACAATTCTTCCACAAAGTTATTGAAGAATTATTTTAAAACTTTTTCTTACTTTCAGAAATTCTGCAACACACATTTGAACTTCATGGATCACAATTGTTTTTAATTAAGTGAACTAGAAGTTATGAGAGTCAGAAAACTAGCACCTTCCTCCTATTACTGAGTCTGTTAACTGCAGAAGATGGTGTTCCCTTGAAGGTTTCTGAAAATATATTTCAGCTTTCTAGAATTTGCAGTTGTATATTAACATTAAGGTGACTAAAGACCAGATTAAGTAAATAAATTTGAAAAAATCTTATTTACAAGCTGTAGTTTAGTTGCATTAATAACTATGGTGGTACGTATTCCCAAGGCACATCTAGACTTGCTCGAAGGTTCACCATTTGAGACCCAATGGCCTAAGTTTGGTTATAATGACCACAAGTGATCAGATTGGTGAATTCAAAAGTATTAAAACTGATTTACAGGTTTTTTTGTCTGAAAATCAGTCAATCCTTAGGTGTTACTGCTTCAAATATTTACTTTCCGTCATCAGAGCACTAACGAACTGTATTCTGCCTCACAGCGCTACGATCGTCTCCATCTAAAAGGGGACGAGGGCCTCTCATGTCTAAGTCTAGTGCTGGAACGGGTTCAGTTGGTCACCGTCCATCAGTGAGTGATGACAAGCAGGAAAACCAGGACAACCTGGAGAATTTGCGAGGAGCTCGCAGCTTCCCCATACTGGAGGACAATGGTAGAGCTTTTAAACTGTTGTACCTCTCATGATATTATGATATAAAAGTTCCATTAAAGATTCTCAACCACAGGATAAAAGGATTTCTTGGTACCATTACACTAGAGCGAGCACTTTAGGTGTCCCGTTTAATGTGTCACTAGCCATCGTCAGAGCTTATGAGAGGATGTGTGTAAAGTCTACTTGTGCTACTTGAAAAATAGTTGAGAACAAAAAGAGGACTGGTGAGTGCTGGTTTTCTCCTTTTACAGCGATCCTCTCTGAACTTGGCACACTATTAGCTTCAGTTGTCTTCAGCTGAGAGCTCCTTTTTCTCTTTAAATGAAATGGAGAGAGCGCTCATTAATCCCTGTGGAGAAGTGCAGCGGCAGTATAGAATCAATAGCAGCAGAATCACAGTTAAAGTGAAACTTTTAACACAGCAAGACAAGTTAAGTTGAAAAGTGTGCAGGGTATATTAGGTGCAAAGAGGGGATAATTTATCCTTTATTTATACTATTTGTAAGTTTAAAAGGAGATTCCTCAACTCTGCCATGTTTTTGTTAAGGCATTAATTTGTGCCTATGGTCTTTGCATTAATTTATATTTTGAAGATATGTACAGTAAACAGTTGATGATTTTATGTCTTTGTTAACAACAGGAAAAGAGGTGCCCTGCACTCCTCCTTCCTTTGAGGATGCCACCACAGCTTCCATTGCAACAACACTCTCCTCTAACAACTCCTTACCCACAACCCCCTTTGATACACCTGAGCATCCACGCTACAGGAGACAAATGCTTTCCCCGAATTTATCCAGGTAAGGATGATTATGACTGTGCATTGATGTATCTGTGATTATGATCTGTCTGAAAATTTGTCTTTCCTATTAACATAAACCCTTTGTTGTCCTCTGTGCTGTAGGTTACAGAGAGTTGATGTCCATGGGGAAAAGCAGGAAGTCATTACAGTAGAGGTGGAGCTCAGGTAAGAGCGTATTAAATGAGTCAGCACTAGTGACAGTATATAAAGATGGACAACAGGTTTTAGCCTTCTGCTGTTGTACAAAAATGAAGCCAAAGATTCCCTTGAGTTTCACCTACACATTGCTGTAGTTTTGCTTTTTGAGTCAGAGTTTTGCAGAAGAATCTTGACAGTGATATTGCGCCCCCTTCACTTAACCAAACTACACAAAACTGCTGTTAAGCTCACAAATGAATTGGCAAAAATCTCTTAGGGTGCCAATATTTGCAGTGAACATATATTTTTCACTTAAATGTACGAAAAGTTCAGAGACTTATGTTACATTTGTTGTGTTTTGTCTCATTGTTTCTCCTTTTCTCAGCTAACAAGGAGTCACTTATAAACAGAGATACCAATTATAGTATTTTTATGACATTGTAAAACAGAGTTAAGCTGTTCAAAAAATTAAAAAAATGTTCGTAAACCAACATAAAACCAGTAATAACAGAAACTGATGAGTATTTTATACATTTTATTAATGTATTAAAATATATTTATAAAAAGCTTTCATCTTTAGATCTTCATACCCTTATTTTAATGGATTGGACAGTGGATAGAGTGGAAACTGGGAGAGAGAGAAGTTCAGAAGAGAAAAGTTGCCACATGCAGGATTTGCCTCTGAACAGCCTCTGAATTTTGGAGGCAAGGACATGCCACTGATAGCCTAAAGAGTAACTAAACTTTGACCGGTCACTCATTACACCATATCGCTGAGACAGTTAAGATGATTCACAGAGGAAAGTATTGTAAATACGTAGATGATGTTGGTCATCAGTTGTCAACAAATATTTGATGATCACGTTGATTATTGCTGTTTATATTGTTACTTTTACTCTTAGACTTCTAACACAACAGATAGTTACATATAGCCTGAGATATTTGTTCACCCTCTTGTGGTATCTCTCAATAGCACACGCCCCATGCTGGCAAGTATATAAACAAAAATGCTTGTAATGCCAACAGGCGCGAATGCAAGCACAAGGATGGACTGCAAGTAACGTATTGTTTACCACCAAGACAAACCTTAACTCTTTGCTGCTAACACCATATTCAAAAGATTTTTTTCACCTCAGTGAATCTGAACGGGAAAATTTACTTCAAAAACCAGAGCTACCAAAAAATGCTCGGTAACTGTTTATCTCAAGAGTGACAAAAGCTGGCACTGACCCTACATATGTCACCTGCCTCCTGATAAGCCAACAGAGAAATATGATGGTAGTTGCAGTATTTCAACCTGTAGAGGGCACTTGTTGTGCGTAATTCTGGCATAAAATGTGGAATGCGAATACTTTTCATTCAGATATCAAATCATACTTGATCAACACTACTAAATACATAGGATCAGCTGTTAAAGTGATCTAGGAGTTTAGAAAGTCTTTAATGTTTTTTGTTTGTAATGTGCGCTATATATGACCTTTGGTGTTCCAGATGTTAACACAGTCTATATTTCATACTGAGACATTGTTTATGGATATATTACAGTATTTTTGTTATGTTTTTTTTCTTTTTCCAGTAAAATCCCAAAGAGCACGGAGCTCACAAAGATGACGGAAAAGACTTCCCCCACCCACCTGTCCCCTGATCATGCTCTCCGTCCCCACACAAGTCCAATCTCAGCACACTCCTCCTCCACCCTTCCTCCTTCCTTTTCTTCGTCCTCCCCTGCTGCCCAGACAGCCAGCCACTACTCCTCCTCCACCACACTTTCATCCTCCATCCGCCCCTCCACCAAACCCCTCACCTCTCCTGCAGCCGCTCAGTCTTCCTCAGCTCTCTCTTCTTCAACTGCACAATCCAGGTATCTCACTCCAGTCCCCAATGCCTCCAACCTCCCTCCTACTTCTGCATTCACTCCTATCTGCCCTGCCTCTCCTAACTCCTCTCCTCACCACTTCCCCTCTACACCTCCATCCTCTATCCCTCCAAGTCCTCAGAGGCCTCCACGAGGGTCGATGCCATCCAGCAACCAGCTGTCTGTGTCCAGCAGCCACAACTCTCTCGATGGAGAGGTGCCGGTGTCTGACATCTACTTCGTAAGTAATCACATCTCAGCTTTTCTTTTTGCACTGTGGATTTAAAAAATCAGCTAATGAGGCAGCTTCAAAGTAGTAAAACAGATCTGCATGAACTGGAAAATGATCTGCTACAGGCCAGGTAACAAAGTGGAGAGAGCAGTGGACAGTCATTTAACCTTGTCAGCTAATGATAGAGATAATCTGTCGTACTAATTCACAGCAAACATTAAATATAGAATTGTTTTCCTGTAAAGAAGCTAAAGATAATGTTTTCCTCTGTGGGTCTCTTGCAGTGGCCCAGTCAGGACAGCGTGGTAGAGTTATGATGGTGAGAGGGTGGAGGCTCTCTGTGAGTGTGTGCTGCAGTCTGCACGGACTTTTGGGCTGTTCTTGTTCTTGAAACTGCTTTTTTCTGAAGCTCAAGGCTGCATAGGCAGTCATAGCTCATGCTTTTGGATGACTCAGCACAACAGCAGGGTTGTATTTCCTGCAGAGCATGATGGGTTTATATCTGTCAGTCTGCATTCATGCGTCCCGTCAATGTCACGCACAGTTCTCCACAAACTTCTTTTTATGTGATTTTTCAAAACTGACACAGTACTTCATTTCCTCTATATGTTCTTTCTTATTATCTCGTTCTCATTAAACATTTGTCCCTGTAATGTTGTAGGGCTGGGCAATGTGTTGAATACTTATGACAAATCTAAGTCATTTAAATGTAATAACACAAGTTGAGGATAAGATATGGGGAGAAAGTAATTTATTTAATTTACTCATGTTGTTAGGGATGCAACAATTTTCAATAAAATATTTAACTATTCATTATGACGTCCGTTGTTCAATATCCACGTGTAAATTGTGGTATTCTTGGTTTTGAGCACAAACAGCTTTCAGTCAGCGTTGTGCTTTTCTCCCTGTATTTGTTCAGCTGTGTTTGTGCCTTGTAGTTAACAAAAATCACCATTCTTTCATTTTTTTAAAATCATGTTGAAGGACATAAATCTGGTTTTATGGCAACTGTTTTTTATTCATTTACTTCTTTGTTTTTATATTAGGTTTAACCCTTTAATGCCTGAGAACACAAATTATAGCCAGAAAATTATAATTTTTTGGAGCTGAAATGTTTATTTGACTTTCTACTGAAATCCTAAAAAATCAAAATTGCCATAAAGTTTAACATACATATTTTTTGTATCTCATTTTATACGTGAGCTGTTATTGGCAACTTGTAATCCATTTAAGGACATTTTATCATTTATCTGATTGTATTCAGATGATTTTTTTAGTAATTTTTTGATCATATTGATTAGATAGAGGTATCATAAAAGAATGTATCGGAATATGATACAAAAGGCGTTAAAGGGTTGAAGGTTATTTTTACACTAAAGGAAAACAAACAATGTCCAGTTTTTACAGCAGGTATCTAAGGGGTCTTATCTGCAGCCTACACCTAAGTAATTTTTAAATATCAGAAAATTAGGTAAAAACCCAATAAATTAACAAATACATATGTTGAAGGTGTGTTAAGGAACAGTTATCACAGTATTAATGTTATTTTTTAGAAACTCTTTTGCATGATGGAAACAAATTTCCCATAATTTGTTCCCTCATATTGGACTGAAAATAATCTGTTCTTGTCAAAAGGTATGATAGATGAATCTCTTTTGTTTTGCCAATTAGCTAAAAACTAATTCTATGATACAATTTTTGGTCCACATTTTCCAGCCCTATTGTGTGACAATTCATCCATTTTCCTTGCTCCTCCCTCAATGCATCCCGTTTTCATCTGTGTGTGTTCATCCATCAGTATGCAGATGGCAGATATTGGGTGTACTCTCCAGTTCTTGGCCGCCGTAAGCTAAACTCTAGCTCAAGCTCTCATGTAAGTCATCACCATCATAGCCATTTGTCCCTCATACCATCCCAATGCTGGTAGCGTCACAACGCAGCTGCTTACAGATCCTCAGAAGTCCTTAATGTTGAAGTGCATTTTATATGACTTATTCAGTGGTTAAAAAACAAGTCTGCAAAAAAGGAATGATATATTAATGACTAAAGTTTCTGTGTGAGTTGCAAAACAAGACACTCTTTCCAACGGAGACCAAACTTTGAACCCTTTAAAAAAAGCCAAACTGGAAATAGAACTGGTCATCTCTATATATGAAATGACATAATGTGCTCTTAAAACAATGTGAGCATCGAGACTTTTATCAGTCATAATTCAGGATGGAAGATGAAATCCAATTCCAGTCTAGAATTGATAACAAATAGCTAAATAAATTGATATCATTAGTCTTTCTTTCATCAGAGGCAGTCAGCAGAAGAGACAACAAAGAAGTAAAAAAATGTGATCATGGCAGACTTATTTGCTCTTCAGTATGGCCTAATTTTACACAAAAGGATGCTAACTGCAGAACATCACATGTCTGTCTGTGATTTCAAGTATGGGGGGAAAAGCATCAATCTATGCAGCATAGAACTGAATATCAGGTTTGATGTTGTTGACCCTGAAAACCTGTTCAGGCCTACTTTTCCCCCCAGAAAGAGTCAGGGAAATCTTTGAGGGGTTCGATGAAGAATCGAATGGATAGGCAGAACTGATAATGGAATTGGTTGCAAGACAATCAGTTCCCATCCCTAGTCTTAATGCAAGCTAATCCTGGAAGTCATATCTCAGAATCTGTAAGGAAAAGAACTGTTTTTGTCATTGTATTAGTTTTTGTGATGGTTCTGAGACCCTGTAAGTTTTCTTCTCCTGATCAGGTGAAGGGAACATGTTTTAAGATAATGCAAAATATACTTAAAATGGAAAATGAACCTATAGACTTAATAAAACAATGATTAAATAATCCTCAAAATGGTAACAAATAACCGGAGTAACAGTGTCTGTAAGCAGACTGTGCTATTTAAAACAGCGGTCTAGAGCTCCTGCCAGGGCGATTTTCCACGTTGCTTTTATTTTTTGACTCTTTTCCTCTCATTTTTTTATTTGCCGCCCTCTGCTGGCTGGGTTTGACATGTGCAGAACGCGGAGGACCGGAGCGGGGTGTACTCTCCTCTTCACTTCAGCTCAGAGTCAAGAAGAAGCTCAGACGGTGAGAGCGACACGGTGAGTGTACAGCAAACGTGTGACAACAGACACCATCATTCTTCAGTTTATGCTCCTCTAACTTCTCGACTCTCTGTGCTTATCTGTGTCTGCTCTATCAGTAACTCACAGTGGAGGCAGCAGTGATGGGAGGAGCCACAAGCTGTCTCCATAAATACAGGCTGGTGGCCCCTGCATGTGGAAGCTTGCAGACATGAAGGACAACATACTCTGTAATAAAGTCAAACAAAAGTTAAGACACTTTTTCTAGCAGAACATATGCAAAATAAAACCTCCAGTCCAGTAAAATCTGACAGTCTTTAAACAGGAAGTAAATAAACATCATGGTACAATCAGCCGAGGGGCACTGTGAACCACTTTAATGGCTGCTGTCTAACAGGAGCCATGCTGTACCGTGCCAGCTCTGGCTATGCAATACTGACATATGAAAACAAATCAAGCATTTATTTTCATAGAGGTGCAAAAAAGTGGTACATACTTTTATTTTTAGCACTTTATACATGTGAATGTGGCTGCAGTCGATTTTGTTACTTTATAATCAGGTGTTGTTTGATAACAGTTAAAGGTGAAGTGTGTTACTTTGTGTGCACAGTGTTGGTCTGTCAGTGTTTGTCCACAGAAGATCCCGTGTTGATCTGACAAAGAATGGTTGTGTTTAAAATGCCTTATCAACAAACACATTTTCATACCTGCTTTTTGATAGTTTAATCATATGAAATCATAAAAAATAACTATATTAAAAAACAACAGGACTTTTAAAGTTACAAAAAGTAAGAGAAAAAAAGGCAATTTTCTTGTGAGCACAACACAGTTTTCTTGTGAGAACAGATTATTACAGTGTGGAATAAGTTTTTATCTAGATGGGACAAGTAATTCTTCAAGTCCAGCTTATTATCTGGTGGGAATGAGTTTTCTTTGGGTGAACAAGATACCCTGTTAGAATGAGTTTTTATCAAAAGGAAATGGTTATTGTTTTTTGTAACAAATCTTCTTGTGGGGACAAGATATTTTGTAGGAAAGAGTTGTAAATATATGGTGAAAAGAAGTTGTCTGATGGGAACAAATTAATTTGCAGGAACAAGAAGTTACACTGGGGAAAACAAGTTATTATCATCTGCTGGGAACAAGTAATTTTAGGAAGACATGGTAATCTTGAAAGACCATGTATTTATCTCGTGGGAACAAGCAATGATCGTGTTGAAACAAATTAACATGAGAGATTATCTTGAGGGAGTACGTTATTGTTGGGGATAAGTCGTGTTGAAGAAACAAGTAGTTAATTTGTGGCAGCAAGTTATCTGGCAGGAAAATATTAAAGGAATTACCAATTTTGTAGTAATAATTGACCCTTTGTCAAGCTCTGCCCTTTCAGGGAAGTGATCCTTCCTTAGTTACTGTAACCAGGTTAGACAAAATCTGTTGTTGCTGGCCTCCCTCCATTTTGAAACAATTAAAAATTACTCACTGTTCGACCAGCTTTTATTCATATTTAATTTGATTCTTCTGCTTTTATTCATATCTAATTAATTTGATTCTTCTGCTTTTATTCATATTTAATTTATTTGATTCTTCTGCTTTTATTCATATTTAATTCATTTGATTCTTCTTGAAACTTTGTCCAAGTGAAAAATTAAGACTAAACAACAGTGGGATGTATAAAGAAAATCTAAATCTTTATGAATCTTTTAAAATATTATTATTATTATTCTGTCTACACAGAAAGTGGTTGACTCTGTAAACCGACACCAGCTGCTTTGATCAGGGCTTCTCTGAATCTGATTGGTTGGTCAGTTAACCAATCAGAAATGTCTAAAGGTTTAAAGTCATCTTGTTGGAACAAGCAAGTATCTTAGGGAAGTAATTAATTTGTGGAAACATTCATCGTGTGGAAAAAAGTATTGCTGGACCATGTAGGCCTTTTTGGGAGCATGAGCTTGATCTTGTTGAAACTTGTTATTTTGTAGAACCAAGTAATTACCATGTGGGAACAAGTAAGGAGTTATTACCTTGTACACAGAAGTTTTTATGTAATGTGCACAAGTCATTATGTTGTGCTTACAAGATAAATTGCTTTTGTGGATTTCATGGTCTTTGTTTGAAACAACATCTTTCTGTCGATTCATATTTTTGATCAACAACTGTTCAGGATTTAAAACCAAGAGAAATGAAAAGAGATCAATTATCTTTTGTCAGTTGTAGATAGAGTGTGTGCGTGTGTGTGCTAAGGCACAAGCATGCAAGTCTGTTATTGCTCTCATATGTTGGTGTGTGCATGGTCTTGCATGCAGATTGATGTGTGACTGGGTGACTGTCAGTGAAAGTCCTGATTTTTTTGTCAAGTTGTCAAAAGGTGTAACTTTTGTTGGTTGTTGCTGGCCATGACAGTCTGAAGCAGCCTTTAGCATGTGGGCTGTGTGAGAAAAGCAAGTACAGTAGATACTCCAGTCTTTCAAATAAAAGAATCTAAGATGAGACAATCTGTTTTTGCAGTTTCATAGGGAAATGCTACAGACTGTAGCTTCCTTCTTCCACACATGTTGGTACTTGTTTCAACAAGTGTGACCAGCGTTAGACTTCCTGTTTGTAGAACGAGCTGAGCTGAGACATTTCACTGTATTCTTATAATCTGCTGAGGCTAACAACAGTGTTTGTGGCTGATCACTGTGTAAGAAAATAAACATTATATTGTGTAATAAATCATCTTTGTGGATTTTTTTTAACATCTTACATCAAAACAGGGAACTCTTTATGTTGTTTGCACTTTCTGTCCACTAGATGGCGTCATAATCTTAGGAGGTAGCTCCTCAACTCTTTACGGATCCTGAAGACAATCACATAATTTTGGACTGTTTTAAAATGCTAAACTCTGTGTATTTACACTCCATAATTAAATTGCTTAAAGGTTTGTGCCAGTCTATGAGCTGCCTTCAGGCCATAATTCATTTAATTGTATTCTTTATGGACTATAAAATGGAGGGCCATTTTTCAAACCTTTGACGCCCCTTTTTACACAGACATTATGATTGCAAATGTTGATTGTGGCTGGCATTGTTTTAATCTTCACAGGCTTTGCTGCTGAAAATAGACTGGCATAAATGACACGGATCAATGTGGCTTTAACCACAACAGCCATTGGGATCTGCCAGCACAGACTTTATTTATATGCACCAACATACACAGGAAAAGGAGGGGGATCAAATCTAAGGGGCAACATAAACATTTTGGAAAAAATAGCTTCATAACACCTCACAGTGATTCAAGTGTGCTGAGTTTTAACTATATTCTCACATGTGTGCTGGCTCACATGCATTACTGTGTGCAAGTCGGAGCTGTAAGTGTGACTCAAGGTGACAAGTCAGCCATGTCGCTCCATGATGGAATGTGTGATGGACAAGGATCAGCAGCCACCTGCTCAATTGTACTGGGATGAAATTGTCCCTCTCCATACTTCCCCTCAGCTTTTTGTCCCTTGATTTGAATGATTCGAATACTTTAATTTGAGTTATCATTATTTGAATTACTCTAATTTGACAGCATGGACCCAATTATCTAAAGGTGTGTGTCACAGAGCAATATGGGGCCTGTCGTTGTGTCTAGATGACACACAATCCCAGCACCAACAAGCACAGAGAGCAAACACAATGGACTGCGTGCATTGATTATACATGGGTTTAGTTTGGGTGTTAAATGAATTGTGTTGTTTCAAGTGTCAGCTCTCATTCCCTTTAAAAAGCCCATATCATACTATGTTCCAAGTCTTATATGCCCCTTAGTGTGTTTTACATGTGTAGAGTACTTCTGTGCCCAAGACCAAAAATCTGTTTCACTGGGATATTTCCCTTTCCCTGTTGACAGCTTCAGTATCTGCCTAAAATGGCTCATTCCCCCAGCACCCTGAATAGGCCTACCAGTCCATTCCATCCATCCAAGTCCAGTTGATTGAGGTAGCTAGCTGAGTGCAGAGCATCTACTGCAGACAGAATGCAGAGCCACTGAAAACATGGTGCTGAGCAGCGCTGAACTGACCAATTACCACAGAACAGACCCAACAACCAATCAGAGCCTAGACTAGGCCCACAAGGAGAAAGGGGCCTTCACCCAAATTTATACATTTTCCATTTGTGTAGTGTCCTTCCCCCCTGGTTATAGATGGCATATACAGTAAACCCCTGTGGTATCGCGGTTGACTTTTCGTGGTCCCAGTATTTCATGTTTTTTTTTGTAAGACCTATTAATTTTGATATTGCATACATTTTCGCCATTTCACGGCATTCTGCAGCATTGTTTATGAATTTAAATCTTGCGCGTCACAATATAATGCCCGTATGAACCGATTCAGCCAATCAGAGCGTCTGTATTTTTTTCTTGGTCTCTGATTGGCTGTTGTGTGTCACATGGCTTTGCAACTCGCAGGGAGAAGAGATTACTTTGTTTTCTGTTGCTTTAAAAGTCTGTTTAAAGACCTTAACATTCTTTTAAAAGTACCGTAAAAGTTATAAAAGCATGCCTAGGGTATATCAAAATAGGGTATTTCTATTTCGCAGATTTTCACTTATAATGGGTGAGTGGAACCTAACCCCCATGATGGAGGGGGGACCACTGTATACTCACCCGTTGGAAGCTACCCATCTACCTTGGCTCAAAAAGGAGTGTATGTCTATATGCCTTTCAAACAACATGAGCATTCATACATCATTGCTAACATGTCAATAAGGACGTGCTTTAAGCTCAGCTGTGTATTACAATGTAAACTGAATGATGTGTTTCATTCCTGCTCACTGTCACCTGCATGCTGGGATAACATCAGACACCTGTTACTTTGAGGAGACACTGAATGGTCGTAATTATCATAAACACTCATCAGTGAAACGTTAAATAAGTGCACAGAAGGTTTATTTAGAAGACAATAAAAACAAAGTTTGTATCTTTAAAGATGAATGAAGAAACAATTAGTGATAGGACCTGAATCTGAGATGAAGTGGGTTGTCACAAAGTTGAGCTTTTATCTGCGGGAAACATAAACAAATGTCTTTGTTCCTTCAAAGGGCAGAGGGGCGAAAGCCACAACAAACAGTCCTGTGCTGTGTGTGTGTGGGGGTGTGTGTCTTGCACGTGAAAAGAAAAGCGAGGGAGAAAAGAGGGGGAGAGATCAAAGCAGGGGTTGTTTTTGAATCCCTGTGTGGGAGGTGACGCCTCACCTACCCAGAATGCTTTGCCTCACTCCTCACATCCCACTCAGGGTTGTGGGAGCATGACTTCTTCTTACGGGGCAGCGAGTGGATTACGATACTTTCACCTCATCAGTCATCTCAAATTATTCTCAGAGTGTGGAGACAGTGACTCAGTGTGACCTCTGATCAGTGAGACCGTAAAAAGCATTTTCTCAGAATAGTGTCAACATTTCAAAGGTTAAAGGTTACAGTTCTCTGTAAGCAGGTGATCTGACAGGACAACAAGTATTCTGTGTGTGTTGATATGCGCTTCATTAACTGTATGAGGTAGAGCTATTAAAAAAGAAGACTAACGCTGTAAAACAATTTTTCTAGAGATGAACATTTTTCAACGTCTCCTTCAATTAACTCCTAAATTAACGCACTGCTGCATTATGCTAATACTGAGTATAACAGCCTTTTTGTCAAAGCAATGTAAAATCATTTGAGTTTTGTAGTTTTAAATTTTAGCACCTTTTAATATCTAATGACCAAACCAAAATGATGCTGATTGTCTGTCATTTTGAATAACATTACTTGGTGATCTTTGGCGCAATAAAAATTGTGCTGATATGAAGTGTAACATGCTACAAAAGCAATATAATGTGATAAGAAGTGCAGATGTTTTGTATATTATCATTTTGATATTCCACAACCAAATTAAGCTGAGCTACAATATGAAAGAAATATAAGGCAGTATATGAAGTGCTGTTCTTAATACCAGCACTCTGTTATTGATCATTACTGAATGAAAGTTGTGCTGATCTTGGGGATCATAGTTGTGTGAAAGCATTATATCATAAAGTAGAGAATGCTGTTATTCTAAATACCAGCACTCTGAAATCATCTATGACCCAGCTAGCTGACCCAATAATCAGTACAACAGCAGTTGTGTCAAAACAATACAAATAGAAATAAGTGCTATTTTTTTCTTAAATTGGTACCTTTCAAACTTATTTTTCCAAAGGCACACCTACAATCAAGCCACAATCTCAAGGCAAACCTCATACATATTGTGTATAAAAAACACTCTTAAACATGGAACAGTATTGGAGTGTCTGGATGATCATTTCCCCCCACAAATATCACATCACAAATGCTGAATAAAAAGTATCAAACACTCATAAAATATTTGTAAAACTAATCATTAAAGACTTCATTTGAAAAGATAAATTGAAAATATTCAGCAACACACAATTAATCTTGACAGATCTCATTTCTGAAAATAAGGTGAGCCTTTCAATGGGGGGGACCCAAAAATAACCCCCCATCAGTAAAGATATTGAAATTTCAGCTGTATATGGAAAAGACAATGCACCTCATGTACTGAGAGTGTAAACTACACTCATTGATGACATGTTGTTGCTGTTGTCAAAAAAAAAAAAAAAAAAAAAAAAAATATGTTGGTATTTGTAAACAGTGAAGGTGAATTCGGCAGGTGAATCCTAACTGGTGGCAAAAACTCTGCTAGCAATAGCTTGTGCTTCGTGCACATCACCGAGCATCTGGACAATTTCTTTTGCAGAAGTCAAGCTGTCATAAAGTGAAAAGCTAACCCTTAGCAACAAAGGGTTAGAGTTTTTTTTAGTTGTACTCTGTTGTTAACGTGGATCAATTAACTACTAACTACTACTGCTAACTAACGAGACAACTTCATGTAGTTAATAGTGAGTGAACCCCAACAATGATAATGAAGAAAATCTGAAGGTACACACACTAAATGAGACATTCTCTTATACTTTGCAGACATACAGGACATTCAATACTGAGATTTGAATAATGTTGTGTAATTAGGTCCGATGTAATGCAGAGTGTGACGGTTTAAACAGTAGATGTGCTATCGGCTGACTTTCAGCAGGGTGTGTCTGTCAATTTCATCATAATGGAGATGCTGAAAACATTTGATGTCTTTATAATCACTAGACCAAAAATAACACATCATATTTTTCATGATTCCTTCATTTAAAAAGACATTTATTATGAAACTGTCCATCTTCAACATTTGCTGCTAGCTGGAAGTCATCAGTTAACACAGCCTCTTTTGAAACAGTAACACTAAGCTAGCGGCAAGGACATAAACAAACTGTTTGACAAGATGTGTCCTGACCTGGGATGCACAGGGGGGACTTGTTTGCTGCTACAGAGGTGAAGTTGTAGCTAACATCGGGGCTAACTCCCTCCACCTTATTCAGCGGGTGGCAGCAAGACACGAGCTTTGCTTGAGTCTTGAAAGTTGTGCAGTTTTTATTTAAGGTACTGATAAATAGCCTAAGGGACTGTACATACCCTGCACTCCTACATTCACAGACACAGCTAACATTGGCTGGTTACTGGGATGCTTCAACCGAGCCTGGCTGTCTTCTTCTTCTTCTTCTTCTTCTTGGTTTTTACCGGCAGGTGACCACAATATTATGGGGCATTACCACCATCTACTGATGAGCAGGGCTGTCTGTTGCCGCTTGTCTGTATAATTAAATCAAGCACACGTTTTATCTTAAATGTGCGCACGTTTTGATATATCGTGCGCACGTTTTACTATCTCGTGCGCACGATTTATATATTTTTTTCTCCGTGGCACCTTAGGGGCTCCGTATACTAGCTATATGAGCATTTTATCTTTTCTTTTAATTATTCAACTTTTTCTTTTCAAAGAATGCTGTAACGCAGTAAATCACTCCAAGCACACGCTGCCTCTGCTACTATTGACACGGCCACATACATCTGTATTTTACTTCGAAGAGTATCTTTGGTGATGATTCACAGAATTTGTTTTTCATAAAAATCCAATAAAATACACTTTTCTTCTTTTTACAGTAATATAAACCTCATCCTCTTATATATCCTGATTTACTTACATCACATTCTTGCCACTAGTATATGTCCCCATCTACTCCAAAATGGTCCATAATTACTTATAGTTGTAAAAAGTCCCCATTTAAGGAACATTATTCTAAATAAAGGCTTTTTTTGATAACCTGCTGCACCAGATGGTCAGTTCAATTTGTTTCACTTGTCCATCCAGAAAAGAGCCCATAGGAAGTGTATGGGAATGGGCAAAAGTTTTTGAAAGCATGTCTGGCAGATGATTGGACAAATTTTCTGTCAATTACATTCATTATTGGCCAGTCACATAATGTAGTAGGCAAGTGTTTCTGCAGCGGTCTAAAGGACAGAACATAAGCCACTTCAAAGGACAAACTCTCAACAAAACATCTTGGTAGTTGAGCAGAAATACCCTTTCTATAAATAAGTTTGTAGTGTTGTAATTTGTTTTTATTTGATAAAGAAATGCGGTCAAGCTCTGATAAAACTGCTGCTGAAGCTGTTGGCATCCACGTAAATCTCCATACAGACAGTGACCCTCTGCTGTCGTCTTGGTCGTAGCTTCCACCTCTTCCTGCTCTAAAGGACGCTTATTGGGCCATGTCGCTTTGGGCCAAGCACAATCAATGTAGGTTGGAGCTTGGCATGATGGATCTGACTGCTTGCAGACACTGAATCAGGCAGATCCATCTGCACTGCAAGGTTAGCATTTTGATTTACATGAAAAAAATCAAATTTGGGCTGGTATTCAGTACAGCAGCTAAAGCAAAAAGCAGTAAAACACAGGAGGGAGTGCTGTTATTCTAAATATCAGTACCCTTTGGTTATCCATGACCTAAACAAAACTGTGCTGAAGATTTATGGTTGTATATAAGAAATTTGACAAGCGTAGGAGTGCTGTCTACCTTGAAAATGAGCACTCTTTAATCATCCATAAGAGAATGAAATCTGTGCTGTTGTTAAGTATAACTGTTATTGTAAAGACATAAAACATAGGAGAGAGTAAGCTGTAGCATAAACGCAATCTACAAGAGAGGGAGCGTTATTTTAAACATCAATGCTCTGTAGTTCATTAAGACCTGTTTAAACTGTGTTGATACTCAGTATAACAGCACTCCTCTCTATGTGATATTTCTCATGTGCCCATTAAAGCATACACATGTGTACAGGTTATGATATCTAGACAGTCTTGAGTCTTGATTTTGTTTTACAGCAGATGATTGTTAGTCGGATCAGAGCCCATCCTCCCTCTCTCAATCCTGTAAAGATTTGATCGAAGCACCTCTTTTTCAGTTTGTGTGAGAAACTACAAACAGATGCCTGTCAGTCTGCACAGAGGGAACGTGCTGCCCTTTCACACTCACATGAGAAGCCATGATGCGTTGTCAGTGTCTTAAGGCAGTGTTTATCTTTGGCTGGCTGAAGAAAACAAAGCCATCGATTTCTAATCCTAATCCCCCTCTACTGCTCCTCTCCTATTGATCATCTATCCATCCTTAATGAGATGGAGGGATAGTGGGATGGAGGGCTGATGAAGGACAAAACTTTCCCTGCCAGTGTGCTAACGTCTTCACCCTCCACCCATCTCCTTTCAGTCTCTCTCCTTCTCTAGCTTGTGGGCTTCCCACTGACCTGTCATTCTTTATGCTGGAACACAAAATAAATGCAGCCTGGAGCTTTATCCAACCTAGAGGGCTTACAGAGCGGTCGAATTCGCCTAAATATTGAAATTGGATGATATGGATGAGTGCACTAAACACACAGACACATGCATACACAGAGAGAAAGGAGTGAGTTTCAGTCCAAACAGCAGTAATGCTGTTCCTGCTTGTGTGGCACAATGTGACTGATATTCTCTGATAGTGACCCTTTTCCTCCTCTTTGCTCTGCTTCAACTCAATCTAACAATCATTCCACTCAACAGAGTTTAAGAAATATCCCTAAAGCCTGAAAGAAAGGATTCTGTCTGGCCTCTACCTATACAAGTTGTGTCCTCACATACTGTCTGTCCTCATTTTATCCAATTATCCTGTTAATGACTCGAATTATGCATGTATGGTTTTATCATGATATCACACTCTTCTGCTTTTTGGCCAGAACAAGAATGATATCATGTCACTGACTTTAAGGTAGTATCCACACCTGTATAGTTTTGGAAAGCCTGATTAGTCCCCTTTACAATGAGGTACAACTTTCAAGGATGATGCATTTGTGGAATGAGCAACAGCTAAATGTGTGAATAGCAACAAAAAAATATGCATTCGATGATTTTGATGACATCAACTGCAAGCCCTGAGCACTCCTTCAGTTGCTGAAGTATCTTAAAAACATATGACGGACAAACATCTGAATAGACTGGCATTGATGAACTTTGATCGGGATTTTAAGGTAGACGCTGAGCCTGTACTACAAAAGTTTGATGCTACAGGAATACAAAGAACTCAGCAGGTCTAAAATTGGTGCAGTCTGTTTTTATTCTCTCATTTTGAATAAAAACAGACTGCAAGTGGATACGTTTGTGTTGCTTGATATTATTTTGCCAAATGATGAAATCAGTTGTCTGTTGTTTAAAGATTAGTTGTCTAACTTTGTGTGGTTTATGTGAGTTATGGTGCTCTCTCTTTCTTTCTCTCTGTGATCATGTATGTGTGCATGGAAACCTAGAATTAAGGTGTCTTGCTGGAATAACCCTCAGGCATACGCTAAAATTTCATTCTGCTTGCACCACTGAAAATAGCAACAGATAAATGTCACTCACTGACTGTAACGCAGATCATTGCAGCAGTCATCAACATCGACTGATGCAATAACTCCAAAAGTTTTGTCCAGCTCAACCAAGCAGGTGAATCTATCTTTCTTAAAGCGTCTCTTTGCTTTTACACATCATTGAAAGTCTCTCTGCAGACACTTCTACAGTTGTGTTTTAATAAGTTACTTTCTGATGTCCTGTGGTCTGCTGGAGACATTGGCAAGTCTTAACAGCCTCTTTTCTTGATATATTTGTTTACATTTGCATCAAAAGGGGTGTCAAACATTTATAAATATGTTCATCTGCATAAACATTCATATTTGACCTCCTTTATTCATGTGTAGTTTAGCATTTAGTATGATTTGGTTCACGCTAATATTCTGCTATGTGAACATGAAACGATCCAAAGGAAACATCCTTAATTTTAACATTTTTATTTAGATTTTTTTACTGAATCAGAGCAAAGCAACCACGCTATAGGTGTGAAAACCACCTAAGATTCTGCTCCTCATCCTCAAAGACCATTCACAACCTCACCTGTGTTTCCACACTCAGGTCTTCTTCCATCCACAATGTTGTATCACCTACCTGCTTGTCCACGATTGGATCTAGAGCCTTCAGGCACTCTGCTCCCTCGCACCAAACATTCGATAAATTGACTCTTTTTTTCAATTTTAAGTCGTGTCTGAAAGACCATCTTTTCAAATGTGTGCATTTAGCCTGACTGTTCGATTTTGGCCAGATTACTTCATGTTTTATTTACAGTTTATTCTTACTGGATGTTTTGATGGATTTTTCTTTATTTTGCTTTTAACTCTGCCTTGTTAGGTGACTTGGAGTGCTGTGAAATGTTCTTACAAAACTATAACTATAAGATTAATCAGTAAATAGACAAAAATCTTGGCTAGTGAATCTTTGACTGACATAATCTTTATCTTTATTTTTAATCTTATATGCATGATCTCCAGCCATGCTCGCTTATACTTTTTTGCTCTCTTCTCTTATTACTTTTCACTTCTCTTCTCTTATTACTTTTATCATTTTATCATCTCAAAAGCCTCCTGTGGACAAATGTTGTGAATTAGCACCTGTGCTAAAACACTCAAACAATGCATCTGCTTTGTCCAATGTAATGTAATTGTGATGTCCACATCAAATAAACAATAAATAAATAAATAAATCAATGCTGAAAAATGTTATGAGTTGAAAAGAGTTTGTGGCAAAATTTATTTTCATTGTTTTTTCTAAAATATAACAAACCAGCTGAACTCCAGAGTTCAGCTTGATTAATTCTGTTTTCCGGTTATACAGTTCATACTTCTGGATATATTTACTCCAGTATTTCTAATAATGAATTCCTAACAGTTAAATTCATTACCTTTGACTATGCAAGATCATAAATCAGTCTCTAGTTGACTTTTGGTTGAAAACAGAAGTCTTTAAAGGCAGTAAAATTTGTTAAAAAGTGAAATACTCAAGAATCAGAGTGAGTGCATTAAAATATGCTTTTTTTTCTCAGCAATGTGTTATCATGTACAAGAAATTTGACACCTCTCTGTTGATCCAAAACAAAGAAAAAAAATCCATTAATGAACCAATCAAATCAATGCACGCTGACCCTCTAAAGTGTATTGAGCAGGTAGGAACATCATTAAAGGGGAAACTACGCAATCAATACACCCAGCCCACATTCACATCCCTTCAGAGAGGGAGTGTGAGACACTTTTTTCTTCCCACATAAAATTAAAAGTGGGCAAATGTTTTCAAAATCCTGTAAAAAACTGGTATAAAAATCTTTTAGATGATGTTTTAAGTATGTGAAAGGGCTACATGTCATAGAGACATTTCCTTGGTTGAAGCACTTTGAACATATTAACAGATTTACAGGTTCATACAAATGCACAAACAACAATATGTGAAAGCTAAAATGAGAAGCATAATAAATACACAACCCAAAAAATACTGACATGATTTAGACTGATTAATTAATAAACAAACAGAAATAAAACAATAAAAAGATCAGTTGAATAAAACAATTGAAAAAAAGAAAGAAATGCATGTTCAGTGGTCTGATTGTTATAGGGATTAACAATTCAGAACAGCAGTAAGTCTCACAAACAGGTAAAACAACAACATCCAGATGGTAACAGAGAAAAACTCACTTGAAAGCTGATCATCAGAAGGTACGGGAACATAGTCGGCCTTTTTGAGGATTGGCTTGTTATAGGAAATACAGTTTTTTTTTCACTGTGATGATTTGAACAGATTTGAACAAAACTGCATTTTCTGCCTCTTGTGTTTTGATGTCTCAGAACAGACTGACAGCTGAAAATAACTTCTGTCAACTCAACAGAGTAATGTATTTAAATTAAGACAAAACATTACGATTAAGTGATAACTGAAGTCTACACCTTTACACCAAGCCTACACCAAGTGTAAAATAATTACACTTGGTGCCAAACAGATGCTCCTCGTCCCCTCCAGATGCCCCACATTATTAAACAATTCACAGTGAAACTAGTCATTGATAGTTGACACGATCTAAAAGAGTGTAACATCTTAAATGTTAGTGGTGCGTAAATGCCCTCCCAACTTATTAATGTTCAATCTAGGCTACATTTGAACTCTTGCTAATGTTGATTCTTTTTAAACTCACATATAGTAGTAATATTTATTCATAAAAAAATGTGCTTTGTAAAAATCAATAGCCCCATTCATGCTGCTCTTTCAAGCCATGATATTTACGCCCCTGTGACGCTTTGCCTCCACTGTGAATGTCCCTGTGAACGGGAGGAATGAGTTGATTTGCGCCGTCTTCAGAGGTAGTAACAGAGTTGTGATTTTGGAGAGAGGGAGGCACGTAGACTCAGACAGGAGTGCTGTTAGAAAGTGTTTCTGTCTTTATGTGAGGACAAAAATATTATGGCCTTGCAGAATTCGTGTGAATGTCTAAAGGGGTAAATATAACAAAGCCTTGTTGCAGTGCTCTTGTGTTAAGGCACTGTGAAAAGGGTGAATGTAAACATATACCATAGATTTTGAAGCACTCAGACCTACATAATAGCAAAAATGAAGAGTCTAGGAAGTTCATATCAGTAAAGACAAATCTTTTAAGCATTTCAGTCAGACTTGTTTTCATTTACTGCAAGCTTGAGTTTGGTGTTTAGACTGTGATATGATAACATATTGCAGATTTATTTTATTTGCAGACTTGGAAAGAGATGAGAAAGAATCTTAAAGCCCCTGTTAGAGGTGGATGGGTTAAAAGCAAGGGTGCAGTCCTGATGCCAGGCAGAGCTGGAAGAAGTAACAAAGAGAAACAATTATCCTGAAATCTTTAAGTGGTACAAGGACACCATTTTGTAGGCCAAACCAGATGCTTATCCTGACACACCAGATAGAGAATTCAACACTATACAGGATATATTTCACTGGCCCCTCTGGGAAACAGCTCATAGAAAGTGTTTAGAGAGAACAGAACCTTTCAAAACCATATCCAGAATGTGGTTGGGTGATCAATCTGTCAATCACATACATTAAATAAACACACAGATTCACACAGTTTAAACAAAGACTTAAGACCAAAAGAGAATGGAGAAAAAGGAAATCCACACAATAATCTCTCTGTCCATGTTTGTTATTGATTATTCCACCATTATAACAACCTTTACAACCATATAGAAAAGAGGACCCGCTTAAAAGGAAATGTCACATCTCCAGGGGTTATCCTCTAATAAACTTATATTCAGCACAGACAAATATGATGAGGACAGATTCATGGTCTGGGAATGAATTTGTCGCTATCATGAATCCTCCCCCTCCCCCAACACGGCTCCAGTGGATGGCTACTCAACATGAGTCACGTCCTGCTCAAGATCTCTTACGGCTAAAACCAGGTATTTTTTTTCATGCCACTGTAACTGTAAGCCACCAAATGTGGCACAGTGCTGTACTCATGGTGGTTCATGTTGGGTTTGAAAGTATGTATGAATATGAAAATGTACCGACCATTTACGCGTGACATATCATCCCATTCCATTCCTGGCTGGATGTCAAAAAAGATGCCGCTTAGCATGTAACTTAATGGACATTTCTGCTAAATGAATATAAATGTCCCTATGGCGAACTAAAAACTACATATCAAACCATAACTACTGACTGCTGTGTAGTGGACTATTCTTACATCGCTTTGAAAGTCAGCTCTATATACTTGTGAGTCGCTTAATGAAGCTTCAAATATGATTTGCAACAGAAACACTTTGTGGGCCAAAGGTTATGTTATCAATCATCAAGTAAACTTGTAATTTAAACATGGCTGTGTCTTTTACAATAAACTTTCAGTGTAAGCCAAACTCTTACCTTGAAGATGACCTGTAAAGCTGTAAAGACTTGTACTGTAGTATCTTATTGAGCCAACATAGTTTTTTGGGTAGCTTTAACCTGTAAGTGGATTAACTATGAGGTTTTCGATGGCACCCTGTTCTGCTATGCACTGCTACTGTCCGCTCCCAGATATTTCCCTCAAGGACAAAGCTTGCAAGTGCCTTTATTGGCACTCATATTCACTAATGTTATGGACCGCTAGCAACCCTGCTTTAGAAAACCTGAACTAACCCTTTACAATAGGTCTCACAGACCAAAACACCAAGGGTTTAAAGGTTCTGGGGTTCTCATGTGTCACATTTAATATTCCAAGCTGTCTGCAGCAGAATTCAAAATGCAGTGAGGAGAAAAAATGTCATCTTTCCATTATCTCTGTTGGTATTACTATGTCCTGGTACACCTCCAACCTAAGCCTTTACAAACTGATTGTTAAAAGATAGAGAACATCACTGGAAAGCCACAGGAACACAAGCTGTTGATGTTGAAAATCCTGGGATGGTATTTGCAATGTTTGTGCACGGACTTGTCGGATTAATGTTAATCATGATGGTATTCCCTGTGGGATCATGGGTAAACAATGACACTGATGTGGGAGGTCCACTGGCCACACCCCACATTCCTCAGGAGTCACTGCAGAAAGCATCTTCTGGGCTGCACATGTAAGGAACTTTCAAACTAGACCGAAGTTTTCCTCTAAAGAAATGTTGCTTTGCTTGCACAGCTCTGGAGAAAATTGGACACTTTAAAATATATAATGCATGTCACTGCAAAAACAACACCCTGGGGATGTTTCTTTTTCCCTGAAGTGTGTGATAATGTCTGCAGAAGAAGTCATTAATAGCGGGCTAATGTGTGTCAGATGGTACCTGTCCAGCAGCAGCAGCAGCAGCAGGGGAGAAGGATCCAGGACACGAGTGACTGACCAGCATAATGAGAGGGACATGGCCTGCCAACTTAGGCAGCTGCTTCTCTAGTGGGAAGGAGTGTGTGCGTCTCATTTTCCTGTGCTCTCTCTGCATACCTCCTCAATGTATTTCTCATCAGCAGCATCCAGGGGAACAGCCACACAAACATGCGCACACTCCTCACACACACTCAGAAAAGCTCATCAGGGTTAGCGTGGGAATGCCTGAAGCATTATGTCAGTCATTGAGGTGATGCCTCTAATCCTGAAACAAATCTGGACCCTGTGTTGTGTGTGAGCGAGCGTGCCCGTGTGGAAAGCCCCCCAATCTCACAGCCATTAGATTACGGCTGGCCGCGCAGCAAAGACACCCCGCTGCCACTCCCACATTGAGGAGCGGGCAGGATTAGCCAGCTCCATACCCGCCCTAATCTGAGGACAAAAACCCACAATTGCCTCCTCCTGAGATCCAGAGACAGAAAGATTCAATTTGATCTGCTCTCCTCAACATAACAAGAGTGTCTTTTGGGGTTAAAATGACTACTGCTCACTCTACCATCCGTCAATGTGGATTCAACTCTAAACGATGTCCTTTTAATCCTTGTGATCGATCCCTTTTGTCACAGTTTGGAACACTGACAGGCTCTGATCTGAGGCACTGAAAGCAAACAGAGAATGTGTCTCCATTTGTGACATTTGGCATGAGTCAAAAGTTTTTTTACATTTTGATATTTGCTGGAGTTTCTTGTTCTTGAGGGACATCTGGGAGAAAAAAGAACCAATAATATATTCATACATATCAAAGATTCCTTGATACCAGGATAGGTGTGAAAAAATAATTTCTAAGAGGTCATATTTTGCCATAAATAAGGTTATATATTCATTTCTGAAGACTACTAGAGTATGTTCTGAATCAGTAATTTTCAAAAAACATCTATTTTTCATATACAGAGTGCCGCTGATAGTGCTGCATTCTCAGTCTGTCTGAGACAGTCTGTTAAGCTGTTTCCTTTTAGTTCAGTAAGGCACGCAGTCACTGGTGTTTCCACTGTCAGATAAGGAGAAAAAGTACCTAAATAACTTACCCATGATGCCCAACCTTTTTGGCACCTCTCTGAACAGATGCCCTGCATGCCAAACCGACCCTAAAAGGTGGAGCAAAAAGCACTGCAGTCTGTTGATTGGTCTTAAAAATGGTCAATTCTTATGCAACAGCTGAAAAAATGAAAACACCTACCTTGACATGTTCAAATGAGCTTTGGATTCAGAGTGACCTGCTATACCGTTGCTTTAAATAATGCCCACATGAAACAATGCTCCTCATAGTAATAGAGTGCTTAAGTCCTCCATTATTGCTCTTTTTGTTTCTGATTGTGCTCTCCTTCAGACTGCTTCACTTTGTTGTGCTGTTGTGACGTCATGTATTTACATAGCCAGTGCGACCCTCTCCTCTTGGCTCACATTCCTGCCCTCAAGTGAAGGTTCAACTGGTGGTGGAAATGCAAACAAGATCAGGGTTAACCACACCAAACCATACCAAACTGTACTGAACCAAACCAGACCACTTGATGGAAACAGCCCCTGCCTCTTTAAGGCTCCCTTTCCCATGTTGGCCTAGTCTGCTGTGATTGGTCTGCAGGTCCATGTCAGTTCAGCTCTTCTTGGCGCCGTATCATCAACAACCCTACATTCAATCTTAACATCTGTTCTCTGCAATGGACTTACTGTGAGCTAATGGGCTTCAGCTGATGAGAATAACAATGCAAGGATGTCACACTGGTAGGTCTAGGAGGTTGGGGAAACGAGATGTTGTTGGCAGTTGCTGGCACCGCAAAGAGGGGAAAGGGAAAGGTCAGGTCAGGCATGTATACCATAAAAAGCATGCTATGACCTCTTTTACATGTAAGTCTTGCAGCTGCAATGTGCTGTTTTAAACTCCGCAAAGCTAATTTAATATAGCTTGCCGGTAGCTAAAGCTAATATCTCTGCGTACCACCAAAGAAAATACAGTTCATTTACCTCTTTGCAAATATGTCAGATGTGATTTCAATGATTATGATAACTACAACTTATTGATTAAACAATTGAGGATAAATACGGTACCTCTGCCCATCCTAGATATGTTAAGCCAATACAAGCATACAGGGAGACTTGGGGTTTTGTAAATATTTTCTGAATAAGAGGTGTTAGTTTTGTGTTGAACTTTGATAATCAAAGGTTAATATCAGTCTTAATGATGCCAGTCATTGAGATGAATATGCACCCGCACCCACTGGCTACTATAAGGCATACCTTGTCATGACTGGGTTGGCCCCTTTTTGCCTTCAGAATTGCATCAGTTCTTAGTGGCATAGATTCAACAAGATGATGGAAAAATACAGAGATTTTGGCCTATATTGACATAATAGCATCAAATAGTTTCTGCAGATTGAGCAGCGGCGCATCCACAATGCCAACATCCACTTCCACCACATCCCACAATGTGCTTTTTTGGATTGACAACTGGTGAGCATGCGGGCCACTAGAATATAATTAGCTCATTGTCACGTTCAATCGTTCAATAGACCAGTTTTAGATAATTTATGCTTTGTGTTATTGCATGTATTCTGCTGGAAGTAGCCATGAAAATGTGATGGCTGTGGTGTTTAAATAATGCTAAGTTGGTGCCAGTGGCCCAAAGTGTGCCAAGAAAATGCCCCCATCCCCCTATGATTTCATGCTTGCACCAAATTCTGATCCTAAAATTTGATAAGGCAGTTTAAGTATCAGACAAGGCAACATTTTACACCTTTACTTGTCCGCTCGCTAGCCTCAGATTCCTGCTGTAGTTGACAGGATTGGCACTTGGTGTGGTCATCCATGGTCCATCAAGATTTACATTTTGCATGTTCAGAAATGGTCTCCTGAATATCTCGGTTGTAACAAGTGGTTACATGAGTTTCTGCTGCCTTTCTATCATGTTGAACCACACTGGCCATCCCTCTCTGACCTCTGACATCAACAAGGCATTTTTGACCAGAGTACTACCCCTCACTGGATACTGTTTATTTCTCAGACCATTCCCTATAAACTTTTGAAACTATTGTGCATGAAAATCCCAGTAGATCAGTAGTTTCTGAAATACTCAGACTGGCCCAATCTGACACCAAAAACCATGCCATGTTCAAAGTCACTTAAAGGTCCCATGTCCTGGAGTGTTTGACTGTTTTGATTGTTTTGAGGATTTGATTTAAGTTGAAAAATAAAAAATGTAATCTCTGTAGAGGATCAGAAACAGCTCTTTTTTCCTCCCCTCTGGAAACGCTTGGATCTGAGGGGTCTGGGAAGCCATGGGAGGCTATAATGATGAGCTCTGTGCTGATTGGCTAAACAATGTCTGATGGGGTGGGGAAGAGAGGTTACAGGCTTCAGAGCAGACTTTCAAAATGGACATGACATCTGCCTGTGACAGGCAGACAACACACATGTAGGTGGAGGCTATTGCTAGCTAGTACATCATAAACCCCAGGAAGTAAAAAACAGAGCATTTTAAGTTTCCTTTAAAAAAAAAAAGACATAGCACATTTCTCCATGAACTGAGAGTTTAGTACAAAGTGTCTAAAATAAAAGTTAAGCAAAAGTAAAAGTCCCCTCTAACAACATTAAAAGCAAAGAAAATTGATTTTGAAGGACATGGGACCTTAAATCACTTTTCTTCCTCATGTTCATGCACAACAAGTTAATGAGCAGTTGGACAGGAGCAACTTCTTCAGCCCAGCTTTTCCAGCATCTTTTTAAGGCCCAGCAAAACTCTAAGCTAAATGCTAAAATTAGGTAAAACAGCAGGAGTGCTCATGTAACAATATTTGGCAGGTATATCATTTTCATGTGTTAGCTTGGGAGCATTTGCTAATTAGCACTCCAGAAACAAAACAGCAGAGGATGGTAGTAATGGCTTCAATTCTTGTGTTTGGTAATAAACAATAGACACGGACGAATTAAAAAATGATGGCTGAACAGAAAAGGGGAGTTTGTACAATTATTTTAATCCACTTGGTCATTACAGAGACAGTTCCCCCTCAGAGCCGAACTAAAAGAACAGTGAGTTATTCCACCGCTTGGATGCAGTTACGTCTTGTGAGAGCAGACGCCATTGTCACAGTTAGTGAGTAGAGCTCAGAGTGTGATGCATCATTACAAAGGCTACCTGCTAAATGTGTTGTCAGCGTGTCATTATTAGACAGAAGCCGCCTGGTTCATCGCTCTGAGCCGAGCTGACTCCCTCTGTCTCTTCCCCTCTCACTGTCTCTCTCTCGCTCTCTCTCTCTCTCTCTGTCTCTTACTCAGAGGCATCTGCCTCATTAACCACCATCAGTATCTTGTTTGCTGTGTGTGATTTAGATGTTTTGGTAGTGAGGCGGGGGGTGCTATGTGTGTGAGTGCAGGCAGCTCTCATTAAGCTGGAAAAACATTGACATTTTTGCCAGAATTCAGATCATTTCTTTTCTTTTATCCATCAGAGGGTTCCTCCAATCAACTCCCCAATGTGTGCACATGTGTGTGTGTGTTTGTGTGTGTTTGTGTGAATGTATTTTGGTCGTGTAGATGGTGACAGATGTTTGCTGACTCGACTAGTTTGTGCCACAAACTCAGCCCAGCCACCCAAAGAAAAAAAAGGCATGGTGCCAGACGGACCCTGGTGGGACAGCTCATGCTAAATCTCTCTCCTTTTCAATTCAAAAACTCTTTCTTCTTAACCTTGCAGTGCAGCTGGATCTGCCTGATGATGTCTGTAATAAGGCAGATCCTTCTTGCTCAGCTTCAGTCTACAACTGTGAGGGACCCAAAACGCCACTGCCCAATCAGTGTGCTTTCAGAGGATGCTCACACAGGGATTAGCATAGAAGCTAACAGCTTCAGAAGCAGTTTTATCAGATCTGGACTTTTATATATTTATTTATTTAATGAAAAACAAATAAAAACACAACAAACTTCTTCATAAAAAGGACATTTTCACTCCACTTCTTGGCGAGAGTTTGTTTTACAAAGTAGCTTATATTCTGTCCTACGACTGGGGCAGTTGCAGTAGTAGTACTATTTCTAATTTCTGATTTTCAGAATGATGGAATGATCATCCAATCACCTGCTTGACATTCCAAGTACTGCCCATTCCCAAACACTGCCTGTGGGCTCTCAACAACTGTGATTGTTTTGTAATGAAAGTGACTGTGCCTTTCAAAAGCATATCCAGCAGGATATGCTTTTGAAAGGTACTGGCTCTCAGATGAATGAGTGAATGTATTGAATGGCTCATGTGGTGTGTCAGGTTAGCCCAGTTCAGCCACCTAAAGAAAAAAGAAGCCTCGGTGCAACACAGACGCTGATGGCGTCTTAATATGTTTGACTATACCTGCAGTTGCCGCTAGTGTTGTTGTTACTGATAACAAAATAGAAGATTTTTAAATCTTATAGGCCATATATGGAAAAACAACCCAAATGTGTTTTACACAAACATCTCAAAATACCGCCAAAGTGTCTCCCTTCAGGAAATGGGTTCTTAAAAGGACATTTTGAAAACTCCAATCAGCGTCCTTTAGAGCAGGAAGAGTAGGGAGCTACGAGAGAGATGACAGCAGAAAGTGACTGCTTTTAGAGAGATTAGCATTGATGATAACAGCTTCAGTTGCAGTTTTATCAGATCTGGACTTCATTTCTTTATTAAATGAAAAACAAACAACAACACTACAAACTTCTCAATAGAAAACATTTTTCTGCTCCACTTCTGACATGTTTTTGCAAGTCTGTTCTATGACTTTGTTTAGGTTTTGTATTTTACACCACAGCAGTAGTGCCCAAATATTATCTGAGAGGCCTGTAGTGAATGTGATTGACAGAACAATTGTCCAATCATGTGCAGGATATGCTTTTGAAAGGTTCTGCCCATTCATAAACATTTTCTATGGGCTCTTTCCCAGATGGACTAGTGAAATGTATTGAATGGCCATCTGATGTGTCAAGTTAATGATCATGAAAAGCTAACAAGGATTTACACTAAAACAAGTCTGTTCTGAGCAGGGCTGGAATGGAGAGAGACCGCTTCAGAAGCTGCCATTGCTTTGAAACATGCAGTCACTTCTCACTGTCATCACATCTGGAGCTCCTCTTTCCCCTGATTGGGTCATTCAGCTTTTAGCCGAGTAAACTTGTAGAAAATTGGAGCTCGAGAAGATGGACCTGCATGATTTCAGACAATGAATCAGGCAGGTCCGTCTGCTCTGCAATGTTACACCCCAGCTTTAACTTTCAAAGTAAAAATTATAAAGTGCTTGAGGCTGCAGTATCTACAGTAAGATATATGCAATCACTGAATCACTTACTGTCTAACTTGTGTTTAAACAACATTAAAACTAGCATGGATGGATGGATTTGGGATTTATTGCAATGTAATACAGCGATCATTACAATATTCCTCAGTGTTTCTATTTTACAATGTACAAACTAGATTAAAAAAAAGGCCATAAATAAACAAAATGCTTCTTGTATTTAAGTTTTAGCATTAAACAAGAGACATGTACGTTTGACACAGACAGATGACAGTCGACAATAAATGTCTAATTAAACAAAATGGTACAATTCAAAAATAAAAACAAAACATTTCAGAACAGAAGCAGAAATCTTTCAGTGTGTTAGTGTTACACAGGTAAGAGCTCATAGTGATACATTCTGTCCGGCTCCTCCCTCTAACTCTCTTTGCATATTCAAAGATCGCTGAAGTCCTGAAGAGGGGGAGACCAGGTTTGTGTGCAGTCACACAACATACACCACACTCATGCACACATGCGAACACACACACACACACACACACACACACTCCCACCCACGCATACATACAAGCGAACACATTTTATTCAAGTCAAGCTCAAAGCAGCAGAAAAGAAAAAAAAGTTGGAAGCCATTCTGCTTATGCACAGCCTTACATGTCAGCCTTCACAAAACCAGAGAATAAAATCATGAAAAATAGAAGAGGATAAGAGGATGAGGCTTCAGTCCAAGCTCGCAGTGGCTTAATGTCTTCTGCTGCCACGTCCAGATCATGGATTTCAGAAAAACTCCATGGGAATGGAAGTTTACAAAAGTGCTGCTTTCACTCTGTAGTCCTACTTCACTTCGCTCCTTGAAAAAGTCACTCTAAAGTGCATGGATGAGGTAAATGAAATTCTTCTGGAGAACAGGTTTGCACCCTACGTGCTGCGGCTCAGACCGGGACCATCGTGTGTTGCATGTGCTGCATTTGAGACAACATTTCCTGCTGCACACTGGAAATAAGTATGTCCTGATGTGAGGGTGTGATTATTCCGAGTCTGTCCATCTCCCTGTGAGAACAAAAACAGAGATATTTTCAAGCACATCAAGACACAACAGCCAGTATTCACAGAAAACTTAATCTATATGTCATCAAAGTTTTAATCAATTAATATGTATATTTGTGGCTTGTTATTGCCTTGTAATCAAAATAACCGTAGACAGAAATGCTCTTAAAAGTTTTTGTTACCAAATTTATACTCACATGAAGTGCACAAACTATCTGCTAACTGATACAATGAGGTTGTGATAAATGAAGAACTGCAGTACTTCAAAACTGTCATATAAGTTCATAATGATTAAATCAAAGTGTGAAAAATGTAAATTGTCCCAGACCTCTTAAGCATCAAGCTATTACATCTATGAAATGCACATTAAAACCCACATATCCTACACTGCACATTATCTTTATTATTTTTGGTGAAAGAATTCCCAGACATCCTCTTTCCTGGTTGCAGCTGACATTGTGCATCTGAGACTAATCAAGTCAGAATATTGTAGTCTATAAGAACACTCAAGCACAGGTATTAAAAAACTCAAGAGTGAAGAAAAACCTGAACATTTCATTAAGGACTATTTTTTGATTGCAGAATTTTATCGTTGCACAGGGAGCTTATATACTTTACACATTTAGTTGAAGTTTTATGTGTTTTTTTTTTACAGATTTAGATGCCACAAAAGAGTTTGACAATTGAAACCATAACAGTTATTTAAATAAGTGCAATGCATGTTCATTAAGTCTTCAGGCTTATTGTAAATTAAGATGAACATATATTTTGATAATATATGTTTCCTTTAATTAAAAGAAATATGACTTCTATGGAACAACAGTATGCATGTTTTAATATGAAATATAGGCCCTTTGAGATGTACAATGATATCCTGTCAAACACCATAAGTGCCCAGAGTGCTCGCTGAATCATCAAACAGCATCTCAAGCATCTCCCATCAACACACAGCAATTAGGCAGCATCACAGATAAAACAGCATGTAGAGGAAAGAGAGGATATTGTCCTCTAGGCTCTGCTTTTTCTGTGTTGTCTTCCTTTAAAGGGATAAAATGTGGAGTTGGTGCACTGAAACGTCTGAATTAATTAACAAGTGACTAACTCTATGTTACATATATTTTTAGTTGTGTACTAACATCACCTCAAATGATCTGAACAGTTTTTAAAGCCAGAAAAATCCATAATTTTGTTTTGTTGAAATGGTTTATGTCATGTCATGTCGGCTTTCATGACAGAGCCTCCAAGACAAGACATGGTGATTTTATTGATACTTTCAAAACTTTACTGAAGTCTGCTTTTCTGCTGCTCTGCCTCACGTAGTTCTGTGCTGCTTCCATAGTCCTCAATTACATGCACACAGCACACTGTTTACTGCAGGGATGTTGAGGCCATAACCCCTACATACACTTTGCACTCCTCCATCACGTGCACTGATGATTCTAGAAACCTGGACTACTGAGGACACATGTTTGAGCCCAGGGCACAAGACGGTTGAAACCCCACACTCGAAGTGAAGTTCAAATTGATTGTTCAATAAAATAATTATGATTTGATTAAGTATTACTTACAAATAAATCTGTTGAAACTTAACATTTTAATTGTATTATTTTGCATGGATTTCTGATGACAAAACAAAATGTTTATATTTATGTTTGGATATGATACAGTTTGTTTAAATTAACCCCAATTTACAACTAATTGCCATAAGTTTCCAATTTGGCATATTTCCAAAATCCCCCAGCTTAACTTCCCATAGAAAGTGCCTGGAAAGTTTCATGAAATTTTCCACCCCTTTTTATTTCACAGTAAACTATTATTTTCATTTTATAAACAAATTTCATGTTATCAGAAAGAAAATATGTTTAAATTCTCCTTTCCTATTTGCATAGCAGGTGAGATGCTTTGTGTCTTGCAGGGTGAACAATGACAGCCACTTTTAACAGCTTTTCTCCCTCATTATGTGAAATTTCTGCACATATTTTGAACAGTGGTTCAGTTTAGTTAATACACTTTTTGGAAAGCAGTTTGTGACAGAGAATATTTCATTCTCTTCTCTGTGCAGATAAATCATTTTGTGATCCTAGAGATTAACGCTTAAAAATCAATTTGGAGACACAAAGCATACCTTAATCATAACATTTAGAATTGATTTTGTTTAATTTAGATTTTGTCTTTTTTTTTTTTGCATGAAACAGATATCCTGTCACCCGCGACCCCGAAAGGGGTAAGAGGTATAGAAAATGATTGAATGAATGAAGATATCCCGTCATTGCAGCTCATGTTAAAACACGAAGAGGTGTTAGTTCATGCCAAACTGTTTTAGTTCATTTTCTCATGAACCTGCACTTACTGGTGTGTGAGAGCCAGGAGGCTGTCGAGGCCAGTGTATCCTGCTGCTGCCAGAGTGTCTCTGTACCTCTCCAGTCCAATGGACTGCAGCCACACGCACATGGACCACTCTGGTACACACACCTCTGGCACTACCGACACACACACCTCTGAACCCAAACCAGACTCCAGCATGGCAGCTGTTGGTCTGGGAGAAGAGAAGGTGGGGGTTAGAGGGCTGTCATCTAAATAAACTAATTCTGCGATCATCTCTGTCATGTTTACATATAAGGGGTTACCTGTCCCCTCCTGTGCGGCGCAGAGTGCCAGGGTTACGAATGAGTTTATCCAGCATGTTGAGGATTTGGCTGAAGGTGGGTCGCTCAGCTCGCTCTCTCTCCCAGCAGTCCAACATTAACTGATGCAGCACCACAGGACAGTCCATCGGGGCAGGCAGGCGGTAGCCCTCCTCAATCGCTTTGATCACCTACAGGAGAGACGGACATGAAGGGTATAGCTTGACAAAAGCAAGATCTAACAGCTCAATGTACTGAGCTTCAGTCCAGGTAAAAATGTTCCTTGGGGATAATCTGGTCAGTTTGTCTCCGGCAGATACCAATCACCAATCACCCCTGAGTGAAATCTACTGAAAATAAAACAGTGACTGTTGTTTTGTTAAAACTGCTGGTTTAGAGGATGGTCAGATGGTCATGGTAGCTTAATCTGATCCTAGTACAAAAACATCCTCATCAGTCAACAACATGCTTTTACAGACTTTGTTCAGAGCAGCAATTGAAAAAGAAGTGATTTTCAAAGCTTGATTGATGCAGTTTGTATTAAACTAAAGTGTTACAATCCTAATTAATCCTAGTATGTTAATCAGCTAAAATGTGAATACAATATTCAGACACAAGACAACAATAAAGCTAGAAGTGTGGTTTTAAAGTGTAATTGCTTGAGGCACAACATATTTGTATTAGGGCTGGGTGATATGGCCTGAAACTAAAATCTCAGATTTTCTCTCACAAAACTCGATTTCCAATTTTAACTGATTTATTTCCTCCCCAAAAAAAACAAACAACAACAAAAAAAAATAGACGAAATGGAAATTATGAATGTGCCATTGCAAAAAAAAATGTCAGGGCCAAGCATTATAAAAACTGTGAAAATTGTCAGTATTTCTATCATCAAACATTACCACAACATACAAATTGTTGTTTGTCTGTTAGAAGGAAACGCAGAGAAGGGTTTTTAACTCTGGTAATACAGAACAGGGCAAAATAAGTGACGGAACAAGTCAAGGAAAAAGTCTTGATATCTATTTTTCAAGTCTTCTGCAAGAAAAACATTTGAATAAATCAATTAAAACAATACGTTGCCCAGCCCTAAAGAACACAAAACAGCCTCTTCTGCTTGTTTTCCAGAACTTGATCCATCTTTACATGTTTAGTTTAATCTATAAACTATATTACTCAGGAAATATCTTTTAAAAACACTTAAGAATTCATTTGAGACTGTTGAATTTCATCTATTCAGCAACAAACACTTTATCCATTTACAAAATTGGTTGAGTGATAAATGAGACCAAAATGTTCTGATTCTCTCCACCCACTCATTCTGTTAAAGGAACAGTTTGAGATTTTTTTTAAGTGGGGTTGTATGAGGTAAATAGCATTAGCCTGAACACTAGCCACACTGACAAACAAAAGCTCTGACTCTACAAAAATACTTGTGACGAAGGCTCATGTTATACAGTGCTGCTAATGGCACCACCAAATCCATTTAATTTCAAGAATTTTGGGTGAAAACAAGTCACAAAAACAACATAGACATAAACTTCAGGTACAGTGCTAAACCCCACTTCAAAAATACCAAACTAACCCCTTAGCAAAAGAGGACAGTGTTACCTTAAAAGTTTTTTTAAGTGTTCTAATAAGGATAAGGGGTTATCTTTAAGATTTTTTCCAACTTCCTTTAACACAAATGAAGAGGGCATATCGACTAATACAAACCTTTTCAAAAATATAATTGGCTCATCTAAAGGCTGCTTTGGAAAAAAATGTTGCAGCAACATATTTATACAGTGAGATTTAACATGTTTGTGTCCATGAGCCCTCTCATGACTGCGTCACTTTTCCCCCTTTAAAGAAGTGATGTGACTTGATACCCTGTCATCAGATGAATACTTTTGTTTAGTAAAATATCAAATTCACTTGAACAAAAACACAATATGGAAGAAAAGCATGCTTGTGTCAATTGTATTTTTTTTTCTGCAAAACTGTTTTTACTTTTTCCACAGATTCAGTCTAAACAAAGTCTTGTATGTAATTCTTAAAACTGTGCAAGAAGACTGTATGTGGAAGCAAAACACAAAATAAAAAAAATGAATTTCTGGCTCTTCAGATTCCATACAGTAATAATAATACACAATGCATACTGAGCAATAATTGCCGCAGCATGTTAGTAAATAAACTGTTGTGCATTCTGGTTTTGTACAGGAAATGATTTAATGTCTCTAAGCTGAAACACCACTTTGAAATACCACAGCAAATAAATTTTATGAACAGAAAGACACTCCCTTTACCAAAGATTTATGACATCTTTTTGTTCAGAAAAATCTCCTCAGAGCGGTTTCACCACCGTCTCCAACAGGGTTTAGATTTTTTACAGCTGTGAGCAGCTCCTCTGTGTCCTTTAAGCATTAAACTTTTGGACAATAAAGATGGTAGAGACAACAGTTAATATTTAATCTTTTAACAGACATAGCCTAATTTTCATTATTTTCTGACACAAAATATCATCCTAAGTATGTCACTTTTTCATGGGCTGAATTTCGTAATCCAACTCAAAGTTGGCTGAAGTTACTATTAACCAGATCCTGAAAACAACACATTGTCTACAATCAGGGTTAAAACTGATTCTTATAATGTATGAATTGCTGTTTATTTACAATGTAAAACTAAAGATCTGACAGGAGAAAGTATGTCTCCATTAAGCAATGGAAAGTTTGTTACAGCTTTGCTGAATGTGCTGATTAGGGGGATGAAGAAAGTGAACTTTTCAAGAGTTAGAATGTCATGAATTCAAAACTCAGCTGAGTTCCACTAAAACCAAAGTTTAAAATGCTTCACTTAATTGATTGTTTAAGTCTGTGCCAGTTAATAAGGGAATAAAAAAAAAGTCAAGCAGCTCAGCGTGTCCTAATATCATCTGAAAAGTACAGTAAATACTCGGATAAAGAGTGTGGAGAGTGGCTCAGCAGGAAACTTTTCTCAGACTCTCACAGCGCTGCAGATGAAATCAATCATGTTTGTAAATTTCCATATGCCACACTGACTCTGTGACCCTGCTCAGACTTAACAAGCTCTGATAGAAAAGTGATGGAAATGTTGTCCTTAAGTAGGATTTTTGTCTCAGATCTCAAAACTAAATCCTCTTAAAATTATTTAGTGAACTCTCAGCTGAGGAGGAAATACAAAGCTGGCTGCATTTTCCGGTCATTTTCTATCACGCCTAAATATTCATCCTCAATAAAATGTCCCTGTGATGACTGGACACAGGCTTGGCCTGCTGCCCTCTCTGGATGTTAAAAGGCAAAATTAACATTTTTCAAAATGATGCAGTGGTCGCCGGGTCAGAATACATTATGTTGCACAGAAGATGTTAATTTACTCCAGAAGTCTTTTCCTAAACTATTTAAATCCAAAAGTGAAGCATTTTTTAAGTCACCTATTAAAATGGGATCATCAGAATTAATACGAGGGCCCAGCAGAAGTAAAAGTTTAATTTAATTTTTCAGAGCAGATTTATCCTGCATAAGGAAAAGTGAAACTGATGCTGATGGAGGATGTCTTCACACGTTGATATTAAGTTGTTCTTTTATGTTTTCCAAATTATTAAGCCAGTCCCCACTTATAAACCACTTATTGTAACTTCAAGTGCTCCTAGAGAGCAAACTGCCAAGGCACTTCCATCATTGTCGGGTGAGTGATGTGGAAAACTGCCCTATTTCAGACTGTTATTAAATCCTTAAAAAAATTCCACGTTCCGCTTTTGGATCACCACCCAAATCTTATCGCTCCTTCCTTGTGCAATGACCAGCATTCACTGAAAATTTCATCAAAATCTGTTGATAACTTTTTGAGTTATCCTGTTCACAAACTAACAAACAAACTAACAAACAACAGCATCGACATGTCCTCCCTGGCAGAGGCAAAAACAAAAACAAAGGTGAATCTTAAAGTAAATAACCAAAGTATAAACATCAATTAGATGTTAAAGAGTGATTTCCAGGTTTAATTGTGCCTTCCACATACTCTACATACATCTCTACAAAACTTGATTTTGTCTTCACTTCCAAATTAATGTAAAGAGTTGCTGTGAAGAGTTTCTTGCTGTTTATTGAAAAGACTGTAACAAAAACGTGAACCTCTTAATGAGATACAAAAGCAAATCAGACCATTAGAGAGAAGATTTATTGTTTCTTTGTGGTTGTTTAACTGCCTGTAAACGTTATATTTACATTTACCTCAGCAACAAATCTCACTGTCTGGTATATTTGACTGAAGGGTAAATTTTCCTTTTACATATTTGTAGGACAGTATCTGGAAAACCACTACAGTACTACTTTGTCCAAATAAATAGAACATGATCATTGAGTATTCAAGAACTCCACAAGTGGCAGTATTAGCAATTTGGGGGTCCAAGGCAAATGGGGCCCTCAACTTCAATTCTTTTACATAAGCAGGGACACTGACTTCACATGACTTACAGCCATTTTGATGCCATTTTTGCACAAACTATTTCAATAATTAATGAAGAGATAAAAATAAGCCTTCAGTTTAATATTTCCCCCTAGAATTTTTTGCTTGGGGTGGTTTTATGTGGCCCTCTTGATAACCAGGGTCTCCCATCGCTGCTTGAAGCAGTCTCTGGTATTACACATGGCACAGCATATTTAATATTGTACATGGTCAGATTACCAAAAAATGGAAAAAAAAGTCAAATCAGGCAGTTGAAATTCAAGCATGTGTAAGAGATCTTTCTCCTGCATGTAAATCATATTTTCCACGAGTTCTTTATATAACAATGATTCTGCATTCTGAGTTGACATTTACCTTTAAATATGCAAAAAGTTTCAGAAATGAACCTGCTCTTCAGTCTGAGAGAAAACTCATAGGCCAGAGGACATAAAAAATGACTCACGTCTTGGTTGTTCATATCCCAGTAGGGTCTCTCTCCATATGAGACCACCTCCCACATGACGATCCCATAGCTCCATACATCACTGGCTGTGGTGAACTTCCTGTAAGCTATCGCCTCTGGAGCCGTCCATCTGATGGGGATTTTCCCTCCGGGGGAAAGATAAGTCCCTGTGGGCTCCTGAAATAGAGAAAAGGGGAAGAGTGATTCAGTGAAATGTGGGTTATGTGTATTGATTGAATGATCTGAAGGGAGGACTGGTCTGCATTTCCCAAAAGTCTGACTTCCATGTTTGTACTTTCTCTTTGTCTACACCACATGAGTTCCAAGCAGCTTTCACCCTGAATAAAATGAACAGTGCCGAGCCACCTGAAGGACATCACAGACCCCCTGCTGGACCCCCTGCAGTTTAACTACAGGGCAAACAGGTTGGTATATAATGCAGTAAACACAAGACTGCAGCACTTTCAACATAAATTGGACCATTTAAAGAACCATACAGGGAAACACTTTGTGGATTTCTGCTCAACGTTCAACACCATCACCCCAGAAATCTTCCAACACAAACTGACACTACCTCCATCAGCAAGTGGATTACAAGCTTCCTGACTGACAGGAGGAGGCAGGTGAGGCTGAGTAGCATCACATACAGCACCTGGACCATGAGCACTGGTGGTCCTCAGGGATATGTCCTCTCCCCACTGCCCACACTCCAGCTCTCCAGGGTAGGAAAGAGGAGGAGTGTGATCCTGGCTGCATGCATGTGCTTCTGCACAGCAGTCATTCAGTGATGACCTGTGTGTGTCCTTAGTGGTTCTAGTGTTAAAGATTAGTCAATCTATTTGAGATAGGCTTTCTTTGCTTTGAGATTCAAGTTTGACGGGGGTTGTTAAAAATTCTTAAATTTGTAAATAAATCTCTCTAAAATTGCTTGTACTTAGTTTCTATTTCTTTTCCTGGGTTTAATATTTTATTGTTCCTTCCCTCATCCCTAAACCAGTTAGGGGAACTTAACACCTTGTATCCATTTATAGCCAAAAACAGACCGGGGTTTGTCAGAGACCATTAATAAATAGTTTGTATTTTGACAAAGATGCTCTCTGGCACTTTGGCAGCCTTGTATGCCCCCTTGGACAAAGAAAATTCACAAAAACCTGACAGTTATGACACTGTTGGCCATGACTTAGCTCTCAGGTCAAGAATAACCAAATGCTATCAGCAATCAGGGGCCCATTTATGGGGCTTTTCAGCGGCCCAGACATTTCTATGGGCAGTCATGCTTACTTTAGTACAAATGTCTATACAGACACACGTATTTCAGCTTCACTTTTTTCTGGTAGCTTCTACATAATAGCTTTATATTCTCATTACATTTTTAGATTGTTTAAAAAAATATTTGTATTCAAATGTTTTCACACAAAGGTATAGAAGAGTATGAAGCATTAGAAAAACAATGACTGATTGAAGATCTTCTTTTCATAATCCTTAACATGGAGAAAAAAGTGGAAAAGTCAAAACATGAAAGTAAGTTTTATTCTTGGGGCTCTGCTTCTACATGATTCTCAAGATTTAAATGGACTTCATCTTGACATTGTATTTCAACTTAACTCTGAACATTTCATCTCTTTTTCTTGACATTTTTACACCATGAAAAAAATCTTCCCCTCAGATTTCCAAAGCCTGTCCCTAAATACTCCTCTGTATGAAGGGCAAAGTAAACCAAAGTCAAATTCCCTCTGTGTTTACACATAACTGGTACATAAAGCTGATTCTGAAGAGTAACTGATTTTTAATGACGTCATGATTTGTTTGTGTGTATACAGTAAACAGAGACTGTTTGTTTTACCCTTGTGGTATACGCAGCCTCTGGGTCGTCCTCCAGAACTCGACTCAGGCCAAAGTCCGACACCTTACACACCAGGTTGCTGTTGACCAGGATGTTTCGAGCTGCCAGGTCTCTGTGAACGTAGCTCATGTCTGACAGGTACTTCATACCTGAGGCGATGCCGCGCAGCATGCCGACCAGCTGGATCACCGTGAACTGACCGTCATGTTTCTGAAGGATAAAGATGGAGAGAGGGTTCGCATGGGCACAAAGACGAGCTGGGCAGGTTTAAGAGAGGACTTTTTTAGTTGGTTTGTCAGGTAATGCTTCTCAAAATCAAACTATTCAAAATAAAAAAGTGTCAAGTGAGTTTTGTATCATGCCCTGTTTAGTTCTTATTTTTCTTTTGCATGTACATTCAAGATTGTCAATGCCAACGCTTCTCTGCTCTCTCTCCATTCTGTTTGGTTTCTTTTAAAACTGTTATATTGCCCTTTACTTGGGTTCATATATTTGTTTTTGTTTTAGTTCATCCACAATTACTTATTTCACACAGTGAATGTTCCTGATCCAAAAACAAACCGATCACCATTAAAGCCAGCAATTTATTGCAAAACTCAGACAGGGGCCATGAAGGGGGTTTTTTGCAAATACTTTATATTTGTTTTCACATCACTTGAATTTGATTGAAAGAAAATTGTTTAGTTTGCTGTCTCTCTCAGTGCCTCCCCGTACATCCTCTTGCTCTCCTCTGCTGAGCCCACATCACACTTTAAAAACCCCTGATTTGTATTAATGACTAACTGTTTAAATTACATTAGTGCACTCTTATGCCTACAATCGTTTTCTTTTATCTATGTTTTAGTGTATGTTTAAGTTTACTTATCTTTCTATTTAAAAAAATATATATATCTTTATTATCTTTAATTTTTTTGTCATTTTGGTGCCATTTAATGGATGCAATGTTATAAATGCCTTTGTTTATAAGTCTGTAAGCCTACTGAAATTATGAAAGAATGGTGCACATTAGTTAACTTGCCAAGCCTTTCCCTAATTGAACTGATTTTGATATCTAGGTGAAAACCACAACAGTAAAAGGTTCCCCTTTTGGGACACCTTTTGCCTGTAAACAATCATATTGTTATTTTTACTAAAATCATTTTTTCTTAATAATCTTCAAGAGGTCCTGACAAAGACCATCAAGTCTTGTTACACATGTATTATCTTTATGTTGTTGTATTTTTGTTTTAGCTTACTCTAATATAGATTTCTCTTCAAAAAGCTCCTGTCTTAAATATCTTAATGTGTAAAGCAATACTCGTCAGCTAGTCTTTTAGCAGCTGACCTCTAAAAATTAGTGTAACACTTTAAAATGAGCCTTTTAGATAATACTTTTAACAAACATACCCGCAGAAAAGCATCAAGGGATCCATTTTCCATGTACTCTGTGATGATCATCAATGGCTTGCCTTCAAAAGAGTAGAGTTGGAAATATTAGGCTGAATCAAAAGCTAAAACAACATGACGTGATTTCTTTTTATCATCTTACATCTCGTGACAACGCCCTCCAGTCTGATGATATTGGGATGATCAAACTGGCCCATGATGGATGCCTCAGACAGGAAGTCCCGCCTCTGCTTGTCCGAGTATCCTGCCTTCAGACTCTTGATGGCCACATAGATCTCCCTCTTTCCCTGAAGGCGAAGACGACCACTGCACACCTCCCCAAACTCCCCTACACACATACACAAAAACAGCAGAGTCAGCGCCAAGTAAGCAAGCATGCTTAAGTGTGAGAGTGTGTGTGGGTTAATGTATGTGTGAGCGTTAATGCCAGGCTTACCCATGCCAATAACCCTCTCAATGTGAATACTGCTAACATCGATCTCCTTGGCAAACTCGTGGATGGCCTGGTCGGGGTCTTCGTAGGTGAACGGGTCCACATAGATTTTGACTCCTGCAGAGGGGGCGGAGGAGGGGGGGAGGTAGAAGGGAGAAAGAGGAGGACGGAGGGATGCAGAGGAGGATGAGGAAGAGTTGTATAACTGCTGCATATGTTATGTAAATGTCTTTGGCAATATATGTGTGAGATGTGTGCAGGTGGCTTGAAGAAAAGATGAGAAAAAGAGGAATCCATCTGTCTCTCCTCATTACAGAATGTTTGTGTGTGTTTCTGTGTTTGTGTGTCCGTGTTGTGGTACCTGGGTTCAGATGTTTCTCCTCCTCTGACTCCTGCTTTGTTTTGCTGTACTTGCTCCTTCTGATGACACATAAAAACAAAAACATTAGACCCTGTTACATTCTGCATCAACATCTATACTGAGTAAGCAGGTGCCATGCTAACATATTCTGATATAGAGGCCACGATACGATATGTACAACAATATTCATAACCTCTTGACATTAACTACACCTTTTACAAAATTTCCAACATTTGTAGTCCGTGTTTGCACAAACAAAAACAGCAAGGACAAGGTTTTAAGAATCCTATATTTTAAGAAATTAAACTTTAAGTCTTCAGAGATCTTTAAAGCAGTTAAAAATGTGAGCTGCATCATGTTGTTTCGCTGCTACTGCCATCTTTGGTTCCTTCTTTTTGTCAAGTGCAACATGGGTGATTATTACCAAAGGTGTGTTCCAACAACTGCTGTCGCAGCATTTCTTCAAACCCATATAACCACACACATCGGCAAGGAGAATGAGAGGATACATTGCCATATTTATTGTTTGCCTTTACACTTCGTGTTAAAAGGTTGCTAGTAATTGCAGTTGATAATGCAGCTGAAAGGGATTGGCGTCCCTTGCTTCCAGAGCCTCGGGGTGTAGGGTTTGCGTCATTGCAAAGGATAAAAACAAAGTTGGGTTTATGTTGCTGGTGGTGCAGAGTCTTCAGGGATGATGAATGGTGAAGTGCTGACCTAGCATAAGCTCCCAAACCTGACCTGATTAAAACTCCAGTGACAGCCTAAGATTAAACCTCACTTGCCATCAAGTCAACCAACCAGCACCACACAAAGTTCATTTACTGAATAGCATTTCACCATCCTTGAAAAGCATGTGTTTGACAAATGAGGAGAAAAGCTGTTGAAAGACTTATCTCAAGCCTCTGCTTGTGGTAAAGAGGTCGTCCCTACGTGCTATGAAGCCACATTAAATCTTTATCTTATCCTTATTGAGGACCAATAAGCAATGAACTAGGAGGCTAGCAGCACCTCTTTAAGAGCTTTTCCTCCCTGATTTCGTTATAAACATGCTTTAACAGGAAATAGTAATATACTAGTGAGCAAAAAACATTTGTCTGTTGTGGTTAGACTAAAATGTAACAGAGCTGGGTGCTGCCTAGTCTTCTAGCTTGTCAGAGTCTGAATTAAAAGAATGTTTTATTATTAAGTACATTTTCGCATTGTACAAGGATTTCGACTGTGTGTTTTAGTGCAAAATTAAATAAACATGGAGAAGGGACCAAAACAGTAAGAAGTTATATAACATAGTAGTACCTCTGCTGATCAGGGATTTATCTTCACAGAATTAGATGATTGTCATTATTATTAATTTGTTTTAAATCCTCTCAAGACCATCATGGGACAGCTCATATTTTAGATGATGCCACGGTGAACAACAGAGCAAATTCAGAGAGGTCAAAGAGATGCATCAATACCCTGAACAGGGCTTGCAATCTTAAGCCAATGGACTTGAACTACTTACAAAACAATACTAAGACACCACATTGGTAGGTCGAATCAAGGTGGGTAAGTCAACAGTTACAGGCAGCCACTGACACTGTTAACATTAGAAGAGGGGTAAATTCTGATGCTGCTGATACTGCTATTTTTTGTCTGGGGCTTGTTGGTCTATATTTTGCTTTTATGACAACACATGTTCATGGCACAAAGCCAGGAGCAAAGAAGACAGATTATGTGCCTTGATTATACGGGGGTGTGTTTTGGGTGTGGCATAGATCAAACCAAACAAAGTGTCTACTCTCATTCCCTTTAAATCAGTGCCTGCTGGTAAACTGTTTTGGTATTTCTACAGCGTTTTAGTTGTTACCTCCGCCAAGGAGGTTATGTTTTTGCCGGCATTTATCTGTTTGTTTGTCTGTGTTCAAAATAACTTAAAAAGTTCTGAACGGATTTGGATGAAATTTTCAGGAATTGTCGGAAATGGGATATGGAAGAACTGATTAAATTTTGAGACTGATCCGGATCACCTTGGCGGAGGTCTGCACTCTCTGAGTGCTTTTCTAGTTTGGTTTGAATTTTGGCTTGGATTTAATCCCTCTCCTTACATTTTGCTACTATACTCAAAAAAGTGCTTTTTTCATTGAAACAACAAAGAGCATAAGGAATAATCAAATAGATGAGTCAAAAACTTTTGCATAAACATAAAAGTGAGACCTCCTTAATCATTCAAATCTCCAGTTGAAATTGACAGGATCAGTGGTATATATTCATGATACACTTGTTTGTCAGGATCTGACTTCTTCTGCTATTTTTGTATTTGTTCCCCTTTTAGACCTCCTGCTGTTCCCTGTTTTACTGTCTTGTCCTTGGTTCTTATAATTAAGTTACCTGTTTTGTGAACTGTTTTCCCTTGTCTCTCTTGTTTCCTGTTTTATTTTGAAAACCCTGTGTTCCTTGTGGTGTTTTCCTGCCCTCCCTTCTGTGTATCTCTAATGATGATTCCCTTCACCTGTGTTTAATTGTTTCCCCAGTGTATTTAGTCTCTGTTTTCCCTGTTCTCTTTGTTGGGTCATTCGTTTTGCAGCTGACCATGTCTCCTGTGATTTCTTCGTGTTTCCTCAGCGTTTAGGTAGTTTCTGTTTGGGCTTGGCTTTTTGTTGTAACTTTGATTTGTATGTTTGGAGCTTCTGTTTTGGACTTGTTTTTGACTTTCTGGACTATGATCTCTTTGAGTTTAAAATAAAGTTATTATTTCTGCAATTGGGTCCTGCATTTTTGTTTTTTGTTAGTTTCCTTTGGGTTTATTCCTTGACACTTGTTTACTGTACATCAGATACCTGTGGGCTTTAAACAATTAATTTTTTCATTTTTCCTGCAGAAATCCTGGGGTCTGTTCTCCATTACACACTGGACAACCTGTTTTATTATCTGTCAGGATAATTTCACGAGTGTGTATTCAAATATCATAAATTTACCTCTATGTTTTAAGAAATTCTTTCATCTTGCATAAGTTTTTTTCTTTTTTCTGGAAGTATTACGCATGCTGGAGCACACAGGAATCGTGCACAGGAGAGTGCTGCAAAAAAGCCACACTGCCTCTCAGCTCCCTGTCCAATTATGAGCTCTAAATTGAATTAATTGACAAACGCTTTGAGATTCAACAGTAGATGTGTTGTGCCGTGCATCATGTGTGAGTAAAACAAGCACAGTTAAGTGTTTGTTTTGATCTCACTGGTGTGTGTCAATCTCTCTAATGCATCCTCAATATAGCACAAATACTCTGTGCCACAGACTTTAGGCTTTTACACCAGGTACAAGGAGGTTTAAAATTTTCTGCATCCTCATATTAGGAACACTCCAGCTTTGACCACTCCTCATTTTCAAACAAAAACACTCCTGGGCATAAACTGGAGCATACAATCATTTGCTATTTAAACAGCATAAATGCTCGGCGTTTAGATGACACCCGTGTCTGGTGGTGGAGAGAAGACCCCTGTGCTTCACGCAAAAACACTTTTCACCTTGCATACGATAGGGCCGCAAATGGCATATGATATTAAAAAACATATTATGGGCTCTTTAATGAAATGCAAAGCATCTGATTTAGCTTTTGAAGTGACACAATGTTCAATAACTTTGGCTGGATGAGGGGCTGCTAAACCAATCAAACTGTAGGCATCCCAGATCACCTCTGTTTGCAGTATGCACTACTCAATGAAGTTTGCTAACACCTAACATTAGGGATCATCACTTGGTATTCATTTACTCAGATCTGATGCTAATACAATGCTTAAATGGGGTCTTAGACACATCTGTCCAAGCATAATTCAACTGCCTTTCACGCAGTGATTGTTACAGTTAAATGAACCCACAATAGGGCATGTGTGTGTTTCTAACCTCTTTTTTCCCAGCAGCAGTGAGCATTCATGAGGTATTTCAGGATTTAATGCAATAGAAAGCAGCAACAATGAGAACAGAGGCAGCAGGAAGGACACAGAGTGAGCAGATGAAAGCATTTTAAGAGCGCGAGAGGGGGGAGGGGCAACGCCTCAGGTAGAGAAAGATAAAAGGTGTTTTCCATTAAACAAAGAAACTGTCAGAAACACCTTTGTTGGCGAGCAGGTGTGTGTGTGTGTGTTTGGAGTGTTTGTGGGCACTTGCGCGTGCTTGAGAGTGTGACACGCAAGCTGTGCTGCTGAAAAGACAGTAATGACAAGTCAGGGACAAAGGGATTATCACTGTCTCCACTATAATCCTCTTTAAAAGCTTCAGGTAACACACACGCATTATTCAGCTAGCAGAGGAGTATGTGTTTTCGTGTGTTTGGGGCAGGTTTAGCTAAGGTAGAAGCAGCTCACTGATTGACGTCAAGGATGCACTGATGGGAAACCTCCAGCCAACATAACAAAGCACATAGGTGTGATCACCAGCCTGTATGGATCCATTAGTGTGTGAAAGAGTGTGTGAAAGAGTGTGTACCTGCGGCTAATGATGAAGACAGCTGCAGATATCAGCAGCAATATTCCAACCCCGCTGACAGACAGCAGCAGGAAGGCTGAGTTTACTCCTTCTCCAATCAAAGGAAAGGGATCTGACAGAGGAAGAACACAGAAGCCATCAATGACAGTGACAAACTTTGACACAGCAAACTTTAACAAACTTCAGTTCTTCCTCAAAAAATGGATTGATTTGTCAGATTACCTGAATTAGTGGAGAACTCAAATGGAGAGCTAAACTCCCCGTATCCCGCCGCAGTGCGAGCCCTCACATGAAACACGTACACGGTGAGGGGGTTTAGCCCGGCGACATCCACGCTCCTAGAGAAGGTCCTCATTATGCGGTAGGATCGCTCTCTCTGGTCCTGATTAGACAAAAACACAGAGGAGTCTCTTTTCAGTGCCTGACTGCAAATCCATGTTCCCTCATCAGGGAAACACAGGCAGAGGGGGAACATATTGACAATCCAGACAGCTGTCTGAGCTGCATTAACCTGCGGCCGCCTCACCTTTTCATAGAACTTGACCTCGTACTCCAGGATGACCCCGTTGGGTCGATCTGGCTGTTGCCACGCCAACGACAAACTGTGTCTGGTGACTTCTGTGACTTGGACCGACAACACAGGAGAAGGAGCTAGAAGGGGGAGAAAGATAGAAACAACAATTATTTTGGTTTGGCAATGTTTGGTTTAGTTGATTTCTAGTCAAGTTCTGTTGCTTGATTTGAGCTTAGATGGCTTGGAATACTTTTGTTTGGTTACTATGGATTTTAGCTTGGTTAGGCTAGTTAAGTTAAGTTTACTTTAAGTAAGTTTAGAATATTTTTGTTTAGTTCACCACATTCAAATAAAACAGTGTTTTGCTGAGATTTAGCTTAGTTAAGTTCTGTTCTATTTGTTGTTTTGGTTGAGTTGATTTTGGTTCAATTTAGTTTAATACATTTTTTTATAATTTGGTTTAGCTGACTTTACTTTAATCTGGTTTAGTCTAGTTAAATTTAATTGTTTTATCAGTTCAGATCAGGTTTCAAAGTAATTTGATTTGGATTGGTTTAACTGAATTAAAGAAGTCTAGTTTAGGTTGCTGTATTACCTTTCCAGCCATTGCACTCTACTTGTTAGGGCCTCTTAAGTCTTCTAACAGTCATCCTGCAAACTTTAGCAAGGATTTAAAAACAGATTACAATAAATAACAACTGTGACTTTTGATTAAGTTTGATGTGCTTTTTATAGTTGTTTTGAGTAGATGAGAATAATTTTTCTTGCTGTAGAAGCCACTATGTTATGAGTAGAGATGCCCCAGTAGGTCAGCCATCGATCAGTATTAGCAGATTTTCGTTGAAAAAAACAAACAAAGAAAGCACTGGTTGATCTGCAAATCTTCGTTAAAATCAAAAATCAAGAGATCACATAATTGTAGATGACACTTTGAAAGGCTCACCCTTGCAATGACAGAGGAAAGCCAGTAAAATAATTCACTGGACATTCATGAAGCACTTATGTTGTGCTTTAATTTAATGAATCTTGTTCAGTACAGTGATGTTTAGTTTAAACTCTAGCTTGGTTTAGCTAAGTTTTGGTTTAGTGTAGATTATTTCAATTTAGTTTATTTATAAATTCAATTCAGATAAGCCGAATTATTTCAGTTAAGTATTGTCAAGCTAAGACTGCTAGTTCGGTTGACTTTGTTAAGTTTTGTTCAGTATGACAGTTTTTCTTAGTGGCGCTTCATTTTGATTTAGTTTTAATTCATCTTTTTAGAATTTTTTCTTGGTTCAGTTTTTTTCAGCATTGAATTCTGTTTAGCTTGGGTTGAGTTAGGTTTATCTGAGTGAGAGTTAAGTTTCAGATTCATTTAGTTGAGTATAATTCTTCTTTAGCTAATTCAATCAGTTTGGTTTAGTCTAGTTTTATTTGAGTTGTAGGCCTAATTAGCTTTGTTAAAGTTTATTTTGGTTTAGTTTAGTTAAGTTCTGCAAAGTTAAGTTTAACTTGGGTGTCTTGTAAGTAGGTTTGTGCCTGCCAAAACACAAACATGTGCGGGTGTGGGAGAGACTCTTTAAGTCTGACAACCACACCCAAAGACATATTCATAATTACAAAAGAAAATGTTTTTGTGCCCAATTATATCAGTTTAATAACTTAAAGTTTTCAATCCAGAAAATAACTTAAATGAGAGCTGACCAAGAACTGTTTTAAACAAAGGAAGAAATGTTTATCTAATTTGTTTTGTTGGGTCCTTGTGTTAGTTTGAACGTTTAAGCAAATAAAGAAAAACGGATGGATTTCTGTCAATATTCATATCTTTGAAGACAAATGAACAAATATGTATCTCAGAGGACTAACACAGAAAATTCTATGGTATCTATGAAAGTTTCCAGGTCCTACATACAGCTCTTCTGGTGCATGTTTGTCAACAATCCCATTGACCCAGTGCACCTGAGATCTGACCTAAATCTCCTTCCTTCCTGTTCCACAGAGAAACACCTCATTCTCCCCTCTCTCTCCTCTTACATCCCTTCTTTTCTCATCCCTTTGTGGCGTTTTTCCTCCTTTGTGAGTGTTCATATAATATGAGGCCATATGGTAGTGCAGGTTGGACTTGACACAGTGCAGACAGCTCTCACGCTGTGCACACAAACGCTAAGTTATTTCCCCCGGGCACCTGGAGCTGAGCAGGTATGCCGTTCTTAAATGCCACCATAAAGACTTGAAGCAGGGACAGTTGAGATGTAACAGCATGCACAGACACAAAAAAAAGAAAAAAACACAGGCTGAAAAACTAATAGAGAGCATGTGTGAGGAGCACCACACACCAGCTGACACCTTCACAACTAAAATGAAACACGCTGTAAAATCTGGGTGATTTTTCAAACACTTCTGAGGTCCAGAGCTGACACGAGTAAAATGGCTTCATTAGCTACGCTAATGCTGTCAACAGTTTTACTATGTAAGACTGTGATTTACGGCTTTCCCCTTAGCCGGCTCTGCCTGCTGTATTTAAGACAGTGATTTACATTTCCCAGCATGCTTTCTGACATTGTTTCAAGAGCAGCTTCATAATTAAGTAAGCTGTTGTTAGGTGTAGGAGGACAGAGCAATGACTACAGCAACTCTGACGGTGATGGTAAGAGCAAAGGTTTCTATCAGAAACAGCAGGAAAAGTGTCTGGTAACTTCATCAGTGTTAATACTGTTCAAAGACAGTTCTCCTGTTTGACTTCATAGCGACTAGACAACAATGCAGTTGTTTAATTTACTTTTATAAATACAAATATATATAATTTTGTATAGGTTTTTAGAAGATAATTTTCATTTTTTGGTGGTGAAAAGTGGTGCAACTCATTTGTTTTGTATTTTAAACTTAAAGTTGATGGGTTTTCAGGTAGTCGCTAAACAGACTAAAATCTTTATTATTATTTCTACATGGGCTTCAAAAGCATGTTAGGTTATCATCAGTGAAACTGATCATGTCTCATTGGGGATTTTAATTCGCTACAGGGTAGGGGGCCAAAAAAAGGCTCTTTTTTCACATGTATTAAGGCAAATGTCTTAACAGAAATACGTTACTGTTTAGAGTAAGCAGAGTTCTGATGAAAGTAATCTTTTCTACAAGCTGCAATGCTGTGAGCATGCAGGTTTTAAGTTCTGGTGCTAGAGCTAAAAAGTTGTCACATCTGTTTCAAATATCACAAAGCACTGATCGGCAGGACCTGACTTTAAAAATCTGCAGCTGAAGTTGGTGTTCATGGCATGGCAGCTGATGAAGCAGAAGTCCTTATGCTAGGATCACAATTTATATTCTTACTTCATGTTATATTCTTACTTAATTGATAAATGTTACTTTCTTGATACATGTTAAAGTTAGGGAAGGACTGTATGTTGGGGGGGGGGGGGGGTAAGGTCAGGAGATTACTAAACATCAATCATCCAATCTGTGGTTTTTTTTCTTATATTTTGTATTTTATGACATATTTTGGCTTCGTGTCAGCTTTTTTATTTAATAAAACAGTATGGTCAAGGTTTAATGTCTAATTCTGCTCAATATTACGTCTTAAAATCTGCATAATATTATGATGTAATTTCATAAATGTTTTATTTTAACGCTGTCAAGGATTTTTAAATAGTTAATGCGTGCGATGTGCATGAAAATTGACTAGCCTTGACTTAAATACAAATGCTAAGTACATGAATTTAAATGCAGTGTGGATTTAGGTCTAAACCAGAACATTTTGTAATCTAAATGTATAAACCGTCAAAAAATCTACATATAGTTCTTTTAAGGTGATTATAGATTACTAATTTTTCCGGGAAACTCTCATGAGCAAACACATATCTCATGTGAATTGATTCCCCCGAAAAAGATCTATATTTACTGACTGTTGGTTTAAAAAACATTTAAAAAAAAGATCTATTTTTTTTTTAAAATCATATTTCAGTGCAAATAAAATATATTACTGTTTTTCAGCATTGTAGTGTTAGAGGTGGGCACTTTTTTAAGTGAAATTAGAGGTTCTTTCAGAGCTTGTTCATATCATGCCTCCACACACAACAGAACATTACCCATGAGGCCTTGCCTCTCAGGAGACACCTTGCATGCACTGGACAGCAGTTTGCTTTGCGCTGACCCACTTCCAAAAAACATCCATAAGCACATTCTGTGTTGCTGAAACACTCACAATCCAACAAATTCATTTATCACACTTTGACTTACCAGCTTGGTTGGTGGTGACAGTGACAGACACACTCTGGCCCGCCCCTGCTGCCCCGCTGGCCTGGGACACCCCATTGCGTGCATGAACAATGAACGTGTAGTGCGTGTGAGCCCGGAGTTCGCTCACCACCACATGGGTGCTCTTCAGTCCCATTTGACGCGGAGAGAAGAGCACGTCAGAGCTGCAGGGGAGGCAGAGCTGAGAGCTGGGACCTGAATCTGAACCAGGTCTTAGGTAATCTTCAGACACCGGCCTGCTCTGAAAGACCCCTCTTCCTGTTTGCACTTCAGCTCCAACAATCCCCTGGTCTGACTGCATCCCCAGGCCGCTGCGCTGAGCCTCTGGCTGCGAGGCGCTGCGGTTCCTGGGGAGGGCTTTACCCTCGCTCTGACTCTGGCTTCCTGTTTGACAGATGAGACACTCCAGACTGTAGCTGGTGTCACTGCGTCCTCCAAGCCGGCGAGGGGGGGCCCACTCCAGGACCACCGACGTCTCGTTCACCACAGAGATGAGCTGCTGGGGGGCTGAGGGCGGCTCTGAAGGAAGAAAGAGGAACAAACTTGAAAACTTAGAAGGAAAGAGCACATATGGGAAGAGGAAGTATGCAGGGTGTACGGGGAGGTTTGTGTGAGACACTGGCACCGCATGAAATGCAGACATCTGGCATCAGACTGAAAACCATACTGTTCAGAGAACTTTTTGATGGGTTGGATGTTTTCTTCTGTGGTATTTCTTTTTTGTGTGTGTACTTTCTTGCAGACGGCGTGTATGTGTATGTGTGTGTTTTCATTTTTCCCAGGCTGAGGAAACCACGTGCTGTATATAGGCATAATTAAGTTTATGACATACAGACTGAGGCCTCCAAGTCTGTCACACAGGACCTTCTCAGAAAGTCAGAGAGAGAGGGAGCACATTTATTCACTTCTCAATGTCTTTACTTATCTCTGGCAGACAGGACGTAGATGGTAGCTTAGTCATAAGTAATGGGATCATGAAACAGAGGTGGCATTCAGACAAGTTTGTGTCTCCCTCTGTTTGCTAGAGATAGAGAGGGTTTTGGAACAATGAGTGTGCCTTTTGCTTTTATTTGCAGGCGATGTGCACACATATTGGCTGTGTTTTTGCTTATCTATTGTCCTACGAGAGGGTGTATTTGTGTGTGTGTTCTTACGTGTACAGGCCATGGAGGGAGGGTCACTGTCGGCACGGTAAAATCCAGAGTGGCAGTCACAGATGGTCGCCCTGTCTCTGAGTGAGTGGCTGTGTGGAGGACACTTGGAGCATCCAGCATCTGAAGCTTTCGCCCTGTAGAAACCAGCAGAGCAGGCTGCGGAGGGACAGAGACAAGGAGAAATATGAGAGTTTTTAAAACTTTAAATGCACTTATTTTTCACCATGGTTAGAAAACCTAACAAAAACAATAGAAACATTAAAACAGTGGCAAAACACTTCCTTATTTTATGTACTTTTGCGTTCTATAGACGGCTCAAGAGAGACAGAAAGTATACAGAAAAGAAAATAATTAATCCATCAATGTGTATTTTTACAGCACCACATTACAACAGGTGTTATCTCGAGATGCTTAACAAAGAGCAGGTCAACACCACTCGTTTTTTCTTTATAATCCCCTCTGAGGAGGTTATGTTTGTTAGACTGTTAACAGGATAACTTAAATACTTTTAGACAGATTTTGCTAAAATTTTCAGAAAATGTTTGTTATGGAACAAGGAAGAGGTTAGCTTTTGGTGGTGATCTGAATCTGGATGCAGTTCCAGCAATCTAGAGAAGAAATTGCTAACATTGCAAGTTAGGGAAGTTCTCCACATTTTGCTAATTATTTAAGGAATGTTGGTCATAGCACAAGGAAGAAATGACAAGATTTTGGTGGTGATCAAAACACAAACACAAATCCAGACATTTCTAACGGATTTCTTAAGAGTGCTAGGTAGGGCGTTTTTTTGTTGTTTTTTTTATATACATTTTTGACAATAACTCACCAAATAACTTTTAAATTCCTTGGCGAAGGTCTGTGCTCTAAGTGCACTTTTAATTTATTTGTTGTTGTTTTTTAATTTTTTTTTAATTTTATCTTTAATTTCTTTTTCTACTTTCATTTTTTAAACGTCCTTTTTCTTAGAGAGATACAGAACGACAGAGAGGCGGGCAGTGACAAAAAAACAAGAAAATTGAATAGCAATAAATTTATGGAGAGGACTGATGTGGATGCTTATGATAATGGAATGGGGCTAAAAAACAGTCTAAATATTTGCAATTGTAGTAGTTAAAGCTCTGTAGGTCCAGAGCAGCAGGCTGTCCACACCAACAATTCTGAGCAGAGTAAACTCCATTTACACACGCACAAAACCCAAAGTATTTTCTTAATTTACCTGAGCAGACTGCATGTGTGAATTCAAATAGCAGGATTTTTTTTGTTTTATTTTTGCTAAGACTTTACCCTGCAGTGTCTGGTGGTCCAATTATTTTCATACCCCAACCCTTAATTACCTGCCTGGTTCAACAGAAAAACAAGCAGTTCAGGAAATATTTTAAGTAGGTTACCAGCCAGAGTTGTATGTGTAGAATGGAGTCAAGGCCAGGAGTCAATCCCCCAGACAATATCGCACACCTGCTTTACAACCATTCACCCATTATCTATGCCGGTTATCCCTTTCAAGGTCACGAGGGCTGGAGGCTATCAGGCAGGGTACACCCTGAACCAGTCGCCAGCCGATCACAGGGCCACATAGAGAGACAGACAACCAGTCACATTCACACTCATACCTCAGGGCAATTTGGAAACATCAATCAACATGAGCATGTTGTTGATCTGTGTGAGGAAACTGGAGTGCCTGGATAGAACTCTAGCATGCATGGGGAATATATGCAAACTCCACTCAGAAAGGCCCTGACCAATATAGGGATCGGTGGGGTATCGGCACCACCTGTTGCACCACCATGCCACCAACCTGCTTTACATTGTGGGTTAACATAAATATAGAATAGAATTCAAGATTCTTCTTCTCACCTATAAAGCTCTCAGTGGACAGGCACCAGTTTACCTCAAAGAGCTTGTAGTGCCGTACAACCCCTCTAGAACATTACGCTCCCAAAATGCTGGCCTGCTCGTGGTTCCATCAGTCTCTAGAAGTAGTATGGGAGGTAGAGCCCTCAGTTATCAGGCTCCTCTTCTCTGGAACCATTTACCGACCACGGTTCGGGAGGCAGACACCCTCTCTACCTTTAAGGTTAGACTTAAAACATTCCTCTTTGATAAAGCTTTCAGTTAGGGATCAGCTCATAGTCCATAGTTTAGACACATAGTTAAGATGCAATAGACTTAGACTGCCGGGGGGATCTGGCACATTGGGCTCTATCCCTCTCTCTCTCACACTCTCTCTCCATATCTGCCTCTGCCCCTTTCTGTTTGCTCCTGTACACGTCTCTGGCTCTTGTCTTTTAGGTTGCCTGGGATCCTTGGTGGAGACTGCCTGCTGCTGTGGAGTCACGAAGCCTCAATAACTACAATTACAGACATAACACATATTTGGCCATCTCATTCCAGTTCATAATCATTATAGCTGTTAATGTTGATATTAACATGATCTTTCTATCCATGGTTGATACATCTATAGTAACTATCTCTAGCTCCACATGGACATGAGATCCCTCTTGAAAATGAGGTGTCACATCTCAAGAGGTCTACCATTAATACATTTATACTTAACGGAGACAAATATGGTAGGGATGCACTTGTGGTCTGGGCACCCATGAGTTCATCACTACCATAAATTCTTACTTCCAGTAAGACTTTTATTGAATATACTTCTATAAATTTTTCACCACAACCACACAGACATGAGGACCCTCCTCTAATAAATTTGTTTGCAGCAGAAACAAATTTGACGACGACAGGTCTATGATTGGTCCTTTGATCTGTCACTAGCTTTAGTTCTTACTTTAGTCCACTTGTCTCCACTTACCTCCCTCCCTTTGCCCGCACACCCAACACAGCATCGTGTGGATTTGCTGTTCATCATGAGACTGGGGTCCACATTCAAGATTTCCTGCTGCTTAACAGAAGGTTTTTTCTTGCCGCCATGATGGAGGGACTCATGATTGGCTATATGGATTCATGTTGGGTGTTGGATGTATATATTTGTATATATGTATATGTGTATTTTTATATGTATATATGTATCTATGCATATATGTGTATCCATAATATGAAGAGCTTTGTGCTCTATTGTAAAGTGTCTTGAGATAACACTTGTTATGAATTGGCGCTATACAAATAAAGATTGATTGATTGATTGATTGATTGATTAAACCAACACCCCTTATCATACTGCCTTACGTAGAACACTAGATATTTGAAGGCCCATTCACACTTATGTCAGTTGACATGTGCCATGGTTATGCACAGTCTGTCATCATCCCAAGCTCCCCACAGATCTGCATTCATGCTGCTACAGCTGCAACTGAGCCTAAACACTGGCACTTACATCATGGCATCTTAACACAACACACACACAAATTATGAGAAGTACACCAGCAAGGTAGAGGAATACAGAGTCTGTCTGAAACTGACTTTAAGTTATTTTGATTAAATAAAGCCCTCTAACACTCCTCCAAGGTTTGAATTTATTGATAATAGAAGGAGTCAAGTTCCTATTTTGCCCCTGTGTTTCTGAAAAGGCTAGCGTACCATGTTCAACCAAAGCTCTTCCAAGTATCCAGGACAAAGGAAGGAAGCATGTCTTGAAGCGCTCACACCACATGAACTGGTCTCAAGCATGAACATACAGTGCAGCTGAATTCAACTGATCTGAAATCAGGGAAATCTGTCTTGGAACTGGAATGATTGAGCTCGGACTGCAAAGGCACTGGCAAACAGCGTCCTTTTAGAAGAGAGACATGGGAGTTAAAAATATGACGACAGTGAAGTGACTGAAAATCTCTTAATCATGGCTGCTCTTGAAGAGGTTAGCATAGACATTGTGTGCAATATTCAGGATTTTGTCAGAACCAATAATATTTCCTCGTGAAATGAAGGACTAAGACCAACACCGAATGCATTTCCACTGAAAATATGCTTAAACCCTCACCTGACAAGAGTTGAGTTTGATTTACGAGCTGATTCGTGTTAAGAACTGAACTGCTCAGCAGCAGCACCTACTACATCATATGATTGGCCCTAAATGAAAGTGACTGACAGAACAACCATCCAATCACCTTCAGAATCAGCCTGAAATTATTCTGTCCCCCTCAAACACTTTCACTGGGCTGTTTCCCAGATGGATTTGTAAAATAGTGAAAATCCTCTAGATTAATATAAAACAGTTAACCTGTTGTGACAGGTTACTCAAACACCCAGTGAGTACATATCAGCTGCAAGGAGCTCTCAAAACAACAACAAGAGCTGCTGAGTACAGACCAAAGATTGTAGAAAGATAGAATGACGTGCTCTCAGCGTTTCCCTTTGTTTTCAACTGAGGGCTCTACCCAACAAACCCTGCAGTCTATGAGGGACATTAACTAAACAGCAAACCACCACTTCTGCTTCTTTCATGATTTCACATTGATAAGGCAGAAAATCTTTTAAATGAGGACTTCCTCGTTTGGACTGTGAGCTGCCCACAAGGCATTCTAGGCTTAAAGTTGAACTTTCACCTCTGTTTTTTTTTCTCTCTAAAAAGCAATATTGGACAGCTTATCAAGCAAAAAAAGGCAGAGCTGATTCAGCATCTTAGGCTCTGACATATAGTGAGTGTCAGCTGCTTTTTGTAATGATGCTTCCAGCACTCAGTTAAGAACAGTTCATTCTTTTAAACACCGCTGCACTTGTCAATCATATTTTACTTTTCACTGACCAATCAAAATCAAGAAGGACAGGGATTTCTGCGATCTGCTTTGTAAATAGCAAAGGCAGATGATAAAATAAACAGACGTGTCTTTTTCAAGGTCCTCACCTGCATTAAAGGGACAGCTCAGTGTTTTTGAAGTGGGGTTGTATGAGCTCCATATGGCCACCAAGTAGATTAGATGCAGTAGAAAGTTCTCTCCTCTCCCTCAGTAAGCCACAGTTTGTAAAAGTTTGTGACGCAGAACCAGCCGCAAACAGAGAAGTATTGTACCAAATACAAAGGGTATTTTCTCCGACTACAAGAACTCCCATCAAAAAATAATACCACAGTTTAAGAGTATGCTACCTAGAAATTTTTTTGAGTGCATTAACTTTTCGGAAAAATAAAGTTTATTTGGAACTAACCGACTCACGCCATGTTTTCCTCTGCGCAGCACTGCCTTGAGCACCAGGTTAACTTTATACCCTTTGTATTTGGTACAATACTTTCCTGTTTGCGGGTGGCTCTGTGTCACAAACTTTTACAAACTGTGGGAGACTGACTGACTGACAAACTGAGGGAGAGGAGAGAACTTTCTACTGCATCTAATGTACTTAGTTGCCATATGGAGCTCATACAACCCCACTTCAAAAAAACTGAACTATCCCATTAAGTGGTAGAACATGAGTCCTTGACATTGTTTTCATGTTTTTGGGTGATATGTTTATGAATAAAGTAAAATTTAAAGCACCCAGAGTGATCTTAAACAACCTTACACATTGTACCTAGAGGAGCATAAACCAAAATTTGTCTTTTACCTCGGAAGCATTAAGCACTGGTGAGTGCGGATGTTGAGATTGCTGCAGTGCAAAAAAACCCAAAACAAAATAAAATCAAACAACAACAAAAAAACAAAAAACACCATCTGGGAACACGAGCCCTAAATCTGACAATGAAACAGTCATTGCAAGAGGCGAAGACAGGTGTAATAAATTTGCACATAGTGGACAGTCTTTTATGCAGTTTAATAGTGGAAAAAATAATAACTTTGATTGTTTTGATTAATATAGAGATCATAATTTTAATGCACAATTACTCACTAATTTTACAACACCCAGCACATTAATCAATACACAATCAATCTTGACACTGAAAAAAAGGTCATAAAAGGAAATATTTGTGAAAACATACAAATATCCAAAATTAGTAATCTTTTATTTTCAATTATTCAGTTTTCATTATCATGGGAAGGAGTAATTATGATTAAAAGTAAAAATCAATTAAATACATGGCTCTAGATGATAGCATTAGTGGCCAAATTGGGCAAAGTATCAAAAAAAATAAAAAATAAAAAATAAATACATGAATCAAAAAAACATCAATATAAGGATATCAATATATTATAAAAAAAGAATATAATGTGGCATTGATCTACTCTTTTGTGAAGTGCCTTGAGAGAACATTTGTTATAGTTTGTTGTTATAAAAATAAAGATTGATTGATTAAACAGTACATTGTTCATTTGTTCGTTCATTTTCATGTGGACTTAGATTTGTATAAAAACTCCATTTATGCAGACACAATAATTTCTCAAGGGGAAGAAGGAAATATTTCAAAATTAACAGTCTACTGTCTCCATGTTTTATGGCCTGAGTCTGCAGTAATTAAATTCCAGCCTGATGTGCCCTTGAGCCACGATTGACTTCAGGTCAGCTGATCTTTGACCCCTGATAGAGCCTTTGTTGCCTTCCTTATTGACAGCTTCAAATGTGCTTGAGGACAAGTTGACAAACATGCAGATGACGAATCAATCTGAATATAACAAACTTTACAGAAAAAATGGGGGAAGAAATGGATATAGCATGAGGAGGAGGAGCACTATGACTTCTTTTATGTCTGATTTTGATGAGAAAAACAAGAAAAACACCGAAAGAACCCTTACTGATCAGCTCCCACACTCCCTCACACACAAACAGAAGAAGCGAACACATCCAAACTCCACGGAGCTGCAGCCCACACAAATATAATTGACATTTAAATATATGAAAGAGGAGAGACGAGGAAAGAGAGAGGGGGGAGGGAAATCTTCTCCCTGTGTACTGTGCATTGACAGAGCAACAATACAATAAATGAGAGCATAATTATACTGCTTGACATCCAATAGTGAAGCACCAGAGATGGCAGAGCACGCCTTGTTAGAGACATTTTTCCTTCATTTGTGTCTGCTGAAATCTTTTTTTCAACACCTTCTTTTTCATCATCACACCCATTCATTCCCACCATCACTGCCGCTTCTTTCATATTTCCAAGATAGATGGAGACATCCCATTGGGAGTGGATAGGAATGCTGGAACGATGAGTGTGTGTACGTGAGCGTGTGTTTGTGTGTGTCAGAGCGCTTTATGACACTCTCATCATCAGTGGATGAGAGGGAGGAAGTCTTCTCTGTAATCTCCTCACACCGACCATCCTGCTCCATCTGCGTGAGCCTCCGTAGATCTGCTCCTTCACACACTCATTTGCCCTCCCTTTCATGCCCACCCCCCATCCAAGTTGCTCCCCGCACACTTCCTCCTCGACCTCTACTTATCGCAGGCTTTGTTTCCCTGATAACTCCCTCACTCCTGCTGTATCTCGAGCGTACATCCCCCCTGCTCTGCGAGTGTCAAACCACTGTAAAGCTTTCTGAAGCAGGCGAGGAGAGTTTATGGGCATGATATCCACGATGATTCAAACGAGACCGCACACAAACATGCGCCTGGAAACTGTCCTGTCAAAACCTGTAAATTCATAAACATATTTACAGACCGATAAGGCTCATAACTTGTGAATTCATGCACACATTTAGAGCTGATAAGACTGGCTTTCATCTGCTAAATGACTCATAAATATGTGTCAGCTGGTGTGAGATAAAACAACACTCACATTCTTTTGTTTCTTATCATCGGTGTGGGCTAAGGCTGGGCTGCTTATCAAGTTTTTAGACGTACTTGCAATTGTCAAGGGAGATAAAGGGCAAGAAATATCATTTATATTGAAATAAATCATGGCAATTGAAATATAAAAAAAGCTACCAGGCCAAATCAGGATAAGATTCCTCTCCTTTCTGTAGTTCTTTTCTTTCTGTTTTCTAAATTACATGGACTGTTTTTTTATGTTGGGAATAAAGTGTGAGTTTAAGCTGTTGTTGAAATGTAACTGGATTGTTTTGTAGACTTGAATGCATCATTCCTAAGGTGCGTGTAGAGCAGATATATCGACTCCTTTACATGATAATCAGGTAGAGGGCTACAGCTATGGGGAAGAGGAGATGCCAACTTACAGATGCTACCAGACTAAACACAGTCACTCAACCATGATTAACTTGAAACTAATCTTGAATTCAGGCTATGTCGATACATAAGCTGGTATTTAAAAAAAAACAGACGTTTTCCAGCGCATTTTGTTCTTCTCTCCGCGCATACACAGCATTTTTGGTCATTGAATATATTTTGGTAAACTCTGGCTGAAGTGAAGATTTTAGTGTCCAGTGGCCATGGTGACCGATGACCTTTGGATGCTTGCTCAGTGGTTGCCGTGGTTTTAACAGCTGATGAAACCAACAGGAGTTCCCACAAAGTTTTTAATAACAGGATTTGATCAAGATTATCAGATAAGTCTTGGATTGAAATACAAAGACATATTTACTCAACACACCTGCTATCACTTGTTAATGTAGCCACAAGTTAAAGCGTAACACCAGTCGGACAAGGTGGTTTGAATAGTTACAAGGTAATAAACAGCATTTTAGAGTGCGTTTATGTATTTAGGCATGAAGAGATGAAAAAAATCATTACCCTGGAAAATTTTACATCTAAATGCAAGTAAGTCGTGAAATTTTGTTTTAAAGTAAAGGTAACATTCGAAAAAAAAAAAAGCCAAACAATTACCTCTTAGATCTGTTGGGCAATGAGGTGGCCAATAAAATTATAAGCGATGCATGCCCTCACAGTTCTCGCTTGATGATGCCGATACAGTAGAACTAATGGACATATGAAAAGATTGTTAACAAAGAGAACCACAACCAGTAATAAGCTTATAGACAACAAGATCATCTATGTGAAAATGTTGTGTTTAACTCTGACATTTTCAATTTAATATTTCATTTTATTTTAGGGATCATTTTATCATTAGCGCAAATCTTATACATAACTGTTTGATAAGACAGAAACAGAAGTCCTAAAAACAGTACTAAATGAAGTTTTTCTTGTAAATGATCAAAAATAGATAGAAAGTCTGGTAAATGTTTGAAAGACTGTTAAAATTCACACCAATCACCCAGAGAAAAACAGTGAACATTTATTGTTTTGTCCATAATTGAATAGGAACGTTTGGAAAAGTGACTGTAAATGGTCCTCAACATCCCCAGTCCCAACTAGTTCCACCTGTTTTTCCAAATCTTTTTTATAATAATAATTCATAATAATAATACATATATAATAATATAGTAATATACCTATCTGTCTCTCTCAGTTTAACCTGTGCTTTAATGTTTCTATAAGTGTGTAGTTTAAGATACAAACTATCAATAAGACGATGAGTTTGATCATTCTGAGACTCTTTATATTTAAGAGAACTGAAAAAATTGTAACCTTAGTATTATGAAATGTTGCCATGTTGCCAATAGGTTTTGCAAAATCTAGACAGTAAGTGGATGTGTGGACAATATCTCGAGAAATAAAATAGCCTTATATGGGAGTCAAAGACTTCTGCTGTTGTCTCTGTGATGTATGATATGGTTTTTAATATGATCATATTGAAGGATGCAATTCTGGTATTATGGTATTGTGCAATTTGTTATTTTTTTAATTGAAAAAAATATATGAAGATATATCCTATGTATTTTCATTCACTCATTAAAAAAAAAAAATCAGTTATAATATTTGATCCATGTTTCCCAGCTCTAGCGTAGGCCTGCGCAAGCATGGGAAAGAGAATGTGCTAAACACAGAGTGAAGTATTTGACCTGCTAAGGACTTAAAGCTTGATTACAGGCCTTTGCAGGACTCTGCTGGGGGGGTTACTCACTGCTTTTGTCTCTTTTCCCACCCAATCCTCTTTCCTTGTCTCCAACTCAGAGGACAGAATGAAGGAGGAAAGAGAAAAAGAAGCCATAAACTTCCTTCAGCGCCCTCTCATGTCTCTATTCTCTCTGTTGTCTGTAGCCTTTTGTGTCTTTTTGTCTTTTTAGCACTGGGTTTCTGGAAGGGGGGGACGAGTGGTGCTGACCTGAAATAAGAGCTCATGAGGGTGTCATTAACCCAACATTAACCCTACGCTACCAAGTGCCACGCTGAGCCGGAGCTGGGAGTGATGAGGACACAAACACTGATAAGATAACTATGGATCTGTTAGCATGTTTTGATATTTTTGCTTGTTAGTTGGAGCTGTTTGGTCTGACTGAAAAACGTAAAAGAAAGTGACGGAGAGTGAAGATGATAAAGGTTGACTTGGAGAGAAGGACTGACAAGGAGCGAGAGATAAAGAGGTGTAGAGAGAAAGGGAAAAGCGAGGAAGACGAGCAGGAGGGGAAGGTGCCCTTTGATTACTATCACTATTGTCGGCATTTGCATATGCATTCTTCTGCTGCCTAAAATGCAAATGCAGCGCCCTGCAAATCCAACTAAGAGCCTCGTCGGCGCACTGTAAGCATGTGTGTCGGCGTGTGTGTGTTCTCCTTGACCCTCCTGTTATCTGTCATCATCCCTTGTTCAACTCCAGCAGTGGGGTGTAGATGGAGGAAGTACCCCTGACCGCTGCAGTCTGACACCTGTCTGAGTGATTGATAGAGGGGAGGGGTGGGGCAGATTGACGGATGGATGGACGGATTGATAGACTGTCACACGAGGAGGCGGGACACTATTAATCACAGGGGTCATGCCCTGTTAATTAAAACCAACGGGGATGCCGGAGATAAGATTGGAGTTTTATCTTCTCGACTGTATGTCTTCATTGGAGGGAAAGACCACCCCCATTTTGAATATCAGACTTCTCCTGTTACAGAGCTTGACAGGCAGAGTTCTTCATCAAAACCCATCAGTGACTAAAATATTTATTGGCGAGGCTGAGTAAAATATTTGGCTAAGTAGATTCACACAAACAAGACATTTGTCTCCATGGTTTTGATTAAAACAAAAACTAATTTTTTGAATCTAAATTTAAGGCTGTTAGAAACCTGTTTAGACCAAAACAACAACAACAAAATTTCCATGTGCAGTTTTTTAAGGATTTTGTGAGTCGCCCCAGTGACTTTATTCCAATTTAAAAAAAAGGATAAAAACTTTTTCTCAAGTTAAAAACATTTTTAATTTGTTTTTACGTATTTCGGATGAAGCCAATTTTTAACATCCTGAAAATGTTTTTCTGTAGACTTGCTTTTCTTTCTCTTGCTTCCTTTGCTCCTCCGCTCACAATTTGTGATTGTGAGCGTTATATACTAACTGAAAGGATACTTTAATTACCACATACTCCCATATGAAAAACAAGACATTTCAAGACATTTTTCAATCTGAAATTTTACAAAAATCAATCCAAGATCTTTTAAGACTGCAAGGATCTACAAGAACCCTGGGACATAAAGTAGAAAGCCAGTAAACAGCAGTATACTTGCTCATGGGAGACTGAAATTTAATGACAAAAGCAGCACTTTCAACTGTCTCTTGGTGCTTCCCTCTCATCAAATTTCCCCCCTTGATGCTTTCTCCTGAGACTAATACAGAGGAAGTCAACTCATTCCTCGATTCCACCTCAGTGATGTTTAAACGGACGGCAAAAATGTCAAGGAGCGTAAACAAAATAGGTTGAGGTGAACAAATGATCTGAAGCTGGTTTCCAGGATACAGTGTTTCTTTTTGGGGATCTCTAAAAATAAATACAAAAAAACAGCTATACACATACATTATATCATGGAAAAAGACTAAAATAAAATGTATGCTTGCAAATGGTTGCTGTATTTCAGAACTGTGGGTTTTACTTTCGTATCAAGGAGGAGTTGATTTTTTAGGCTTCTCGAAACTAGAAGTGCGGTGAAAGGCATTTCTGACACTGTTGGCCAAGTCAATAGTGAAAATGTAGAAAACTGCCATATCTCGCAATGTTAACAAATCCTTAAAAAAATGCTAGGTCAGCATCCAGATTTAGATCAACAGCAAAATCTAATCACTCCTCCCTGGTACCATGACCATCATACCCTGAAAAAATGTAATCAAATCCTATGAGAACTTTTTGTGTTATTAGCAAAGCTGTGGAAAATGCCTTATATTGTAATGTCAACAAATCCTTAGGAAAATTACTGGATTGACGTCCATACCTGGATTGCCACCAAAATCTGATCACTCTTGCTTGTGCCATGACCAACATTTAAAAATTTCATCAAAATCCACTGAAAACTTTTTAGATGTCCTGCTCATGTCTTGAACAAAAAACAAACAAACAAACAAATGCTGGCCCAAACATCATCTCCTTGGTGGGGGCAACAATGCTATATGGAGAAGCTATATATACAGTATTGGTATGACAGTTTCAAGACAAGGGGCAGACACTATGAGATAATAGACCAGATATTTGACTTGATTCAACTCTTAAAGCCTAGGTAATGCCTTTGTTACCACTTTAGGTTTGAGTACATGTTTCTTTACTCTAAAGTTGAGTTTGGTCTTGTGAGATCATGTGAGAGGAGACTGTGGTTGTTGATGAATCAATACTTAAGTGAAGTACAGTGTCAATCGTCTTGTTGCATAAAACACACTATAGGAGAAAAAAGTTAAATGTTTCTTCAATTGTTGTAAAATGTAGGATCTGGCAGTTCAGAATTGGAAAAGATTCAAAAAAATCATTTAATGTGTAAGGCTAAAGGGTTAGTTCAAATTTTTCTAAGTTGGGTTGTAACAAGTACTTGACAATAGTCTGTAAAATGGCTGAAAGGGCTCCCATCAGTGCTGTGCCTTTAAGAAGGACGAGATCAGATTACAAGAAAGGTACACTGCTGTTAGCAGGTACCGTTTTTGAGCATAATTGTGTACGTTTTACATAAAAATAAGCAACATAACTATGCCGTATGGTCTTCTAAGCTAGTTCTCCTTAAAGGTATAGTGCAGCTAGGAGCCCTTCAGCCACTTCACTGAATACTGTTTAGCACCTGATACACCGTAACTTCAGAAAACACTGAAATATTCCTTTAAGAAAGAATTGAATTCTTTAAAAAAACAAAAAAAGGGAGGGCAAACACCTGCACGCTGTCTGACTTTGATGAATGAATTGGCAATACTTCGTTTCCAAGATGTAGTTGAGTGATTAATAAGTAAAGAGCGTTTTTTCTTCCAATTTTTAAAATCAGAATCAAGAAATGAGTCTTAATGATCAGCTTAGGAATTGAATGTTTAACAGTGTAGTCCCAAAACAGACATCATTTGTCTTCTTTGTATCTTCGTATCAACTTTTCAAACTCTGAACACAAATTCCAAAACGTTGTCCATGCTTTCTTAGCACTAGCTCCTCACATCTCTCTGCATTTAAAACTTTAGGAATGTACTCAGCTGAAACCACAGCTTTAAGTTTGTCTAAATTTAAATCCTCACAAAAAAAATCCCGACAAAAAAACACACTGGTGGTTTGAGGAGAAACGTGTGGGGATTTATGTGTGATTGCCCTGAGCCAACAGTGCTAACATTAGCATGTGAAAGGGGCCTTTACAACAATAACCCTCCTCCCCATCACACACAGATCACCCCCTGCCATCACCGACACCAGCCACCAGCAGCAGAAGACCCCCCCCCCCCAAATCTGACCGGGGATCGGGAGAAGAGTTGGAGAGGAGAAAGGAGGGATAATGAGAGCCGGACAGAGTTGTTCTGATGCCAGAGCGCTACAGACGGGACTGCTGGAGCTGGCAAAGCTCCTCTATGTTAAGAACAACCTGAGAGAGGCAGACAATAGCACACACACTCGCTCTAAAACACACACACTTGCAGTTTGATTGTTATAGTGGAATGCATAATGCTCCCTCCACCTGGGATTGGCGTGCTTCGAGCTTCCTTTGCGTTGCTTTGTCACCTGCCATACATGCACACGCTCACACTCTTCTCTCTCTGTTTGCCCCAACACACTCTTCTGCAGGCATTCCTTTCCTGGGCAGTCCTCCAAACTGTGAGTACATGGGAGGGGGGCTTTGTTAGGCAGAAAATCAGAACTACAGTACACACACACATTTCAAATCAGCAATCCAACATGTCCAGAGTCCAGAAAACGCAATGCAATAATTAGGGGGGCTGAATACAGCGATTAGGCTCTTATTCTATCATCCACTCGCTGCTTTCTGTCATCTCTCTTTCAGGGTTTTCTCCCTCTTTTCATCACTCTTCGTCCAAAACGCTTTCTGCTGTCGATGAGACACTGCAGGTGCGTTGGAAGGAAGCGCAAGCATGAAATCTCTCTGGACGTGGAGAACACAGAAACACACACATGCAAACACACACACAGGAACATTCCAACCCTCCCAGGCAGCAAGCGGCATTGAGCGGAATCAAGACGACAGAAGAAGAAGAAGAAGAAGAAGAAGAAGGAGGCCAGCGCAGAGAGGGAGACAGAGAGAAAGCGGGAGGCTCCTCTTTTATTCTCCGTCCGTTTTCATTCCAAATTCTCTCTGGTGTTTCTTCTCTTTTCTGCCTCCTGCCTCTCCTCCCTTGTTTCCGATCCTCCCAGACGGATCGCAGCTGTCAAACTTTTGACGTCTTCATCTACCTCGGTCATGACCCCGCACTCCGAACCTCAACCCTCAGTGTGCACGAGTGTGTGCGTTGTGTAGCTGTCAGTCAGGGTTTTTTGACGTCTTCATCGGGGCTCAGTCGTGACCTCGGTCTTAACCGCAGGCTTTATAAAAGAAGGGGAGTTCCCACTCTCTTGTGTCTCCCCACTCGTCCCCTTTGCACCCTGATGATGGACCCCCAGCAGGGGGGAGGGGCGGCTCGTCATTGATGCCTTCTGCTGTCAGTGGCCTTCTTTTAGCCGGCCTTCTCGCCCCATTCAGCGTCTAATCCCCTCTTCCTCTCCTGAGCTGCTCCTCTCATCCTCTCCATCCTCATTACTTCAAGTTGAGACTGAAAATGAACTTTTCACATTTCAGGATTTAAGCTAAGTCTACTCTTGTTTAACTTCAATTCAGGAGGAGTTTTGAGGAAGCTGAAATCTAATAGAAAGGCTAAAGAGTGAAGCTGAAACTGAGAACATTTACACAGAAGCCCCAGGAATCCATGCTTGAAAATTACAAGAAAATTAACAAAATTGGTTGTGAATGAACATTATTTTAATTTCGGATCTATGCAAGAAATAACTGTGATAAACAAAACAGCAACTTACTTTCAAAATACAACGTGCTAAATAAAAAATGTCAAGGATTCAAATATCTGCAATATTTTTTTAAAGATATCATCTGAATCCCTGTGTAGACATAGATCCACAAAACTTATTTTATTCCAGTCATCAATTTCTTGTTCTCTATTGACGCATATTACCAGTACAAAAATGGTATTAGCAGATGATAGCTCAAAAAGTAATATATAAATATCTTCAGATATGAAAGTTGCTTTAGATAGTGATATTTCGATATTATCAAAATATCGGCCATTCATATCAAATACAGTAGGGATGCACAATTTTATCAGTGTGATATCAGTATAGGCGGGTAATTGTTTCATAAGCTAAAAATCATTATCAGCAGATAAGACAATTTCTGCCGATATTTGCAGCAGATGTTTTGGCAGTACATATGGGGCATATACACTGCCTGGCCAAAAAAAGTTGCCACAAAAAAAGGACACATGCTCTAATATTTCGTTGGAATGCCTTTAGATTTGATTACAGCATGCATTGACTATGGCATTGCTTCTGCAATGTCACAAGATTTATTTCCATCCAGTGTTGCATTAATTTTTCACCAATATCTTGTATTGATGATGGGAGAGTCTGACCACTGCGCAAAGCCTTGTCCAGCACATCCCAAAGATTCTCATTGGGGTTAAGGTCTGGACTCTGTGGTGGCCAATCCATGTGTGAAAATGATGTCTCATGCTCCCTGAACCACTCTTTCACAATTTGAGCCTGATAAATCCTGGCATTGTCATCTTGGAATATGCCCGTGCCATAAGGGATGAAAAAATGCATTGATGGAATAACCTGGTCAATCAGTATATTCAGGTAGTCAGCTGACCTCATTCTTTGGGCACATAATGTTGCTGAACCTAGACCTGACCAACTGCAGCAACTCCAGATCATAGCACTGCCCCCACAGGCTTGTTCAGTAGGCACAAGGCATGATGGGTGCATCACTTCACCTGCCTCACTTCTTCCAGTTTTTAATAATGCGTTGGACAGTTCTTAACCCAATTTTAGTAGTTTCTGCAATCTCCTTAGATGTTTCCTCTGCTTGATGCATGCCAATGATTTGACCCTTCTTAAACAGACTTACATCTTTTCCACGACTGCAGGATGTGTCTTTCGACATGGTTATTTAAGAAATGAGAAGCTACTCATTGCATCAGCTGAGGTTAAATAACTTGTTGCCAGCTGAAAGATAATCACCCATGCAATAATTATCCAATAGGTGGCTCATACATATTTGCTTAGTTAAATCCAGGTGGCGCCTTTTTTTTTTTTTTTTTTTTTTTTTGGCCATCCTTTATAGTGGCTGTAATTTTGGCAAAATGCACAAATGTTCCCCAAAAGTTCACCTCATCATCACTGAATATCCACTATCATAAATTAAAAGTGTTATATATTAAGGAATGAATGTTCTTCTTGGGGACGAGCTGAGTCCCTCTAGGTTCTGTCTCATAAGATTTTTCAGAGGCACAAAACTGGTAGTGAGTGCCCTGCTTTCTGAGATGGTGTTTGCCTTTGAATGTGAATCTGGTGCTGCGCTGTGAAGTGACACCAGTGTCACGCCCTTGCAAAATCTATGTGAACTTTTCTATTTGTCGCATGAAACAAAGGAACAGTCTGACTGAGGAACTCAAGCACTGTCTCAGCATAAACCAGTTTAAATAGAGATGTAAAGCAATGGTTTTCACAAGGAATAATAATAAAGGTCTGTGACAATCACAAGGTATTTGCTGTTAATTAATTTGTTCCTTTATTGAGGGTTATCAGGTATATTTTTTTGCAAATTCATATTTTGAATCAAGATAAATATTTTAAAACTTACTTGTATCTTGCTTTAAGACATTATATACCAAAAATGTATATAATATCTTGGAAAAAGTCTTAGAGGGTGAACTATTGCACAGATTTATATGAAAAAGGAAGCTGAATAATAATCCATTGTTAATTTATGGTGGCATGAAGGCAGTTTGCACTTCTGCCCACTCTTGTCGGATATGTAAATTAATCCATAAAGTGTTCTGCTTTTTGTTAAGTTTTATTGTCAACTTTTTTGTTAATATGTATTTTTCTGTTGTATCATGTTGTCTTTTTAATGACACAAATAAACTTTTATTTAAATTAAATTCTAATTCAAAGTTTCTGGAGGTTGAATGGGTCTTTTGAGGTCCCTGGCCTGTGGCTATGCACATATTTTTGACTTTTAGAAAATAAAGAAAAACTTCCCCCCAGAATGTTGCTATAACCCTTTACGCTTTTCGGTGCACAAGGTGAAGATGCACGACTCCTTTTTCTTTGTTCTTTAGTTTGAAACTGACAGTGATCCCTGGCATCTCTATCTTCACTTTGTGAAGTTTCTGTCTTTGTGAGTGAGTGTACTGACTGAGTGAGGACTCGTACGGAAGTCCACAGGATCCAGAAACCTTTTGACACCAGAGAGACAGATGATCTAAATCTGCTCTCACATCTTTCCCGTTCTGCCCTCCCTCACTCTGTCTCTGCGAATCTCAAATTTAAAATGTGAGAAGCGAAAAAGCCTCTATCCAATACTGCAGGGTCAGAGTTTTTTTCTTCTCCAGCAGCATTCAGTATTCATCCAGACTTTGATGGATTTCCACAGAGGCAGCTGAACCTGGCCAACAACGCTGACAGGCGGCGGCAGCAAGGGAGACGGAGCAGTGAGCAGTGGATAGATAGATGGCACTTCACATCTGCTGGAGGTTCAGCAGAGTCAAGGGTCCCTCTTAAATCTCGTTGAGGAGTAACATCTTTCAGGCCTCAGGGACCACCCCGCCAACCTCCTCCTTCTTTTCATGGAGAACAAACGGGCCAAACAGGTTGAAGGTCTCTGAGAACGTTTGTCACATGAAGAATTTTGGCCTCTTATTGCAAAGAGAGAAAAAAAAAGTTTATTTCCCTGTTTCTCGCCAACTGGCACCCGTCTTTATGTCCATCCCTCCATCTTTCTCTCTCAGCATTTCTTTTTTCCCTCTTTGAATTATGAGTCTGTTTGTTATACAATTAGCCTGCTGGGACAGGCTTCATAAATAAAAGCGAGTGAGCAGATCACTGAGTGGCTCTCCCTTTTCTCTATTGGCCCATCTGCGTATGTGTGTGTGAGCGAACATGTTGTGTGTATGTTGAATGGGGGGAGTGAAGTGATGTTGTAAAAGTGTCTCTGTCGAGTCTGCTGTCTCCCGTTGGCCCCGCTTTCTCACACAAACTTGCACATTCAGAGGCCCCCACAATCACAACAGTCACTTTCAAACATTACACGTCATCCTCGCCACATGTATGTTGGTGTGAGGTGTGAACAGCTTGAGTATTTGCCACTGTAAAGTTCAGGCCACATTTGTAAGAGACAGAAAGTAGTTTTATGTGTCCAGATGGTTGTTGTTATGTCAGCACACCTCTCACTGAGACCTTTGGAGCTTGTCATGATATTCAGTGCAGGATTTTAGAAAATTATAACATCTTGGATTTTAAAAATGCTGATCAACCTGATTTAAATGGTGCTCGTGCAGTTAAATAAAATGACGCATCAGGGGCTGACAACACTAAGAAGCTCAAAGTGCAGCCACACCAAAAACACTTAGGGACAAAAAACACAGGAAGTGCATACACCCTGTTAAGTTTGGCCCTGTTAAAATTAGGACAAAATGTGTTTACATAGATGAAGAGCCTTCAGCCCTGCTTTGCTCCAAGACAGAAGAGGGAAAATACGATAGTGGAGGTTTTGGGTATATCAAGTACTTGATGCATAGATAAACACAGAATTTGAGGTTGTTTGTTAACCAAGGGCATCAGTGCTCGCCTACATCCATCTCATTCACTCTGTCCTGCTTGATTTGTAGGCATTTCCGACATGGTCATGTGAGTTATAGACAAAAATGTGGGAAACTGCGCTGTCTCATAATGTTAACAAATCCTTTTAAAAAAATCCTGATCCAAATCTTGATTCAGATCACCACCAAGATCAAATCATTGCTCCCTTGTGCCATGACCAACCTCTCCTGGATATGTCATCAAAATCCGTTGAGAACTTATTGAGCTATTAGTGAAAATGTGAAAATCTGCCCATTATGCACAGTTAGAAAATAGCTTTAAAACTTCCTGGATCTGCATCAGGATTAGGATCCCTACCAAAATCTAAATAGTTCTTCTTTGTGCCATGACCAGCATTCCCTGAAAATGTCATTACAATCTGTTTGGATCTTATTCATTTATTTTGCCACAGACAAATGGAAAAGCAGATAAACACCAGCAAAAGCAACATCCTTGGCAGATGTATTTAGATCTCAATCCCTGTTTTCTATTCAAAGTGAAAAGCCTACTAACTCAAGTGCTAATGATTGCTTCTCAGACCAACACAAGAGTCAGATGTGGTAACATAAATTAAAAGACGAGCTGATTGCATCACTGCAAACAGCCCGATCATAAAAAAACAAACAGCAACAAACCTTTACAGGCTCCCCCCTTCTCCTGATATCCTGGGTTACAAAGACATCGACCAATAGGAACAAGCCACTCTCCATCAGCGCCGCAGTACATTTTTGGCTCCTCTCTCTCCTGTGATTGGTTGACACACGAGCCCCTGACCTCCACTAGGGAGGATGTGTCAGCTCCGGTGACAGTATCCGGAAAAGTTGCCAGGTTCCTGATGGTGAGCGGGCAGGTTTTGTAGAAAACCCTGACAGAAACCAGAGCAATGCAGGCGCCGACGTCCTGAAAGGCCAGGTAGAAACCTTTGCGGGTGGTCACTTTTACGTCCCGCACCTCAGTGTTTAGTTTCATGATGCGGTCACCAACGTCCACCTGAGGAAAACAATTAAGTTTTATTCATAAGCAGTGCAGAAAACTGTCTGACTTTATTATATTGATTTGCTTGTTTTACTCGGAGTAGGAGGTTTTATTGGACTGTGGCTGATCTTCTCATTTTCAGCATTTGGCACTCTTCCAGTTTGACCTCATTGATTTCAAAGGTAAAATAAATGCTTAAATTAGGAGAAATTTATATTAAACTAAACAAAAAGCCCAAGGGAGGGCAGAATGGACTTTAAGACTGAAAGTGCTTGTTAACCAAATTAAGGAAAAACCCAGACGAGGTTTTGTTTTCACTATAAACAGGCAGGGAGGGATGGTAAAGAAATCAGAGCCTGTCTCAGTGGTGGAGTGTTACCTGGGTGAAGCTCTCGTCTGCTGCCACCGTGTCCACCTTAATGAAGCTGCTCTCTTTGATGTAGCTCTCTCTGTCTTCGTTGGACTCGTGGTAGTACAGATTGAACGTCTCCTTCAAGACAAGAGGGACAAGAAAATGTCAGACTGAGGCGTCTATTTATCATCATCAGAGCTCATCTTTTCTCTTAATATGATAATGAGTCAAAAGGAGGGGGTTTGTGCTTCAATAACCAGCAGCTGTAATATATAATAAAACTCCATTAGTGACAGCCTGTCCTTTGACTAATTAGCTTAAAAGTTAGCTTATAAAAGAGTCAAAAACTCAGAAAAAGAAGAATTTTGTTTAAACTTCTGACCATGTTAAACTCTGTGGATCCCAAGTTTTATTTGGAGTAGATGTATTTAAGAGGTGTCAAGCGCTGGCAGGAATCACACGAAAAAAGAGTGATCTTGTGTCCAGAATGAACATGGATGATCCTATACACACGATTACTTATCAAAAGACAAACATACTTATCAAAATATTTTTGAAAGACTAAGATGTGACTAAGTGTGTCGTCACTGTTTCAGATGAAATATGGAATTTAATTCTGACAATCTGACAAAGGCTTATTTTCCTGATTATAAGATTTTATTTATACCAATGCCATTAGCAAATTTGCTCAATCCAATTCTTTAACGATTCCCTTATTGATTCCTGTGGATTTTTGTTTGGGAAAAGTTGGCCTAAACATGTCAAACACATGATACTGTGCTGATATTCAATGCTGTTTTGCTTGTTGGTGTTTCAACCCACTAAACATTGTGCTGTACGTGTTTTTGAACAAATTAATCAACAATTTTGACAATTACTGCTCAAAGGCATCTGTGGCTCAGTCTGATAGTGTGCTCTGTCAGTAATCTGAGGTTGCATGTTCAAGCCCAGCTCCATCTGTCACATGGAGATGTGTCCTTGGGCAAGACACTTTACCCCAAGTTGCTCCAGCTGCTGTGTCAGTAGTGCGAAAATGGGTATGAAAGGGCGAGGATGTGTTAGCTGATAATGGACAACTGACAGAAACTTTAAAAAACCAGCAGTGAAAATGTGAGAGTGAATGGTTGTGAAAGGGTTGATGTGACCTGTGGTGTAAAGGCTTCTTTTAAGTTATGATGTGGCTAGTTTAGTTTAATTTAGTTTTAGACCTCTTGTTCCTCTTGTCTCTCATGTTTCCTGTTTTATTTTGAAATCCCTGTGTTCCTTGTGGTGTTTTCCTGCCCTCCCTTCTGTGTGTCTCTGATTATGATTCCCTCCACCTGTGTGATTGTCTCACCTGTGTTTGATGTTTCCCCAGTGTTTTTAGTCTCTGTGTTTCCCTTTGTCTCTTTGGGTCATTCGTCTTCCCAGTCTCACAGCCTGCGTGAGTCTCGTGCTTCCAGTCTTCTCTAGTGTGTAGGTAGTTATCTGTTTTGTTGTTGAACTTTTTAGTGATTTTGATTTGTGCTTTGTTTTGGAGTTTCTGAAGTTTTCTGTCTTTGTTCTCCAGTTTTGATTTGTAACTTTTGGTTAGAGATTTTTGCCTTTTTGTAAAGGACTGGTTTTTGGCTTTTGATCCCTTTTTTGTTAGTTTACAATAAAGCATTTTTGTTTAATCTGCATTTGGGTCCTTCTCCCTGTTTTTTGTTAGTTTTATTTTTGAATAAATTGTGACACTTTAGTCTGAAAAACTAGAAAGGTGCTTAATAAGCTAAAGTTTATTTACCGTTACTGTCCCCTGTCTAACATTATTACATTTCTGATTTCTTTATTTTTGTTTCTGTTGACGACCTCTGATGAAACGTCCTTGATTTTGCTACGCAGGCAGAACAAAGTAGTAGGAATTGATAAAAGAATTAAGCTTTAAGACTCATTTTATCGGTTCTTTAAAGACTTGTTATCGATTCTCGACTGAAATTTGTTTTTGATTCCCATCCCTACTCACAACTCAGTGTCTGCTGCTTTCTGACAGTAACAGCAGCATGTACATTTACGGTAAAACACCAATATAGTACCTAATTCCTATGTATCTAAATTAAAATGTATGTTACATCAGTGCTTCCCAAACTGTGGGCCAGAGCCAATTGATGGGTTGTGGAACTACTTCAAGTGGACCTTGGGGGTCATTTATTATAAATTTTAAAAAATCAGCATCACTGATATCACATTTTTAATGATCTGAAAATCCCGACTTTTACTTTTCAAGTCCCTGAAAAAAAAAAACAGCTAACATTTAACTAGTAAGATATTTCTTCAATATTTTTTATTGCCTGATGGACAGAATTAGTGTCACACTTTAACTGGTGCTGAATCAACTGTAGATGTTATATTAATGTCCCACTACACCACTCTAGACCTGATTTTAATACATTTTCTCTGTTTTCAAAGGCACGGGAACGGTTCCAAGGGAGAATTTACGAGTGAAAAGAATTTTTAAGTAGAAGAGAGATGTAAGGAAAACACAGCAGCAAAACTAAGCATTCATACTACTATCTATGCATGAAAAATAAAAGGGAGTGGCAAACACTTTGAGTCTTATGTTGTGATTTTATGGGGGTTGTGATAGGCCCCATATAATTTAAAGGTTTCAAAATGCGGTGCAGTGAACCAAAGATTAAGATAGGCTGTGTTAAAATATTAACCTTTTAGTAGCACCAGTGCTCTGAACGCTCTGCCTCCATATATACAGCTGTTCCAAACACTTCTTGTTTATAGATCAAACATTAAATCACGATTAAACTGTCCAACTTTTGGCACTATTCAAAGGATGAATTTTAGAATTCCCCTCATCAGTCCATATATATTTAGTGTCAATTTTATATATTCTGTCACCGTTTCCCACAAGTTTATCTGTCAGTGTTGGTGGCCAGCTTCAGGTTGCTGTATGTATGCCAAATCAGGGATTGGAATCAGTTCAGGCATTGAGGAAATTCATTTTTCCACTGACTATTTAGGCGGTAAAAACAGTAAAAAAAATTCTGACATTCTGCTAAAAAAAGGAAGGAGATATAAATCATTTTGTTTCAATAAAGTTTGCTGAGCCTTTCTTGTACAGTAGGCTGCTCTGAGGTGGTGGGCCGCCACCCGTAATAAATGGTTGGGTTAACTTTTCCTGTTGTTTTAATGTTAGCCCTGTGTTCATTTCACAGTACTGTGGTCAGACTTCTGCTTTGTTTAAGTACTTTATGAATAAATTTGGATTTAAATATCAAATATTGTTTGTTAGCCTAATATGGAGAAGTAAAGAAATATAGCAGACATCCATCTTTTTGTGATTAAACACCAGGTAATGCAACTGTACTCTGCTCACTTGTTAGCCTGTTAACTTACAGCAGCATTTTCATCACAGTCTAATGAGTTTGTCAAATGAAGTCATCAAAATAATGCATATTGCATTGGTATTTTACAGTTTTTGTCTATGTAGATGGTCTGTAATGATTTCATACAGCTCTTACTTGATAATGCTTGCTAGTCAGCTTTAGAATGCAAAATAGATTTTCCAATGAATCATCTGGAGATGACATATAATATGCCTTCAACAAGTCACGAAGGGAAGCCAAAATAATTACATGATTCTTAATCTACTGTGTAGGAGTATCAACCATTTGTCCCCATTGTGTGTAAATCTGAATTAAGATTCTGCTCTCATGTGACTCTTCTTGAACTTAAGGGTTGTATTTTTGCTCTTTATTTTTGTCTCCAAATTAAGAAAAGTTAAATTGTCGTGACATAAAATAAAGCAGTTGTGAACTCCACAGGTTTTTCCTATGGTTCTGTTAACAGCTGTCAAAAAGCCACACAGAGCATAATGTCAAAGTGATTCCAATTAAATGCACAAATATCTAGGTAACACCAGAGTAGTAATGTCAGCCTCTCAACTTTTCACTGGATTCACCCACACAGTGACCCCAAAGTACTGAAAAAAGTATGTTTTTGTACCTTGCAGGTGCCAGTGACCCCCGGCAGGCTGTTGCAGTCTCTCAGAGTGAACTTGACTTCAACGTAGACCCTCTGAGCCCCAGACCGAGGAATCCAGTCTGTCCTCAACCAGTTGTTCTGATTGGGCTCCAACACATTGCACACCTGGTATGTCCTGATGGGAATGTTCTTCTCGTCCATTATACTCACTTCTTCCCACTGCAAAAGTACACAAATGGTTTGATTTAGTGGTGACTTCAATGCACCACAAACACTGCCTGTGTAAGTACATGCCACCAAAAGAAATAAAGAATGTGTAGATAGTTAGAAATACTTTGTTAATCATTTATCTGGCCAAAGTCATAAAAAAAGTTATAGTAGGGAAAACTTTTAAAATTTGCAGGGAGTGATGTTGCATTGAATACCAGTGCCAGAAATTTGGCTGTTGTGCTGATAGGCAGTCTAACATCTGTCTTTAATGTGACATTGCTTTTATACAACAGACACAATCAAATTTTAGTAAAGGTAAAAAAAATGGTTTCCAAAATGTAGCTCTTACAACTAAATTGGCTCCACAGCTTGACTAAAACAGAACTGCTGAGCAACCCAAACGTTTTCCTGCATCCTACTATTGTGAGTGTGTCGGTGGTTATCACAGACTAACTGCTGTGTTGTATGAAGATGCATCCTGATTTTTGTTTTTATGGAAATGGAGCAGTTAATCTGAGAGGGTTATGCAATTTAGATGTGGGAGAAAGTCAGATGAAGACAAACACTGTCTGCTACAGTGTATATTAAAGAATTAAGACTTCCTTGTGGGGGTAGAGTGATATATTTTGACTACAGTCTGATTGATGTTTTTCTCCACAGTCAGGCCTATTGGAAGCAAGGTTATACAACTAAATCAAATGTTAACACATCGATGAACTTTACGAGTAAAATGCTGTCATGCTGTAATGCAATAAATGTCAGAGACAACATATATATATATATATATATATATATATATATGTTTGAAAAGGATCATTTTAACATGAAGGTGTTTGGTATGAACCGCATAGACCTGAGATATGCTTGCTTGTTTGTCTTTGTGTTCACACCTGTATTCAATTTTGTGCTTTTGTGTATGTACTTGTCCCTAGATGATGTGCTACTGGAGGATACCAACAGAACACACAAAAAAGCTCAGGCTGTGTTTTACAATCTCTTTTGCAAGGTGTAAACTACAGAAGTGGCAAAGATTCAGCTAATCCTGAAAGTAAATCTTACAAAATATGCAGCAATAATCAAAAAAAAAAAAAAACATCAGATGTGTGTAGGTATCTGATGAATCAGGATCAGACCACATCAACAGCACTGTCTGCGCTCTGTTCACAGTTTTTCCTTCCATGCACCGTAACTGCTTTGGTGTTTCAGTTTAATGAGTGACCATGTTAAGTGTACTGAGTTGATCAATTTCATACGTGAAGCACAACAGAAAACCGAGAGTGTATACTCAAATGCCACATTGGGAAGTTTAGTATCATTACAACTATATTGGTACTTTTTTAACCCTCCTTATTTTTATCAATTTTATCCGACTTCTAAAACAGAACGCATGTATCATCAGCCTTTTTGACTTTGAGTGCCTAAGTTTGACCAAGGACGAATGATTTGCTAAGACTCCTTAGATGCAGCTGCAGAACAAAAATATTAGTATTACGGACTGAATGGTTGTTTTGGCACTTCTTTCAACAGTTGCTTGCCAACATTTGTGCCTACAGGTAGGAAACAAGGGAGATGTAGGTGTTGTGCAAAAATGGCTGTTGCATTCTCTCATGCAGCTTAGTCAGAGAAATTCTAGAATGTTCTTGCTAGTGTGGCGCTGATATTATGTTTCTACAGCTACTGACAGCAATATTGTCTACGATTACACTTTCATATTCTACCACAAGCTAAACTTGATCTTTAGCTGCAGAAGACACAAGCTAAAGTACAAAACAGACTCAACAAGCTCACTGTTGAGAACTTATCTTTTATGCTCTTCACTGCACAACCTTATACCCACAGCAGTACAGAAAATACAATTCTAACTCATTTTAGATTCTGGGGTGCATCCTTTAATTCACCACTGTGGGTTTGACACCTCATGGGCTCTTGTTCACTCTCACACGGATATTCTGCAGTGTACAGTGGTTCAGATTTGTTGCAACTCCAAGGTTTTTACAGGCACATTTCCATGCGAGTGAAGCCGCCTTCAACCTTCACTGCACCATCCATCTCAATAGAGCCGACTGTTTGCCTTGTACTGTGACCCTCTAAATGACCGCTGAGCCTCCCAACTCCAAATTGGCTTTTTATTGCCCCTGAATAATAATCTGCACTAGTGAGAGCTGTATACACACTAAATGCACCGTGTCCACACAGAGAAAAAGAGAGGGAGAGCCAGGGAAAGGGTGTGTTTGTGAGGGGTGGGATCTATGTGAGTGTGTCTAATTGGCTTGATCGATATGTCAGCAGGGCCCAACTTGCAGGCCAATGTATTGATGTATTGACAGATTGATAATGGGATGTACTGGCAAAAGGGCTGAGCAATATCAGGAAAAAAGTGACGCTGAAGCATTTGTTCTTTTTGCAATTTATATTGCTATTTGGAAAAATACACAGAATTCCAAATAATGATTTTCAATAGGCTTTCAAATGGGCAGGTTATAAATACACATTATTGTAATTACCCATTAAATCCAGAATATACTGTATTTAACGTTACAATAGCACAGATCCCTCTACAGGACTGTCTGTCCCGTGAACTCACATGAAGACTTAAGGTGACAGAGCTTTTCAGGCTGTGGCCCCAAAGCTCTGGAGCGCCCAGCCTCTGTCTTTACAGAACGTAGAATAAGTCAGGGATTTTAAAAGTCTTACCTATTAAGACAGGCATTTTGGTGAGTCCCAAGTCTTTTAATGATTTGCTATCACTGTATTTTACCCTGTTGCTGTCTCTCTGTTGTTATTTTCACTATTGTGATTACGTTGTACTTTTTTTTTTTTTTTTTTTCGATTTTCTGTATTTTGTCTCTGCACAGCACTTTGTGACTTATGTCTGTGAATAGTGCTATACAAATAAACTTTACTTACTTACTTACTTACTTACAGGGTTTGAGTATTGTTTGAGTATTTTTTCAATAGCAGTTCTGCAATATCTGTGATGCCTGTTTTGTCTGTTTCTTTAGCAAAAGTGAAAAATGGTGCTCACTGAGCAGAGAAGGAAGAGAAGGTTCAACATTTTTGACACTGACATTTTGTGACTGGTACCTGAAGCACCAAACTCAGTGTTGTGATTAGGGATGTGAATGGGTGCAAATTGTTGATACCAGTGGCTTTATGAATTCTGCTTTTTGATCCAAGTCTTTATTGATTCTCTCATCAAATCCTGTTGAATATCTTTGTTAGATTGCAAGGTAGGACCACACAGGTCTTCTATGTCAGCAACATAAAACAAATGGCACGCCAGATATTTATTTATCTGCTGAGTCAACAAATGCTTTAGCATGTTGCTTCTGTTTTTACGCTGGCTCAAAACACATACTTAAGGTGAACTATTAGAACTATTTTTGAGTAAAACCAACTTTAGTCCAGTTACACCAGTAGGTCCATTCAGGAGGTGGGTTGGAGGAATAAGGTGTTTCAGGCTGCTACTGCCATCGTAAAGAGGGGAAGAGAGAGAGATCCAGATGCTTTGGACTTTTTGTCTTGTGCTCTATCATGCAGAGGACACATGTAAAAAGGGGCATAAAAATTGATTGATATCTTGATTCTTAATTCTCATTCAAGCTTCAGTTCTGTTTGGTAGGTAGTAGACGTGTAAGTTCTGGTACCACATACATACTGGATTTTGGTTATTATGCAAAAATAGGACAGTAGCTGGAATTGAGACTATGGAGAGAGGGTAGGAAATGACATGCCAAAAAGTGATGAGAGGCTGGATTTAGCCGCCTATGCTGAGGACAAGAGCATTTATACCCTGGCCATGAGCAAAGCTGCTAGGCATATTTATCATCCACATTTAATCTAACTTCCAAAAACTTTTCTTAAAGCATTAATTTTCCTTAAACTTCTTCTAGTTCAGTTACTGAAAAAAAATCAAGAAAAAAAAATCTTTTTTGGATTAAATTGTAATGTTTACACTGTGATTTACATATTTTTAAATCATCTTTTGGCCTCAAAATGAAATATCAGTCATGCTTTTTAGTCTGTGACTGTTGATTCCTCCTTAGTTCAGTACAGTATGTGGATTAAAGAAAGTCTAAGCATGAGCAAGAGCATGAGCACATGGTTGTGTCTTTGTGTGTGGTTGTATGATGTATCTGCCTGCCTTTGTAGTGTATATGTGTGTTGAAGATGAGCTGTTAAAAAAAACGCTGTCGGGGGGTATGATGCCTACTTGTCTCGTCTCTTTTTGAGTCTTTGTCAGCAGACAGAAATCACAGCTGTCAGAGGGAAAAAAGCTTTGCTCCGGCTATACAGAGATGCTGTTGTGTGTGTGTGTGTGTGTGTGTGTGTGTGTGGGATGCAGAAGGTGGGGGGTGCCTGTAATCAAAAGCTTAGTGCGTGCAGACCAGGACCCCGTCAATCAAACAGCATGTGCAAGGGAATGAGAGCATGGATGATGGAAGAAATACGAGTCAAGTTCACCAATAAGTTTTAAACCAACAAAGACTTGATGAGAGCAAAAAGAGAGAGCAGGAAGAGGAGGAAGGACTTAAAGATGGCAGATCATAATGTACCAAAAACCCCAAAAAATAGAACATCAAAAAGAAATTTCCAGGATTTATTCTGGCTGGATAGTACAAAAAAATCCCTAAAAAATGACACCCACCACCAAGCTGGTTTATGCTTTCTGCTGTGCCAAACACAACGCCAGTGAAGCTCATATTAGCACTTTTTAGGCTCGCTGAACAACAGCACATTTCAAGATCTGTGGGATGATTCTTTACAGTTTCCAGACCAAGTGTGCGCAAGTCTGTGTTTGTTTGTGTGAGTGAGAGATTGAGGGAGTGTGTTTTAGAGAGGAGAGAACATGCTGTAAACACTGTATCAGTGAAAAAATAAATTAATAAGTAAAAGACGATGAAGAGGAAGAAGAGCTCCCACTCACCCCTCCCTCTGAAGGACTGGCTGCCCATTTCAGCTCTCCTGGCACTGTCCTGGTATCCAGCAGGGTCACTGAAATGCACACACACTCATGAGCAGACACTCATACACAAACACGCAGGTGGCTTAAGGGCAAACAGCCCACATTGCTTCAATAGGTAATAAATAAAGGAGTACATTCCAAGCAGTGAGAAGTACAGTTTTAAAAAGCACATAAACACAAGATTACCAACACAAGATCATCAATAACACACATGCATCTACCGTCAAGGGTTTGGTATTATTTTTTGTTGTTTTTTTAACTACTGGTTCTAAATTAATGCTAAAAATAAAGCCAGGGCCTTAACAGCTTCTGAATTAATACTTGAAGAGAAATTTAAGTCTTGAAGTCCCCATGTCCTGGTGTTTTTGACTGCTTACATCCTATGTGCATATTAAGCAACGATCTGATTTAAGTTGAATAAAAAAATGAAAAATTTCTTCCCTGTAGAGGATCAGATACAGCTCTTTTTCCTCCCCTTTGGAAACACTCAGATCTGAGGGGGCAAGGATGAGAGGCTATGATAATGAGTTCTGCGCTCATTGGCTGCCCAAACAATGCCTAATGGGATAGGGGATGAGATGTTATAGGCCACAGGAGCAGACTTTCAAAACAGTAATGGTGTTTGCCTGTGATGAGGAGAAAACACACACGTAGGAGGAGGCTGTATTGCTATTACTAATAAACCCCAGGAATGAAAAATGGAGTGTTTTAAGTGGCATTTTCTTGAAAGAGGCGTAGTGCATTTCTCCATGAACTTAGAGTTTAGTGAAAGGTGCCATGTTTTTGCTCCCCAATCCCCTTCTAACAACATTAAAAGCATAAAAAAGGCAGGATTTTCAGGACACGGGGCTTTTAATATTGTGTCCTCTTGTTTTGGCCAACATTACTATGGATGGGAGTAAAAAAAAAAAAAAAACAGCTCAAACTTATTTCAGGCATCAACATTATTTGACTTTATACTTAAAAATTCCCATATGGATGTCATCCATGTTAGTCTGTGTGCCTTACAAAACACTCATGTAAGGCTCTCACAAGAGGCAGACAGCATTAACAACAACTAAGCAGTCCAAGAAGTAATCAAGGCCTAAAGAAGACAGAAGCAGTCCAAAAAGTGACTTAATTTTCCACAATATGAAACTAACAGCACATTTTTAAGTACCCATGGCTGTGTGGTTTTAGATAAGAGTGTAACACTTGAAACATGCCGAAGCATTTGTCAACGCATCACTGCATTAAATATCATGAGTACCATGTGTCTGACATTGTTGGCACAGAGAAACCCACTCTTTCTATACAGAAAATCTATGTAGATTAACAAAGGAATTGATAAGGAATTGGAGTGATTATTTATACACTTTGCATCAATCAAATCTTGTCAGTCCCTACCCTAGATGTGATAATGCTTTTGTTGCCGGTTATGTCTTATCTTTAGCTGAAAAGAAATGTTGGTCATTCTACTGAGCAGGAAAGGCACAAAAGTCTTAGCAACTTTAGTTCTGACATTAACACCAATACAGCACCTAAAATCTGTGTTGTGATTAGTTTAGTAGGTATTGTCGTGGAACCAGCGAAGCAATAGCAATGGACTTCAGTACCCATCACTTTCTACATCCATCTAGATCAGTGGATTTCAACCTTATTTTGCTTAAGGCTCATCGAAGATCCCACCACATTCGCATCCATGCAAAGTAACCTTTTTGACAAGTGTTTTTGTGTCCTTCCAGTTTGTGCCTCATTTCTTTTATCAAGTGATGGAGACTAATACTGGAAAAACAACTCACAGGTATCAACATAGTCATTAAATTATAACTTTTTTTTATCAACTTTAGTAAATCTTGCAACAACAACAAAACTTGACTGATCATAGATTTAAAGAATTTGGTGAACTAACTGAGAGGACAGCAATGTATTGATCCCGTTCATCTGCTATTTCTGTAAATTGCAGAGTATGGTGCTGCCCTGATGGTGTTATGAGAGTTTCTCAATGTAACACAAATTGCAGCTGTGCATGGAAATTAGTGCTCATAAATGACAGATGAACAAAAATGTATTAGTTGAGACATAGTTGTAGTGATAAACACTGGTTGTTCAAATTCCCATGGCACCGTGAACTTGCCTCAAGTTAAAGATGGGCGATATCAGACTTTTTCAAATCAATACTATACCAATACTTTTGCTGTTACTTTTCTATACCAATACTGGTATCGATGCCAGTCATCTTCTACAATGCATCAATAATGTTCATAAATTCAACTTTTTGATTGACCAAAAGCACAGAAAGAAAACTCTAGACCATCAGATCTTAAAGTGAGTTTTAAGTCTTAGTCCTTAGAAAAAAAGTAAAAGGTTGTGGTGCAGCTGAGCAGTGTTTGATGCATCTGACTGGTTTCCACAGTCACATGACACGGAGGAAAAAGGAAAGACTTAAAACTGTCTATAAAACTTCATAAATAAGCATTTTGTTAAGTATTTATTTGGTTACTGATACCAAATGAATTCTAGTGAAAGTACTGATACTGTGATCCTAGATATCGATACTCCCATCCCTACCTCAAGGCACACCAGATGCCATTTAGAGCCACTGATCTAGACAAATGATATCTGAATTTACAAATTATACTCCATTACTTCCTAAAGGGGAAGTTAATGTATTATGGTTCATGGTTGCACACTCATGGGCTGAAGCATTACAGATGCAGTGTTCCCTGCAGCGCTTTAGGCAGCAACCTTACCAAGATACCCCCTCCACCTCAACTACCACTGCAAAGCAATAATAATAATAATGAGAATGGATAAATAAATGAACAATATTACAAAAGTCTGTGTAAGCATTAACATCTGCAGTGACATTTAGATAAAACTTCTAACTGGGGCCTCACTTTTACCAGAGACAACCCTGCTTTATATTCAGCGCCTATACAAAACTATTAAGAGCATGTCAACCTCTGTTAGGATGAATGTCTCTAAAGTGTAGACTTGATGTGCCCAGGGGGAAGAGCTTAATTGCAATACCACCAGAGCTTCAACGAAACACTGATATAAAATCATATGGTCATACACAATTAAAATGTCAAAGCAGGAGTTAGGAATTGGTGTCGAAACCTGGTACAACTGTGATATCAGTATCAACTCATCAAGTGCCTACCAAACCAAATGACAACAATGATACTGATGCTGCATTTAGGTAGGCTACTTTCCTCTAAATGTGAGAGCCAAAGATGCTGAAGCCTCACCACCTTTTCTACTCATTGGTTAGTCCGACATTAGCCTCCAGCAAAAGAAAGGGACACTGCATCAAAAACATTATGCTTTTTCCATTAATGATTTGTTTCTCTTTGTAAATATCAATGTGAGAACTGTGCATCAGCATCAGTCAGTTTGGTATTTTTCTGACTGGCATCAGAAAAATCCCAAACTATACCCAACACTAGCTGGAGATGCAGACAACAGAGCATGAAACTCTTGCTCAAGGGCATTTTAAGGAAGTGACCTGGCAATTCTCAAGCTACTAGCCCTACTGTATATCCAGACTCGCGCCACCAAAAACTTGAGCCAACCACCCTCAGGTCCTCAAGTCCTTACAAACTGATCAACTGCAGCCCTAGGAATGGGTCTAATAAAGAATGAAGACAATGATATTACTTAGAAATAAAAACACTTAGGGCACTTATGTTTACATCCAAGTACATAACGCCATTATTCAAAATACATCTGTAGATTCTAAGCATTTCCATCCTATGGTACTGATTTAATGGAGTTTCAACTAAAAAGCAATCTGTACTTGGAGATGTGCAGGTCTGTTGCGTTTATGAAATAAAAAAGGGTCTTCATTTGGCACAGGGGCGTGCACTACATTGTCCACATTCTGTAAAACATTTCAAGACACAAAATGCATTTGTGTCGGTATTAGATGGTATGTGCAGAGCTCCATGAGAGCAGAAACTTTGCAACAAAAGGGGAAAATACTTAAAATGTCCAAGAACTCAACTTTTAATCTGTTTTGGCTTTCACGCATTTCCCTGCCCTGCTCGTCTCCGCAGGACGCGTTGGGAGCGCACGCCGCGGAGTCTCTCAGCAGCGCAGGACAGCGGAGACCTGCTCGGACGTTTCTACCCCTCATTAAACTCACCTTCATTTGGTGGATAAATCCTTGTCCTCGTACCCGAAACAAGTGTTATAATCCAGAGAAAAGAGTAAAATATTCGCCTTGTGTACGCAGCCATGTGTGCTGCTGTGTGAAAATGATCCGCGTTAGCTCCGTGCGCTGGAGGAAGCGGATCCATCCCTGTGGGAAAAGTGTGTGTTGAATGATCCCGAGTGTGAAAGCAAGCGAGTTGGATGCGGAGAGAGGATAGTGGGGCGGTCTCTCACACTCAGATGCCTTAATGGTGATTCAAACGACATGAGCCAAAAATGACAGACAGAGCTGTGGTCCTTATCCGAGACATTTTTTTTTGTCATTTTGACGGCCTAAATGTAGCCAAAAGTGCAGAAATCTAGAGGCTGTTTGACTTCTGTGTCGGTTAACAATATTATTAAAAGGGCCACAAAAAGGAAGACACCCTTTTCTGTTACTAAAACCAACAGAGCTAAGGCCATTTCTAAATTGTCTTCTTTGAAAAAACATTTTGAGGCAAATTTGCTCTGGTGTGTTTGAAAAGACATTAATATTCAGTTGATATAACACATTGAATAGGGCTACTTGCAGATACATGAGGTAAGAATATTAAATCTTTTATTATTCACATGAAAGCTACCCATATAACAACCGTATGACCTGACCATAAGCCTTAAGTTAGCACGTCAAAGTCAAAAATGTCACATTTTGACCTTTTTTAACCATGAATGCGCTCCATTTGCATCAGAACTCGGACATGAAGTGGCAATTATGTCACATTAGGAGCTGGTAAAGCTTGGGTAGCCTACATGAAGACTGTCTGACTTCCAGGGTAGCAAAAACCAACCAAAGGTGGCATTCTCAGCTACGGATCTAACTTAGGACTTCGACTTCTGAGATCAAATGGGATGCACCATAGTTTATTGATAAAAACAAACACCAACAACAAAACACCTACACGTCTTTGGTTGTTGCATGTCAAAAGTTTTTGTTAAAAATACAAAATCATGATTTTTTAAATATTTACCCATTATTCGCCCTAAAAACATGAACCATTATGTCTATACTACAAACCACAACACAAGCCCTTTCCACAAGTCTAGTGGAGTCTTGTGTTATTGCATGTCACAGTGAAAAGCATGTACAGAGTCAACAATGTCAACATTGAACCTTTGTTTTGTTTATTTTTTTTTTTACATGAATTTCAAAACATGCACTTGCAGACTATGTGTCTAAATTTATGATCATAAAATCAAAGAACAACAATAAACATCTGTCTACACAAGTCTGTTGCTGAATGTTAAAAACGTTACATAAAACCTAAAGGTTGTGAGTAATATGCTTTTCCTACATTATTTATCTATAAAAATACCAAACCATATAAGTGAACATTAAAATCTGCTCCTCTTCAGTGTTTTTGTATGTCAAAAGTATGCCTAAAAAACTTTCACGGGATAAAAAGAATAAAATTATGACTTTCCCTCTCAGTTTTCATGGTAATGGTGATTTAATTAAGAACAAGGGTTAAGGTCAGTGAAAAACTTTTCTCCCTGAACAATAATTTTGAGGTTAATTTGGTCTTTTTTTTTTAGCAAGCAAGAGCATAATCTTCATTCAGTAGATATCACACTTTAAAACTGATCCAACATTTAGGACTAGTCGGGTATGTGGTCAGAACATCACATTTTTACTTCTTTTTTTCAGTCTATTGTTCACATGAAACATGTAATCTGTATGTCTGTTTTTACGGTTAACAACAATACAAACCTTTTCCTTGATTCTAGCTGTTGCATGTCAAAAGTTAGCTTACATTTACTCAATTGACAGCTAGCATGTAAGGACTCAAAATGCCACAGTTTGACTAGGGATGCCCAATATTATCGGACCTATATCAATATTGGCAGATAATTGCCTTAAAGTTGATTACTGTTGTCAACAGATATGAAAACTTTTGCTGATATTTTGGCCATACACATTTGCCTTATATGTACCATGTATTGGCCATAATATTGGTAAAATGCACAATATACATAAATGGTCTACCTCATCATCATCATCCAATGTCCACTTTTATAAATCTGAATAAAGTATAGTAATGTTTTAATTTTTTTCTGGCTTTACATCTGTTTTTAACACAAATGGACTGTTACCATGAATGGAACAGGTTACATTTATATATGTAGAGACTTTGAGCTCTTGACACAAAAAAATCTGTTTTATTGGTATTGGTGATAATGAGTTTGTAAATATTGACGAAAATCTAATATTGTGCATCCCTAATTTTTACCGTTTGTATTTTTTTTAATAAACAGGAATACCAAAACATGTACCTGTAGCCCATGTGTTCAAATTTAGACAAATAAAATCAAAGAATGACAAAAACACCCCCCTCAATAAGCTTTTAGTTGTTGCATGTAAAAAGTTCCCTTACACTTAAGAAAACAGCTGCCAGCAATGTGAGTCAAAATATTTTATTTCCATATATTTATAAATGAAAACACATTATACATGTCTACATTTACTAATAACCAAAACAAACAGCGATTTGGGCTAAATACTTTTCTCTCATCTAAGTTAGCCTACATTTGACCCTACTGTCTGCTAGCAGGTATCTTAGCCTTTTTTCTTGAATTAAAGTTAATACAAAAACATGTTTGCACCCAATTTATGAATAATGATCAAAACTCTCCTCTCCACAAATCTTTAATAATTATGGCTCAACAGTTTGCCTGTCACTAAAATATATCTGCGAGCACGTCTAAAACTGTCAATAATGACCAAAAGCAGATATATATATATATATATATATATATATATATCATTGTTGCATATCAAAGGATGTCCTACATTTGACCCCAACCGCTGCTGGCAGGCACCTGAATCCTTTTCCTCTAATTCTCATATTAAAAAAAATAATGTCTCTATATTTGCAAATAATGATCAAAACTTGCTTCTCTACGAAAGTCTCTTATCATTGTTGTAATACAAAAGATTGCCTACATTTGACCCACTTGCTGCTCACAGGCCTTCTTGAATTTCCGTTAATATAATAAAGTCCTTTTTACAAATAATGTCCAAAACTCCCCCTCTCCATGACTTTTTCTTCATGATTGCTTGTCAAAGTAAATCCATATATTAAACTAATGTCTGCTAGTAGGCACCTGAGCCTTTTCTCTTTGACAGAAATATACTAAAACATGTAAATCTGTAAATTTCCTGATAATATCCAAAACTGCTCCACATTTGTTCCTCTCACAGCAGCTGTTGTTGATGAAAACTCTTTGTCCACTGCAGCACATCAACAGTATTACTACAGCGCCCTCTGTTGATTGTGGCTGGTAGGGGGCGTATAGAGGCATTTAGTGCTGAGGGATCTACTGTAGCAGTTTGTTGGATATTTTTAGTCTGATAAGACGAGGATCAGCTTCAATCATTTGAACGCCATCTGCCACCACATTCTTCATCATTTTCATCTACAAGGTATGGACAACATAAAGGAAAAAGGGGCAGCTGAGTCCTCTAATAATAGGATTCTTTAACAAAAAAGCAAGACTATGGCCTCATGCAGAAGCGTGGTGGAGCAAACAAAGAGCAGGCTCATGACCCGTCCTCCTACGCGTTCCCTTTCTCGAAAAACACTGATGAACAATCGCTCTGGAAGGAGGCACGGATTGAAGAAATAAATACTTTTATCCAGACTGATCTAGTAGTTTTCTCCCTGCTTGTTGTTCATAAACAGAAACCATAAAAGATAAAAGAAAAGTGAACTCCATTTTGAGTCTTCCTTTTCAAAAGCATACAAAGATGATTCAGATTTGTTTAAAACGACCAACAAAGATGATTAAAAAGAGAGGCTTGGCTCATTTCATGGAGATTGTTTTGATCATGGAACTGTATGTTCATGTGCCTGCATTTGCATGTATGCACTTGTGCGATCTCCAGCTTGCTTTGTGTCTTTGCAGTTGCTACGCCGAAACCATCTCGATCCCCTGTAAGGCATCATAAAAGACCCAGGAAGAGCATCTGGCGCTTTGAGACACCAAAAAAAAAAAAGATCTCCCCACTTCGACCTGCCAGTCTTCCCCCATTGACCATAATACGGTTTTCACGATTCATTCTCCCCCAACACCACGACAGACTGCGCAATCACAAAGACCCAATTAGCCCAGATGGAATCAGGATTTCGCCCGGGGACTAACGGGCCAATCACATTGAGCGTCGAATGGCTAGAGCCTATAGGGTAGCAGCGCAGGTGGGTGGGACATGGCTGTTGGGCGGAGGTGACACAGTGACACGGATGGAAACGGCCCGTTGTTTCTGGTCATTTGTGTCACGGAAGTTTTGATTGATGACCGTCGGGATGTTTTTCCCACTCTCCCTTGAGATTCCCAGCTCTCTGGAGGGGGTTTTCACATCGAACCCCAGTTTCGAAGATCTGCTTTAAGTTTGGCCCTCAGACCCGTGACACACAAACCCACATACACACAAACACACTTCACTTTTTGGTCCATTTGGAGCCCCAGATGGCTGCTGCCCACACATCTGTATTGTAAAGCACCAAATTTAGACCCCCTGTTTTGGTTTGTGTATCTGCACAAGTGAACCAGCAATCACAAAACGACAGTATCTCGAAGAATCTTATGGTGATGAAGAGAGTGGAAAGAACATGAAGAAATAAAGTAAAGAACATAAGAAGTAGCCAAATGTAAATGCGTGCATGTGTGTGAGAGTGTAAAGAGAAAAGCCCGAGGGACGGTAGGTGTGTGGGCGGCTGAGAGAGGCGAACAAAAGAAGCAGAGAAGAGAGATGAGGAGCAGCGCACTGCCAGGGAGGATTTGATTGGAAGGGTGGGTGGTAGTGGTGGTAGAGTGGTGTTTGGGGGGGTGGATGGGCTGCTGGGTGTTGAAAAAGGATCTTCCCTCAAAGCCTCACTAAGATATTCCTGGAGAGAGTCAGGGTTTCATTTGGCGAGTGCTTACATCGTTCTGGGAGATAAAACCATTTAATATTCACACGACCAGACTGATATTCTCCAGGTTATATGACAGATAATAGTCAGATGTTCTAAGTCTGTGTGCTGTAAGCATGTGTGGTTGAACTCCTGGGATCGACAAAGCATCATCAGCATGTCAGAGCTGTTTTTGTTTGGACCCAGAGCTCTTTGTAGCAGCTGCATGTCCGGTGATTCATAAATGTGGATGTGCATTTAAGTTTTTGCTCCAACACCTGTTTACAATAAGGAAATAAGGAAATGTCTAACATGTATGTAATAAAACTGTCATAGAATTTAAACACGGGAAGAAGTCACATTTGCTTTAAGGAGCATCTGCTGCAAACATGAGACATATAGGACTTTATTTGAAGCAGGTGCTCTGAAAGCATGAGGCACACATTGATTTGGTGCATGTCTGTCTACATTTTGATACAGCACACAATCCCAGTGCAAAACCAAGAGCAAAGCAAAAAGAGGATGGATTATAGTCAGCGATTACAGTGTTGAGAAAAGACTAGTTACTTGTAACACATTACTGTAATAATTTTTTGGGTAACTTGTAATGTAAGGGATTACAGTCTCCAGAACCTGTAATATTACAGTTGCTTATCAAAGCAACACTTGATTACAATGTACAATTCAATTTCACAGTTCACTCAAACTCTCACACTTAGGCAACTGATTCATGGTGTACTTAGGTACAATTGTCCAACCCGTTACAAAATATATATTTATATATATATATATATATATATATGTGTATATATATATATATATATATATATGTATATATATATATATACACATACATATATGTATATATATGTATATATATGTATGTATGTATGTATGTATACACATACATACTGTACACACACACCACACGCAGACACACACACATATATGCTTGACAAATTTACTAGACCACTTGTTATAAAAATGAGAAAACATAAATTTCTTAGAAATCTTTCTAAAGCTTCTTTAAAGCTGAAATTCTTTAAATTTGAAAAATCAGGAATAAAAATAATAATTATATTTTGGTATTAAACATAGCATTTCGGTTAGGAGCTTCTACCTACTGATGTATCAACCATTACAGAAACATAAAAAATGTTGGTATTAAATGGTAAATACCAATGCAGTTACAACAGGGCAGCTGCTGGCATAAACCTTACACTGGGTGGTGTTCTAATAAAATAGTTAAGCACTGTGTATATATATACACAGTCAGTGTATATATATTATATATACACACTGATCAGGTATAAAATTATGACTGCTGACAGGCGAAGTGAATAACACTGATTATCTCTTCATCATAGCACCTGCAAGAGAGTAGGATATATTAGACAGAAAAGTGAACATCTTATCCTAAAGTTGATCTTTTAAAAGCAGGAAAAATGGGCAAGCATAAGGATCTGAAAGAGTTTGACAAGGGCCAAACTGTGCTATGATGTGACAACTGGGTCAGAGCATTTTCAAAACTGTAGCTCTTGTGGGGTGTTCCTGGTCTGCAGTGGTCAGTATCTATCTAAAATCGTCCAAGGAAGGAACGGTGGTGAACCAGCGACAGGGTCATGGGCTGCTAAGGCTCACTGATGCTCGTGGGGACCAGGCTGGCCTGAGTGTCCAACAGACAACTGTTGTTGGAATTGCAGAAGTTAATACTGGTTTGGACAGAAAGTTGTCAGCATACATATTGCGTATATTTGTGCACCTACCTCGTCTCAGCCAACACACTGCAGATTGATTGCTAACCAAAAAATCTGGAAATGACATGCTACGCTTCGTGTTCTGGATCAGCTTTGGGTTCACAAACAAATTTGATCAACTTCGTAACAAGTGACAGAGCTACTCTGCTTGTTAAATGCCCAACATTTTGGCACAAAGAGCCTACTTCAGAGGCAGTCTGCGTGGATTTCTGCGCTGGCTCTTCTTGAACAGGGTGTTCTGATGCACATGTTGAACAAGCTCAGTGGAGGTTGTGTTGTGATCTCCCAAATGTATACCATCTTTCTTATGTCTCCTCTTTGTATAAGGTCAAGATGGAAATGTGCCAGCCTTAAGTCTGACCACCCATTTCCAAGACAAACACAGTCCTGGACACCAATGAGAGCACATTTTCCTTTGCTATTTCAACATCATGAGTGCTGGGGGTACAAATGACATCTGCACCAGCTGGTAAAATAGGAAAGAACAGCACCAACATGCTGAACACCAGGCATTACATTGGGCCTAAAGTGTGCGCTGAGATAGAGGGAGCTGTTTTCTAAATTTTATTTGGATAAATCACATAAACAGGAAAATAGTAAATTATAAGTTTGATCCGCATTTACCTCTTACAATTACACTTTATCAATCAACTAAAATTGTCTGATACAAGAATATTCAAACTGAATCCCTGTTTCTCAAGTTCTTTGAAGTACTTTTGTGCTGAAAAACTCAATAAAGCACTATATCATCACATATTCCTTGCCAATGCATGCATCAATTCTGGTTTTATTCAAAATGAATATAGCTCCATAAACTGCCACACACCTTAGATAATATCACCCATGGTGCAGCTCATAAAATTCAAAAGATGGCAGTCGAAGCCAAACCTAATGATGCAGCGCAAGCTCCAATTTTAAAATTAATCCTAAAAGAGTTCTGAAGACCTGAAATTAAGAAGTCTTAAATTGTAGGATCTTTTATGCCGTGTCCTTGCTGTTTTGTTTTCAAAAAAAAAAATGACCTACTAAATTCACATACATCATAATACATATCAGGCCTCTGTATCTGAATACTTATCAGAAATACTCAGCCCTGCTAGGAAGCTCATGGAGCAAGTGCTTATGAATATATTCTCTGGGTTATACAACAGAAAGTGGTGAACCTTCCTTTATCCGTAGATAAAGCATGTGTGATTCATCTCCTTGGGTCAACAAAGCATCATCAGTATTGCAGAGGCATTTTTGTTTGGACCCAGAGCTCCTCTTTACAGCTGCTTGTTTGGCAGTTCATGAGTGTGGATATAATATTTCTGCACACATGTTCATGATAAACAAAGGAAGAAACAAACAGAAGGTTTGACCAAAAACACAGAAGTGTTCGTGTATGAGAGTGTGCATCATGTGCTCTCTTTGATGATAAAGGAAATCTCCATCAGCGTCTTGCTTTAGAGTGTACGTATATGTGTGTGCGTATGTTTGTGCATGAGGAGTTTGTGAGAGTATGTGCTAATGTGTATGTGTGTTTGTGTGTGATTGCATAAACATGGTGTCAGAGTGATGAGATGTTCTCTGCATCCATCTGTTCTGCTGGCATTTATATCTTTCAAGGGCTACAATAGAAGAGAAATGGAAGAGGGAAGAGAAATAGCATGTAAGACCAAAAATTAGATTCGGAATAAAAGATTCTATTTAATAATTAGAAAGCACCTGGAGAGTGTAAACCTCTGCAAAGGCAGCTCACATATTGCTGTTACAACTGTAAGCAATACTTCCATGATAAAGTTAGCATCATTATATGATTCTTTGAGCCAGAAAACCCAGCACTCAGAATCATGCTGATTTCATTATTAGTTCGACAGTTGTTAAGCAAAAACGATTGTAAGCTAATGGTGGTTATCTGGATCACCACCAAAATCTAATCATTTTTACACTGGGCCATAACCAACATCTCCTGAAAATTTCAGCAAAATCTGTCCAGTAGTTTTTGTGTAATCTTGCTCACAAACAAACAGACAAACAAACTGGCAAAAACACCTCCTTGGAGGAGGTAATAAGTTTGTTTACATGATCGCATGAATCTGATGATAAGGAATAAACAGGTCATGTTAGTAATCTGATTTTACACATTTACATGATCTTTAGTGATGTGTTATTGGAAAAATTGTCTATATGATTCTTTCAATAGTTGGATTTTTTCCTTAAGAACATAGCTTATGGCCTTACCCCTCACCATTTTTCAAATGATGTCAAGTTGCAGAAAAATTCAGTGCAAATTCCAGCTTTTCATTAATAGTTTGATAAGGCAGTCAATCATTGTAAAAATATTCAGGGGGCTCTAGTCAGCCTTGGTTACCACTGTATTGGCCCCTCCATGCAGCAGAGAATGGACACTAGCAGCATATCTCAATATGAAAGCAAACCGCACAAAACTGCCAGACTTTATAGGAGTATTGGTGTTTGAAGCTTACTAATATTTGTGTAAATCAGACCTTGAAACAGAGATGAAGGCAAATCGTGCTACTTTCAAAACATGTGATCATTTTATCTTTACTCAACAGTTAAGCACAAACTTCAAGTTCTAGTATGGGCCAAAACAGTGGGTCGTGGGCCGCAGCTGGCCCCAGGGCCATAGTTTGGACACCCCTGGCTTAAAGGCTAGAGAGTAACCACAGCCACAATAAAGACAGTTGTCAGTTCACTGGCTAGTTAGCTGTGGGGATTTTGAGGGTTTAAGGCAATGTGATTTCCTGTACTTGAATCTCCACTCTATTGTGGTATGAAATGGAAAAGCACATCAAAGTGAATTCACAAAATGTCTTTATAAATACCTGCTTGAGACACACCATCTCTTTTTGAGAAGACCCAAAACTGAAATACAGTACAACAGAAGTGCCCCACATTCAATATGAATAATAAAAAAACCCTCATGGACCAAAACACCCACAAATCTTTTCCATAAGCATTCAAAAGGCTTGAGTTGTATAACAATAATAGCTAATATGATAGTAGTGGTAACAATAACATTATCAGAGATAACAGGAATAGGTTTTACAGTTTAAGGGCAAGAAAATATAGACTTGGATGAATTTAATTTAGGTGTAGACTTGTAGTCAGTGATCCTATGGAAACCCCCACCCTTGAGCAATCTCAAGTTTAGACTAAAAACAAGAAATTTCTGACAAATTGTAATGTCAGATATGAGAGTGTCAGAGTGGGAGATGCCCTTTACTCACTCATGCAGAAGACTATTCCTGAACACACGACATGATGAATCTTAAAGCAGATGGGCTATAGCAGGAGAAGAACACATCAGGTAACATTTACTGACATACCAAATTTAGACAACAGAGGAGCCTCAATTTCATCTGCGACATTCAGGAGGTAGGTTCAGAATTTGGTGTGTTATATCACAAAAGCAAGGATGAATCCTACCTTTAGGGTGGTTCGGGCTGCTGGTGGTGGTGTAATGGTATGGGGGATATTTTCTCATCACACCTTTTGGCCCTTTATATATCTATCCTTTAAACACCACGGCCTACCTGAGTTGCTGATTGTTGCTGACCATGTCCATCCTTCATGGCCACAGTGTACCCATCCTCTGATAGCTTCTTCAGGCAGGAAAACGTACCATGTCACAAGGCACAAATAATCTCAAACTTTCTTGAACAAGGCAGTGAGTTATTCTACTCTAGTGGCCTCCTTACCACATCACCTTTGGAATGAGGTGGAACAGGAAAGTTGTATTTGGATGTGCAGCCAACAAATCTGCAGAAACTGTGTAATGCGGGGGAGTTAACTAATCAAGTGGCTGTTATGGTCAATACCAGCATACTTCGGCAGCCAAAAGTTTGATATTTCCTCTCACGCAGAGGATGGTGGATCAACTTGCCATTAAAAAGTTGATATAAACGGAGACAGACATGTACAGGAAACCAGAAGTATATCCTCAAGCTTGTTCACGGAGCCTTTTGAAATCATTTCTGCTGTCATTCACTGAGTCATATACATCATGCCTGTTATTCTTTTATTAAAGATTTATTGAAGACTTCTGTGGGGTTGCTGTTGGTCTGATGGCCTTAAGTTCGTTTGTTCGTTTGTCTGTGTGGAGGTTGAGCTACAGTTCAGTTGAGATGGCATGTGCAGTATGGCAGCATTCATTGAAGGGCATCAACAGCTTTCCAAATGCCCCACTGAAAATCAGTGGGCTGATGTCACATGGCTTCGTCCAGTTCTTTTACAGTTTATGGTTAATACATTGCTCAACTTTTAAGATAATCATTTTCCCACACTTTAGCAACTACACATGCAATTCAATCAGTAACTAGCAATGAATTAAATATGTCACTTATAATAACAGCAGTAGTGTGGGATTACCCAACCTTTCCAACACTTGATGTGACCTTGAACCACATGGTTTTACCTTGTAGAGGTGCCCTAAACAAACTATTGGGAAAAAAAATTAATTGTGTTTATCTGATTTCTCATAATCTGATGATAGCCTTGTCTGATAGAGAGAATGGGATTATGCGGTGAAAGACTTGAATTGTAGAGTAATCCAGAAGCCAGAGTCTGCCTTCTATTGTGACAGCTCAAGGTGATGTGATTGAGTCTGTATCCTCTTATAAATACCTTGGTTTTGTGATAGATGATTTTCTGTCTTTAAGCTTCATATTGAGCAACTTGTAATGACGCTAAGGCTACGGCTGGGCTTTTACTTCAGAAATAAGTCTTGTTTTTCTTTTGCTGCAAAAAAGCGTCTTGTTGATGCTACTTTCATTCATTGATTGACTATGGGGATGTTTTATATCTGCATGCATCTTCTCAATGCGTTAAATCTTTGGATACTGTATCATGGAGCTCTAAGGTTCATAACAATTCTTAACGCTCTAACTCATCATTGTCCTCTATTTGAGCGAGTTTGGTGGCCCTCTCTGACCATCCGTAGGCTGAGCCACTGGCACATCCTGATTTACAAGGCTATACTTGGCCTGCTTCCATCATACTTAAATAACTATATTCACATGAGAAGTTCTGGAAGCTACAGCCTTCATTCTGTGACTCTGTTACAAAATCTACTTTTGCTCTCTGTCCCTAAAGTTTGTCTTGAAATGGGTAAAAGAAGTTTCAGATATGCTGCTACTGCAGACTGGAATCTGCTACGAGAAAAACTGTGTCTTGGAGAGCTGGTCTCTTTAAATCTCTTTAAGTGCAGGTTAAAGGCATTGGAGGAAGAAGCAGGCTGTAGATGCTTTGACTGATAAACTTGCTGCTCTGTGACTCTGACTTGATTGGCTCATATGTATGTATCTGTGTCTCTAATTGTTTTATGTCTGTAACTTTGTAAATGTGCTGCTGCCTGTCTTGGCCAGGACACTCTTGCAAATGAGATTTTTAATCTCAATGAGGCTCTTCTGGTTAAATAGAGTTCATACATAAGCCCAGTGATGTTTGGTTTATCACTGTGCATTTAAACATACTCATTGTTGGGTTTTCATGAGTTAAAAAAGCAAACCTGCTCTCTAACTTTTCCTGTGTGGCTCATTCTGATATGATCTTTTGGCACGTATGAGTGTTTCCAAGCTGTGAGACAGTGTGTGAGAGTGAAGCAGCAGTGTGTCTTCCTGTGGTTGTGGTGAAGATTTTTTTTCTTTCCATGTGCGAACATGTGTTAGAGTGGGTTTTTATTGTTCTTGTTCCTCCTTATCTGGCGCCTCGCCTGAGAGCCGGGTTCTGTTTCCCCCCACAGCAATGTGACCCGGCTGTGATACCGCGTGCCCTCCTCTCCGCGGATAACAGACCACCCTAAAAATACTTGCCTTTCTACCACTCCCCACCCTGCCCCTTTATTCTCTTCACCTTTCTTCTGGCTCTCTGTTTCCTCCAGGAGAGAGCTCTGCCAGATTAAAACACCTCCAGGCTCTCAGTAATGTCACAGAGGTCCTTCTACTTTTATATTTCCCCCTCTTTTCTTCTTCTACTACTCATTCTGTTGTTGCCATGTCGGCTCAAACAGCACAAGTGCAGCTCAGACTGTTACATCATAAGTTTTCTTATCATTTCTCCACGATAATTCTTCATTCACTCGCCCCCCGCAGCTACTTCAGTCACCCACACTCTGGACACGCAGGGCAGATGGGATGTAGGAGGAGACACTGAGGACAGAATCTGCTAGGCTCGTGTAATTATACATCCAGTAATTTACCATAACTCCCCAATAAAACACTGAAGAGATCATTGTTTTCTATGCCTTGTGGGTTTGACAGTCTGGAACAATGTTAATTATGATAAACTAGGCCCCCTTTTTTTGAAGATCAAGCCTCAGCCAAGTGCTTTGAGAGATTTGTATATCTCCACACTGCCTTGCTCGTTGCCTCGCTTGCTGCTTTGTTGTTTAGCACCTTAAAGGGAGCTGACAATGACCCTCTCTGTAGTTTTCAGGAAGTTTCTCACTAATTTAAATCACTTTTAAACCGAGACCCCCTGCCACATTCAGTGCTTAAGGTTAGAAAGCTGTCGTTTTTTTGTTCTTTGTGCGTGTGTGTGTGTTTATGAGTGTGTATTTTTGTGTGTCCTTTTTTTTTCTTTTTGGCCCAAACCCACGCAGGTGACCAGAGGGGGCCTTGTGTGGGTGGACAACTCAATAGTGACCCCCCCCTCCCTTTACCCTCACCCTTCCTCCTCTCCCTGCCCCTTCTCTCTTTTTTCTTGCCCTCCGTCCACCAGTTGGAGTCCAAAGAAGAGGGAGGAGAGAAGAGAGGAGGGGGCCCAGGAGGAGAAACAGACTGTTTTACATCTGCTCTAAAGCATATACGCTAACCAACATTTAAAAAGCAGGAATGAAAACATCATTTTAAAAAGTCTTACGAAAAATCAGAATCAGAATCAGAAAATCAAAATCAGAATCTGATTCTGATTCTGAAAAAAAGAGTTTCCTTTAAATAGCACTTGTCGATGGGACACAAAGCATGAAAAGATTTAGAACTTTTTATTTAGTAGTTTTTGTTAAACAGATAAATCAGAATACATAAAATTAGGCAAATATTATAGCATGACATAACCTACACTTATCGGTATTAGTGATACACAATATTATCAGTACGATATCAGTATATTGGCCTAATAAGTCAACTATTGTTATCAGCAGATATTGGCTGAAAACACTAAATATTGGTATCTGCACATATTGGCCCAAAACGTTAAATATCTGAAGTGTTTCTTAACCCCTGAGCTGATGTGTCCACTCAGACATTTAAAAAAATGCTCCCAAAATAAAATGTCATGACCAGGGCTGTGAGGGTGAGGGGTAAACCATACACACCTACTCCTTACGCCCTCTTCAGCAGTTAGACTTTGCTGCCTTTCTGTATTTGATTATTGGCCAATAATGTCATAAAAATCTATGTAGAATTGCAATAGACAGCTGGGTGTCTGTTTTTCTGTGAGCAAGCTAATTTAAAAAGATCTCTACAGATTTTGATAAAATTTTCAGGAAATTTGCTCATGGCGCAACACTGGGAAAGAAGAAGTGATTTGATTTTTAACAGTGATCTGATTCTGGATGCAGATCCGGGATTTTTTAAAGTATTTGTTAACTTTGCAAGATGGGGAAGTTTTCCCCCCACTGCTGATAATAACTCGGCTCAGCACTTCTAGATGTCATAGTAAATACATTATTCACACAGATTTTTTTTTTTTTTTTAGTTCAGATCCTATAAGAAAATTGTCAAAGAGGTTAAGGTATAAATTGCTGCAAATGGGGCCAACAGCTCTGTGTAGTTTTTTTTTTTTTTTGGTTAGCGCAGACTAGAAAAGCAGTATCGGGGCGTTGCTGTGCTGACCAAATCTATGTTTTACTTTTCCAACAGCAAGCCCCCTTTTTTTTGTTTCATTTTGGCACACTGCACAGCCAACATGCTCTTGTGCCTGGAGTGGAGTTGAGCCTGAACAAGAGTTTGATGGAAAAGATCTGTGTGTTCACTTGATTGAGCAATCACCCAACATTTTCTTTAGTTTGCTCTCACCTACAGTTCAGAGAATCTGAAGCAATGTACAACCAAAATCCCATGTCATAGCTCTCTCTTTCAATTGGCAGAGCTGATTAACCTGACTGAATACACTACTGAAATAATAATATTAATAATAATAATACATTTTATTTAAAAGCGCCTTTCTCAGTACTCAAGGACACTTTCCAGAGAATTAAAACAGTTAAAATCACAATTCAAATAAATAAAAACAAAAGACACAAGTGATACAAAGTTAAAGTGGAGCTGGAATGGAAATGAACTTCATGCAATCCTCCTTTGCAGGTACTGAAACTATCCCACAAACTATATCAAAACAGGGCATTTCCTGTTCAAGTGTAACTAGTATTTAACAAATAATCTGACCTTACTTTTTATCAGTCAAGGGTATTCCTTGTGGAGTTTCTTTGTGGAAATTAAACATAAATCACCTTAATCAGCCCTTCAATAGTGGCCACAGTCATTGAAAATTGTGAACAATCTCGATGTTGCTGTTCTTGATGTATTGAGCAATTAAGAGTTGACAGCATTTGTGTTCGTCGATTTCATAACTACCTAAAATCTTTCCATAGAAGCTGAAATCAATACATACAGAGAACTAAAAATTACTGACAGAAATCCCTCTACTCAGTATCCATTTTTAGTTTCAAAAATTATCAAAATAAATAAACGGCTTGAACACGGTAAGGTAAGTTGGACTCCAGGTCATCTATAATATGTATTTTCTTGATTTTTTGTCTGCTAATTCTTGGCACAAAAATTCCTTGAATGACTTATAGACTATAAAAAATAGCTGTATTTGATTTTCTCTTGTTCTGTATATAATTTGAGGAAACCTGTTTTTAAAAGATCAAATCGGCAATTACTTTTTTTTTTTTTTTTGGTGTTTGTTTCCCAATTTTTTCCACCCATAAATATTATTGCTTGGTGATGTGTTGTTCACTTCTTTTTTCTTTTTCTTTTTCTTTTTCTTTTTCTTTTTTTTATCCCTTCTGCCCTTTTTCATAGGTCAAAATTATACCTCCAACCTCCAATCCTGAACTAATCCTAAATCTTCCATCATGATAAATACCTTTATCATTTTGTTGGTTTGTGTGTTTGTTTATATGTTTTCTTCACTTTTTTTGTCTGTGTATTTTTTATTTGTTTGTTTGTCTACACTGTTTAAATATTTAAAAAATAAACATTTAAAGTGGTGGTTATCCAGGCCAGTTTCTCTCTGTGTGTTTGAAGTTCACTGAGTAAGGTAAGACAGTGATAAGAGTGTTTTTCTGTAGGATTAGCAGGGATTAGACTGTGTATCAGACAACTGTCTAGTTAATCATGTCTCCTTCGACTTTATCAGCAGTCACAACAAGTCATATACAAACACACAGAAAGGGAGTTAGTCAGAATCCATGATCTTAACTGTCCCTGAACTTTTGGAGCGCTGTGACAAACTGTGTTTTATGGCCTAATGTGTGCAGGTCTTCCTCAACATCAATCAGAGGCTCAAACCCACACTGCCCCCATATGGGTGAGGGGAGTGGGACTAAAAATTCCCTCAGACTTCAGCAATCAGGGCATCGGTTTGATGTGCTAAACTGAGATGTGTGTGGGCAGCACTTGCCATGTGGGAGGACAGAGGAGGTTATGAGGAGACCACAAGTTGGGCAAGTCATAACAAGAACATTATGAGTCACGATCTCTGAAATTGTCACGAAATGACAGAGCCCAGAGCAATCACAACTAATTAAGGCCCACCAGATCAAACGAGGATATGTTTAAAGCACCGTAAAAGACAAAAACATTCAACTTTTGCCTAATTACAGAGGGTGAGTATCTATACAGGCCAGACATAGTAATTCAAGTTTGAATAAAATCACCAAAGAAATTACAAAAACAAAAGTAAACTTAAATTTACGCCTCTTTTTGTCCAGTTGGTGGTATATTAATCTTATTGTGGTGGTTCTGATGTGCCAATAAAATAATACATAGAAATTCACAACAACAAATCACAAAACAAAAACAAAACAAAAAAGTGTCAACAATTAAAAAGAAAAAAAACATCAACAAACAAATTTTCCCACATATTTCTTTATTTATTTATTTTAAACAGTTGTTTCTTCTGGTTTTATTTAATTTGTTGATGAATTTTTGTAATCTTTGCTTCTGTGTTTCATGTTTCTGTTGATGATTTCTCTTATTTGCAGTTGTGTTTTTTTGTTTGCCATTGCAGACCTTGCTGTTTTTGTGCTTTGTTTGTTGTTGCTAGTGTGGTTTAATTTTTTTTTATTTTTTTTTGTTAAATGTTTCATTATAATTTGATGTTGCACTTCTTGTCTGCTTCTTTGTTCTTTTGCTTGTTACCTGTATTTTTTTCAGTTTTTGCTGCATTTTTATTTTTATTATGATATTTATATTTGTTGTTGTGTTTTCTTAATTGTTGTTGTGTTTATTGATTACTTATTACAAAGTATTACTTGATGCAACTTTTATTTGTTTTGCATGATTATATTAAGTATTGTGTATTGTTTTTGCTGTTGTTGTAAAACATGTTTGTTATTCCGCCATTTGTTTGTCATACCTTTTTATTTTAATGTTACTTTGTTACTTGTTTCTTGTTTAGTTTTCAGTGTGTTCTCATTTTTGAAATTGTGTATTTATTTTTTGTGACTTGTACTGTATCTGTGTTTGCTTATATCTTTTTTTTCTGATTTGTTGTTGCCCTTCATATTGTTATTTAGTTGTGATTTGCCATTGAATTTTTCCACCTGTTTAATTGTGGTTTTATTATCTGAACGTCATGTTTTCTTATTTGCTGTTGAATGTCCTATGTGTTGTTGCTTTTTGATTTACAGTTAATTCTTTTGTTTTTCTCACTTATAGTTGTAATGGTTTTTGTTCTATTTTTTCTTTTAATTTTTGTAGATTTGTTTTTTCATTTCCGGTTGCTTTTTATTGTTAGTGTATTATTTGTTATATTAACTGTGACCTTTTCTTTGTTGCTGCATTATATTTGTATTGCTTTTTTTAATTAATGCACTTCTTCTTTTTTTTTTTTTTTTTTGGCTAATTTGTTGTTTCATTTTTTCTTTAGTTTTTCATTTTTGTCAACTTGTTTTTTGCTGTTGCTTTAAGTTGTTCATTAATTATTTGCTGTATATCTTCAGTTTTTTCATCAGTTTTTTGTTGTGTTGTATTTTCATTTGTAGTTTTTTGTTTTGTTTTGTTTTATGACCTTTTGTTGTGTTTTCTTATCCACTCTTGTGACTTTTTTGTTTGTGGTTTTAAATTTGTTATTTTTTAAATTTGTTGTATTTCGTAGGGTTAATTATTATTATCATTACTATTATTAGTAGTAGTATTATAAGTATTGTAAGTATAATTTGTTTTTGAGTCTTATTTGTTTGTGGATGTGACATGATATATTGTATTAAAAAATTCTGAATTTGTGCTAAAATGTGCAGAAATGATTTATTCTGAATCAAGGTTATTCATTGACTACATAAAATTAAACACTATTTAACAACTTTATGGAGGGAATTATAGTTTAGTGTTCTGATTCCCTGCCATTTCAGCCTATCCTAATAAATCTGGGACGTCAGGAACGACTCTAAACTTGTTGAAAATGAGCAAAGCATGTGACCCTGATCTGTCTGTCAGTCATAGACCACAGAAAGGAATGCCAACTAGGAGCTCCAGTTAGTTGAAATTTTCCTTTTTATGTTCAGATGGGACAAGACTCCTCTCTGCCATTTCATCATCCAATGCTGCTCCAACAACTTACCAACTCAGTACCTGTTACATAATCTACACCTGGCCCTTAATTACTCATTTATTAATTTACTATTAAGTCAAGATTTTATACTGCTTGGTGACACAGGAGATTAAAATATCTATTCTGCCTTATAGAGACACCAATTAATCATAGATGATGTTCATTTATTGAGACCTTGAAAACTCAGCCGCAGCACAGCCTTCATGCTTCAACAGTGAGCAGCTACAGTGTCTGAAGTGCCCTTGAGCCCAAAATAAACAATCACTACCAGCTGTATTGGCTTCAATCTGCTGCTGCTGGCCTTCACACCCTTGATTTCTGTGTGCAAAGGACCAGAATAACATAGATATCTTCTGAGCTTTACCCTGAGTGGAGTTCAATAAATATCACTTGCTCTTAGCCAATGAGAAGCTGCAATTGTAGTATTAGAAACTTGTGATGGCTTTGCAGAATCCATTCATGCATCCATTCATGCATGTTGCTTACACACTGTTAACCATCACACCTTGTCATTTTCAGATACTACCTGAAATTTACTGACATGTACAGTACGACACAAAGCCCTTACAACTTGGAGTTGTGTCTATCTAGGTCGGTTGAGCTAGATTTGGAGTTGTCAGCTTTCTGCTCACTAAATAGGTCATGCTAACGAGGAGGGGGTTTTGACAGGGCGTTTATACTCCATCAGTCCTCACCACAAAACATCCCCGAGATTGCTGATTATGTAAAACAGCCTGACTCTTGCTTTAAGCTACAGCATCAATTTATGACTACAGATATCAGAGTCCTTTTTGTCAGCACTAGAAAATAAATGAAGCGAGAAAGGGCAACATATTTAATATAAGTGTAATTATGCATGCATATAATTTTCACAAAGGACTGAAAATGTCATAAAGGACAAATAAATAATGCAGAACGTGAGGGGGCAGGGGAGTATAGACGTGTTAAGCTCCTAAAGAAATGATGGCAAAATCTGAGAATAACACTAAAACAAAGTAACTTGAGTTTGACAACACAGGCTTGTTATCACAGCCTCCTGTAGATTCCCCTCAGATCAATGCATTTCCAAAGAGGAGGAAAAAGAGCTGCATCTGATCCTCTACAGACACAACATTTTCATTTATTTATTAAACTTAAATGAAATTTTCGCTTAATAGTCACCCAAGACATGATGTAAACAGTTAAACACAGCAGGACCTTTAAGCATGACCTGTTTGGCCAACCACCCTGCTGCCGTCATATTTTAACCTGTGTCTTTCTATAGTCGGTGTTGTGCTGTGATCCGGCAGTTCTCCTTCACCCCAAGCACCTCCAGTGGTCTATCTGTGTCTAGGTTCAACTTCTCTGACACCGGGCCCCTCACGTCATCCTGAAGGTCTCATAAGCACCTCAGTCCATCTCATCAGGGTTCCAGCAAGCTGCTCAGAAGTCTTCTCCTCATCTTATCTTGTATCCCTCACCACCACCACCAGGATCTAGACTCCATGGAGGGGTATCCTACCTTGGAATCAGCCTCAGTACCTCTGAAGTAAATAAAGACGTCACGACAGAGGCTATCACAAAAGTCATTGCACATGTCATTCACTTCACTTTTATTATACAAAACATCAAACGGACAAACACTAAAAAAAAACAGCTAACGTAGATAAAGAATTTTTTGCTTCACATATTTATTTAATATTTATTTTCGGCCACCGTACATATATGATAAATATATATATACGGTTGCCGACAAGGCCAAATGGTGTAAAATAGCTGTTTAAGCTGTTGCAGGTTTGTTTCTTACTTGCTGTGTGTTTCTGCTCTGCAGATGTTTTCCCTTATTGAAATATATTGAGCTGTTGTACGCCATTTGGCCTTGTCGGCCACTGTATATCTATCTATCTATCTATAGCTATATCTATCTATCTATCTATCTATATCTATATATATCTATCTATCTATATATCTGCTTTACATATTTTTTTGTTTACTTATTTGTTTGTTAATGTTTTATCACTTATTGACTCCACGTGTGATACTAAGCTTTCTGAGTATGTGAGTCTAGTTTGAAGATGCAGAGGAACAAACTGTGAGAAAGCTGACATGAAGCTTTTTGATGGATCTCATAGTTTCTGCATTTGGATGAATTTTGATTTAGTGCAGATGCTTGGCACTGATCTTCCTAATCTGGTTTAAGTCTTTTCTTTTTTGATTTCTTCTAGAAAGTGTTTTCATGGTTTTTTACTCTTCAGAGACCTTTTGCTTTTTTCATCTCTTGCTGCTGTGACAAACCCACATTTTCTGATTCTCTAAGATCCCTTAAAATATGTCTAATCCTTTTTGACTGGTCAGTTTGAACAATATATTTTTTTAAATTGTAATTTTTCTGTAAACTTGCGCAGCAGCTAGATCTGCCTGATTAATACCACTGCTGCTTATGACTACAGCAGTGTGATGAGATAACCCATCACCCTGTTAGTGTCAGGTGTTGGGTCAATTGTGTGCTCACTGCAAATGAACCCTTCTAGGGGTCAACTGGAAGCAAGCCAGGACAACCTCCTTTAGGTGAGTTCAGTGCGACCATTTGTACCAATGCATTGCTATGTTCATATATTCTTACAAACCGTGCCAACCGATCCAGATAATATAGGTGTGAAAACTACCTCAGAGATCTGATTTCATCTGAATCTACAGTATGTGTCAGTTCTGATGACCTGCTGTTCTAACTCTCTATTTTTCCTCTATATGTGATGTCTGAACAAAAACAAGAGGTAAGCTCCTCTATCCTTTTATACTTTTGTTATAAAATTAAATTATCTGAAAAATGATAATTCTTTGGAAAAACAATATGAATAAAGATAATCAGATTTTTGCCAGGGATAAACTGTGACCATTATTGAGTATCAGTGCGGGGACCAATCTACATTCTCTTACAAGTGCTAATTTAACACAGTCAATACTGCGCTTGTTATCATTTTACAGCATTTAGATGGGAAAAGTTGGAGTCATGTCTGCAGTCTGATGACATTTTGACATACATGGTGATGCAGACAGCAAACTACTGATTCTTAATAGATTATCAAGAGGGTGGCTTAGGAACACCTGACCAGCTGAATTTTCACAACAATTTTAAGAACTGTAATGGTGTTGTTGTGTATTTGTATTTGTACCCAGTAACTGTACTATTTAAATAACAGTCATTGTACTTAGATTGCAAATACTCAAGCATATTCAGGGATTTCAGGCACCAGTGCAGATCGTGCCAAAGTATGACACTTGGAGTCATTATGCTCTATGGAAGAGCTCCACAGCCCCATTATTAAACCAGAAAGCATTAATATAGATGGCAGCCCAAGGAGACAGAGTGAACCTAATGCATCAGCTCCACAGTGACACTTTCACAAGCCCACACAGAGATCATCAAGGTGATGAAAAATGGCACAGTGAGGGTTTATAGTATATGAACAAAGAACAACTCCAGCATCTTCATCTGCCATGATGCAACGGTGGGCTTCCTGTCCTCGATTTCAAAAGCCACAGGTCATAAAATCAGAGCAGTATAAATACGTGTGAGACTGTGTTCACTTTAACTTCTCAGCAGGTTCTGTGCACCATCAAGATGTCTCCAAGAAGTCTGATCGCAGTGACAGCCATTGTCCTTGGCATCACTCTGGGTCTGGTCAGTCCTGCTTCAGCTGCCGGTGAGTTTGTTTTATTACATTTTTCTGATCATAATATTCTATTGAAATACAAAAAAAAAAACATTTTAGGCCAGGATAACTTATGTGACGATAAGTGACGATGAGTGTGTGTTTGTTTTTGCATTGCACTAGCCAAAAGGGCCAGGATCTGTTGTACGACCTTCAACAGGAAGCCAATAAATCCTCAACTCATACGTGGCTTCATGGAAATACCTGGTAACCAGAACTGCCGCTTGAGCGCCATCATGTAAGAGACTCTACTGTCTAAACCAGCACTATTTTGAACCACTGACTACAGTGTACAAATGTCACATTACCAAGCTGTCAGATCTTTCTGAGGCAGTTGTTGAAAACTGTATCTATGTCAAGATGATCAAAAGACACTGATGATTGATTAATAGAGATAAATTGTATAATGTTATGTTTGAGGAATTTCTTTTTTCCTTTATATGTGATGAGAGTGAGCTGTCTCATGAAGTCAACAACTGTTTACTCTAAATGCTAGTTAAGTTTATAAATTTAAACTGGATTTTATTTGATCAATGCCAAATTTTAATAAAACGGTTGCACAGACGGTCTCAGATACATAGGATGGCTAAAACTCAGCGAGGAAATAATAATTAAAACTAGAAATGCTCTAACTTTCGCCCAAGCATTGCCAGCACTGTTAGGCTTCTTATTTTCAAAAATGGTAAAAACACTGCCCAATGTCAGAGTGTTTACAAATAACTGGAAAGATCTGCACCTTCATTCAGATCACCACCAAACTCAATCCAATTCTTCCTTTTGCGAAGGCAAACGTTCCTAAAAATTTCATCAAAATCCGTTCACAACCATTTTAGTTATCTTGCTAACAGACAAACAGACAAACAACAGTAAAAATTTAATCACTGTGGCAAAAAATCCAAAATCTTACTATCAAACCACAAACCCTTATAAGAAAAAGGTGTCAGTGTGAAGCCCCCATTGTACTTTGTCATTTTTGAACAAATTTGCAAATCACTGACTTTACACCAGAATATACTGGTGTAAAGTCAGGTTCCTGTGAGATATAAATATATATATACGGTGGCCGACAAGGCCAAACGGCATACAGCTGTTGCAGCTTCGTTTCTATCTTGCTGCGTGTTTCTGTTCTGCAGGTGTTTTCCCTTATTGAAATATATATCGAGCTGTTGTACACCATTTGGCCTTGTCGGCCACCGTATATATATATATATATATATATATATTTATCTATCTGTCTATCTATCTATCTATCTATCTATCTATCTCTTGATATATATATATATGTATATATATATGTATATATGTATGTATATATGTATATATGTATATATATATATATATATAATGTAAAAAAAAACATGTTGCATTCACACGAAAAAATCTGTTATACATTTTTGTATAAAAACAACAATTCTGCAGTTTTGTTTTTAGTTGAATAGCAAGAGCAGAGGCAATTTTATTTAAAGCTCACATTTCATTGCAAGTAAACTTAATGCACTCACACTCATACCTAGGAGCAATTTAATGAACATGTTTTTAGTCTGTGGGAGGAAGCTGGAGTTTTTGGAGAAATCTTCTGCATGCATGGGGAGAATATGCAAACTCCTCACAGAAAGGCCCTGACCAACCCAGGGACCTAACCAGCAACCTTCTTGCTGTGAGGCACATGCACTCCCTGCTGCGCCACCGTGCGGCCTGAAAGGAAAGTGCTTTTTTTTTTTTTCCTTAATAGTATTTCAGACACTAGGCAGAAGATGATTATGTCACATCACACATTTTGTCTTAAAAGATATAACTTTAAAACTGAGGGGCTAACGAGTTGGAAAAGTCTGACTTCCCTCCATCTGTTATAGATCAGTTACCTCTAACATTTTATAAAATTTGTAAAGTTACAGAAATTGCAGCTGAATATAGACTTAAATGCACCTTACTGATAAAGAATACTTATAACATGGTCATGAGTTATTGTATAGAAGCAATAATAACTCATGGTTGCATAAATTCCCAGGGCACCAGTGTGCTCTGCCAGCTCTGTTTGAGAACCACTGGGCTGATGTTATAAGTTTGTCTTATCACAGAATACCACAGATTCGTAAGCCAAACTTGTTCTGATCTAATGGATATTGAAATGTTTCCCAGATTTGGCTGGCGGTTAATTCCCCCCCCCCCCCCCCCCCCCAAAAAAAAATATATCAGAATTCCAAAGTGTGAATCTAGAAAATCTAATAAACTATTTAGACTCTTTTTCAAAACACAAAATATATTACATACACAGAGTCATGAGATATTATCACAATAAACCAAGGCAGAATTAACTTTTTATGCAATAAGCTTCTGTAAAAATAAATAATAAATCAGGTTTTTATGTCTTTTAAACAACTGTATTAGACATCGCATCAATACTGATAGAATAAACACACTTTTTACTTGGCATGTCATAATGTGCTTCATTTCTTTAGCTTCTACACCAAGAGGAAGAACGAGATCTGTGCGGACCCAGAAGATGAGTGGGTGAAGAGAGCTCTGGCCATCCTCAGGTATGACACATCTACTCTTAGTTTATACTTTACATCAGCAGTAGCTGTTTTTTTTAATTTGTGTCACATGAACATTTCCTTTGTTTCAACAGTAATAGACTGAAGAATATGTCAAAACTCAACTCTGATGCTGTGAAAACTCAGGCAAAGAAAGGTCAAACTCCTTCTGCAACTGCATCTTCCTTCAGCACCACAGAGGCCATCACAAACAGCACCGAAGAATTCTATTGGTAAAAACAAGTGCCCTTGAAGATGGAGCTTATTTTGTGCAATTAATGCTAACTTGAGGAAGTGTTTTGTGAAACTTAAAAAAGCTGTGATCTTGTCATCTTGGGGATATTATCTCAAAAGAACCAGAACTGCTTCAAACATATACATGCCTACACAAATGCAGCATTAATAAGTAATCATGACTTAAAGAGCCCATATTATGCTTTTGCAAGTTTTATGTGCCCCTCGGTGTGTTTTGCATGCCTCCTCTGTGTGATAAATCATTTCAGTGCACAAGACAAAAAGTCTGTGGCTTCGGATGTTCTTCCACTTCCCTCTTTACAGCGCCAGCAGCTACCTGAAATGACTTATTTCCTTGGCCTGCCCAAAAGGCCCATCACTGTGAAGTCCTACCATTGTTTTGTCAGAAGTTTTAAGCCCACTAATGACTACAAGTCATTGACAACATGGCACCAAGCACTGAAGTGACTAATCAGCTCAGTACAGACCAGTCTACCAATCAAAGTGGACTGAGCCCATTTGGATAAGAGGGCCTCAAAGGCACAGGGGCTCCAAAAAGAATACAGGTGGATCAGGGGTACTCAGTATATGGAAACTGTAAGGTCTTTTGCACATAAGCGATTGTGAACATACTCTAGCAGTCATCAAAATCTAATGTATGAATCCAAATTAAAGGAAACATGGACTCTTAAGGGTGAACCAAGAAGAACGATTTTGAGGCAACTGAAGAGATTTATAAGATATGCAAATAAACAAATAGGGGCACAGACATTTCTGCTTCATGCACATCATTTAACATTTGTTTAAATCTTCTATTTGATTGAATAACTTTGCTTGAATGTGTAATTGATAAAATGTATTTTAAATAAATCAAGTTCATTAGCCTTTGGCATTTTTGTCCTTTTTACTTTAATAAAAATACACCTTTCACTCACAACATGCAATATCTGCCTTCAAGGGGTTTTTACCTGAACCAATAAAAACAGATTACATGTAAAAACATGCTTTCAGCTGTCGGTTTTTATTCTCAAACTGAGATTTTGAAAAGACTGAAAATCTTAGCAGGTCACTGACAAAACTACATCTATACTCCTCATAAAGATCTGAAAATGTTATTTCAGTTGATTTTTCTTCCCTACTAATACTTATTGGTGTTGTATTTCATGTCACTGAAAACTGATAAGGATTGTGCAGTCTTGGAATGAAAAATACAGATAACATATGGGTTGTGCCCAATATAAAAGTGCCAAAATCCAGTGCAACGTGAAGCTGGTGTTCCGGTATACAAAGTGGCAGTGTTATTTGGTGTCAGCCCTGGTACCACGTCCAGACTCAGGACTAAGCTCCTTCAGATTGGTGAAGTCTCAGATAGACTGCAAAGTGAGCGCCCTAGGAAGACAAGCCCCCAAGAAGAAGTGTTTCTCACCCTTACTTCACTGAGCAACTTCTGGCTTTCTTCCAGGGGAACAGGGCACTTGTTTGGGGCGCTACCAACATGTTTAGCTGTGTTGCTTATTCCACTAATGCACAATCCTTACAAGATGTACCTTGTGGTAAAGGTGAATAATCTGGCTTTCCAACAATGCAAAATACAATAGCAATTGGTATTATCAAATGGGAGAAAACATTGAACAAAATAATATTTCTAAATGTTTTTTTTTGTTTGCCTTTTTCCCCCACTATACGGCCTCTGCTTGTTTTGATAATTCTGAAATTATTACAGCTACTACTCTGCAATTATTTTAATTACATGCACATGTTTTATAATATCAAGTTCATACATATATTGTGAGTATGTAGTCTGCTATGAGGCAAATGTGTGGGCATGTTGGTGCATGAGAACTTTTTCTTTTATTCAATTAAAATGTGTTAAATTGTAAATTTAAAGTTTTGGGTCTCAACCCAATAAAGAAGAGATGTTTTGACTCTAGGGCCTATTTATCAGTACATTTGGTTAATTTACTACAAGTCCTTCCCTTTAGACCATATTAGCATGGGGAAGCTAAATGTCAGGATGAAATGGACACAACTCTGCAGATCCTCATAAAGTATGCTACAGCTAGCTAGTCTAGGAGCTCCCCACTGCCATAGCAGTAGATTTAAGCTAAGGGTTGCTGTCAATTAATGTGTGTGATAAATCCCCATCTACACATACCTACAAGTGCATACAGAGGGTACGAGTCAAGGAAGAACAGCAGTGTAAGTTTACATGACTGAAAAAATCAAGCTTCATCTGAAGTGCAAGGTGGTTAGCTCTCAAGCTCACTGTTGTTTAAATATTGTCATGGTGGCTCATTATTGCTACAAAATTTGTATAAAAACTCTAAAAACTTGTTGGAATAATCAAGGTAAAGTAAGTACTGTGCAAAAGTTTCACACAGGTCAATGCTGTAAAGTGAAAATGTCCTATGCAGTTGTAAACAGAAAGAACTTTGAAAAGAGACTTATATGATGAGTAATATCCAAACTCTATGACTGGAATGGATTGTTGAAGAGAGTTGTATGTCAAAGGTCATACACCATTGACAGACTGAGCACCACAAGATAGGCAAGGCAGCTATACTGCATCAGCAAGGTGTCTCCCTAGCAGTCCCTAGTCAAATATTTTAAAGGCTTAAGGTAAGGTGTATGATCATTTATCACATCAAAGAGGTTCTAATGACCATCAATTACGTATATAGGCTGAAACAAAGTCATCACCTGAAACAGAAATGACTCTGTAGAAGGCCTAAAACTGGGTCAACAACTGCAGACTCTGTGCTTGGAGGTGGTTGTGGAAGACAGTTGACTGTTACAGTTCAAACATAGCAACACTGAGCATAGCAGCAGATACATGGAAGCTAGAACTACACTAGTAAGGTCTCTCCTTAGCATACATTTCAAAGCACAGTGATGGTCCGGCCCCAGCAGAGACCTGATCAAAACATCATCAAGTGTCTCTAGGATTACATTTAAGAGACAGAGCACACAAGATCTTTGGTAATTTTTCCAAGATGAATGGAACAATTTCCCTGCCGACTTCCAAAAATTAATACTGTTGTGGAGATAAAGAGTAACCTAGCGTAGCAGCTGGATCTGCCTGATTCCCGGTCTGTAACAAGGCAGATCCATCTTGCCAAGCTCCAATACACAATGATCATGTTTGGCCCAAGGTGGCATGGCCCAATCAGCGGTGGGAGTTACAAGCTAGACTACAGCATGAAGTGACTGCTTGTATGGAGATTAGCATGGACGCTAACAGCTTAGGTGGCAGATTTGGATTGTATTTCTCAAGGGTGAATGGGAGCTAGATTAGGATAAATGTTATAAGGTTAGTGGTGAACACACAAACACACAAGATTTTTGACGTTAAATGTGAAAAAATGAAATGCATCTGACGCTACCTGTTTTGCAATCTTAAACATTTGTTGTGTGCCTAAAATAATGGTTGCTAACTAACTGCTAACAAGGACATGGCCAGGGACACGATGGCAAGCATTTCTGATTGTTCTTTATAGCCAATTATTCATACACTAGTGCCACAACTTGATAAGGTCACTTGACTATGAGAAGTCTCTCAAACAAGAGCTTACAATATAGGGTGACCATACGTCCTCTTTTGCTCAGACATGTCCTCCTTTTTGGTCGTAAAGTTATGTCCGGGGGAGATATTATAAAATTCTCTAAAATGTCTGGGCTTTGCTCAGCTTGTTCTACAGACGAAGCTGTCGCCTATGACAGAAAAAGACATGCATGATTCAAACTACTGTAACTTCTGGATTATCCATGCTATCCAAATAATTCCAACGGATTCTGAAAGCTGAGAAGTGGAGCTTTCCAGTGATATATAGTAAGCTGCATTATGGTAAAGGCTGGATTGCCTGAGGGGGAGGGACGGGAAGTGAGCTGACTGAGTCGGGGAGCAGAGAGAGGATTCTTAGACAAACTTGTGGGTTATTTATCAGTGGTTTATCAGTATTTTTTGTGTGACTAATATAAACATATTGTAAATAATGAAAATAGTATTCTGGAATGTTTTCTTGCTGTTCTTTCACCATATTTTTTGCCAAGTTTTTATGTATTTTTGCCTAGTTTACCTTTTTTGTCATTGTCTTTATTATAGTTTGTGTTTTATGGAATTCATAGTAAATTGTGTAATAATATAAGTAATACATAATAGTAATAAGAAAAAATAATATAAAACAGGTCAAGTTTTAGTTTTGTCTTCTCAAAAGTGTTGTACATGCTCATTTAGAGTTGGAACCTATTAAAAATTCAAATCTCTTTTCTTTTTCTTGTAATTACACTCTGCTTCAAGCATTAACAACTGAATAATGACAAATACTTGCTAGAATGTTTTTTTTTACCTGAAAAAAAGGTACAAGATCATTTACTCAAAGGGTATTTTCTGACACATTTATTGACAAAAAAGGCAAAAAATACCAGGCGCCCATTTATATTGATAGTAGTAAAAGGGTTAATATTTATAATAAAGCGCTGCACTGGACCACTGGCATTATTCCAATGTACCTACCTGTCAAGATATCGAGCGTGCATGCTTCATGCATCATAACGTAACACATGCTGCTGAGGGTCCTTTATTGGGTTTTTTAGAATATGGTTACCCTATTATAATAGGCTGTTAAACACTGGAAATATTGTAGTTGCATCTAGGTTGAACCACCATGTTGTAGTTTCAAAGTAGCTTACTAATAGCTTTTCACTCTTACTAATTACATTTAAACCTAAAAAATGTGAAAAGTAGGTTTGTTTGCCAAGGATTATCACAAAGAGCAGAACATTTAAGTTTCATAATTCTTTGTTCTCCACAGAGCTTATTACCTGAAAAGCACTTAAGATATTTTCACTCCACTTCCAGTATGTTTTAGCGAGAGTTTGCTCGATGAAGTTGCTTATTTTTGTACTTTACCCTGCAGCATACACTACATTATCTGATTGGCTCAGAATTAATGTGATTTAAGGGGTGAATGTCCAATTACCTCCACTTTCTTTATGGTGTTGCCCAGGTGGACCAGTGAGATGTATTCTGGACCGTAACGGTCAAATCTGGTGTGTCAGGTTAGTTAAAGTGTGGTCACACCACAAATTTATTTGATTTAAATTCCTCATATATTCATTCTCTTTTATTTGTTCATTGATCAACAACAATAAAATTTATCATTTACAAATACTGTAAATTTATCAATACTGTTTAAAATACAAGTTTAGTTTTTAAACCCAAACAAGTCAATGCATTGTGCCTTTAAGTTTTGTAATAATTTCCAGTGCAAACATTTTAAAGTCAATTTTAAACAGCAGAAGGGCACTTTAATCCAATAGTTTAGTACAGATAGGAAAAACTACTCATCATCACTTAAATGTCTGTTTTAAAGAGGGTCCACAGATTCTACTTAATAAGCAGCCCCTCCCTCTTTGTTTTGCATGCTGTACATTTTGGTGGCGTGCGTGTTTGCATGGTACTTCAAAAGGGATGCTGCCAGCACATCTGCCTGAAGGTGTCTGAAAACTTCTCGATGAGCTGTCCCACCCCCTCAAGCCCATGCAAATGCATGGCATGACTGACAGGGGGGCTGTCTCTTGCACTATTTCAGATCAACACCCCAAGGGATTTTCTGCTCCAGCTAGACAAGGTGACTTCCTCAATGACACACACCCCTCATGTTGGGCAGTGACTTCATCAGTCCACCAGATGGCACAATTGATCTGTTAAACCCTCAGTCATACATCATGGCGTCTTAATAGTTGAAGAGTAAGAGCAACCAACCAAACCTGTCCTTTAGGCAGTGGATTTCAACTTCTGCCATCTGGGTATAAAGTATCATCAATCCATTTGATGTTCTCTGAAAATGTAGAAAGTTTGATCTGCCTGCAGGTGTCACTCTAAATCTCTTTAGAGATTAGATGCAGTGGAAAAACTAGAAGAAAAAAATATTTTTTATTCTAAATTACATTTTAAGAAGTTAATCAAATAAAAAAACATATATATCTTGGCATGAATTATATTGGAAACTATCACTAAGCATTTCATTAAAAACATAAAATTAAAGGGAACATAGTTACATAATTTCACAATATAAATAGGCAGTATTATGATAGTAAAGATAAAAAAAATGTAAGAATGGCTACAAAAATATATATGGATAAAACATCATATGATAATTTAAGGAAATAAACATAAAATAATGTGTGTACATTTTTTATGTGCGTATGTGTTTGTGTGTGCACCTGTACTTGTGAGTGCTGTGGTTGTACTTGTTCAGGTTTCACTTGCTGTCGTCAGGTTCTCACACACTGAGAAACATTTTTCCACAATGACCTCACACACCTGCAAATCTTCTATGATATGAGATACACCTAAAAGTGCCCCACTGGTGGATTTTGAAGCGTTTTCATGCCAAAAGTGGCATGGGGGCCTTTAATAGTCATCACACTAAACATGTAAACTTAGTGATAGTGCCATTTAAGTTAGTTGATGCTGGTGTCATTCTTTTGTAGCCTCACAGCTTATTTCTGTTGCTGATTCCATTTACATTTTAAAAATATGAAGTAGTTTTCATTTGTGTTTCATAAGCATTTTTTAAACCAGAGCATTTTTCTACTTTTTGTCAGTGGAACCCACAAACTTTCAGGTTTGCCTTCAAAATTATGTTATATGTGATTCACTCAATAACCAAATCTAACTTAATAAACCAAAAATCAATCATATGGCATCTGAAGCATTTATTTGTTTATTTTTTTCATTTCAAAATAAACAGAAAGCAGGACAATTTTATAATTTAGCTAATATTAAAAATAATAATTATAATTATCCTGCATAAAAAATTTCTTACCAAAAATCAGAAAATCAATAATAAATACAATACAACATAAATAATAAATATCAGAAAATAACATTAGAAAGCATGTTGAAATTTAAATATGGTTCTAAGAAAACAGTCATCATTTTCTTAAGAGTGCTTTCAGAGGGCTGGAGGTTGATGCAGTGGACTTAGCAGATGTTGCAGATGTAGTTGATGTAGTAGATGTAGTAGATGTAGCTGAAGCAGTGTTCTTCTTTGCTCTGCGGGCTTGTCTGTAAAACACACAAAAGAGAAAAAAAAAAAATTAAAATCACTGCCAATTGTTAGCTTTCAGTCACATTACTGATCTGGCAGGCCAGAGGGCAAAAAGAGTGCCAGCTAGCATAAACAATTGGGTGGAGCTGTGGCACAGGCTTTTCATTTTTATCTCAGTAGCATACAAGTTTAAATTATATTACATCTTCAGGAAAGTTGACGCTTTAACTTAAATTGTAAATTCTGCACACTTTGGACTCTTAGACAGCATCCCTGGACAACCTTTTGTATAATTTTAGACTTCTTATATCACTTTTACTTCAGTGATATTTGTGAATATCACTGCTGGGATGAAAGTCTAAAAAAGTAGGACAAGTTTCAAATGTGTTAAATGTGTCTGGATTCATTGCAGCTGCTGCTTTACTATTACTGTCAAATAAATGCAGGAAACAATGCAGATGTAATCAAATATCAAATATACTATTTCAAGGTATTTCCATACATCAACACTGACTGACTTAACATGGACATTGTTTTCTCTTTCAGTAAAACGCTCTGTATCTGATAAATTTGTCTGGATTTGTGTGGACAATGGTGGACTCACTCAATCTCTCTGATCTTGGCGAATACCCAGTCCTGCTGAAAGTGGCTGCACACCTCTCCCTCTGTGGTCTCAAATCTGCATGGACAAAAAGAAGTGTTAAGCACAACCTCCAAACTAGTTTGATACCTGAGATTTCAATAATGTCAAATGTCTGATCATCTGCCTCCTTTTATTTAACAAAATTAATGTGTAATACTTACATGACTGCACGGACACATGGCGGCATCTTCCTCTGGATCCTGTAGCCCAGGATTGGTGCGGTGACGTTCTTGATACTGACCTCTGTGCAGCATTTGTCCAACTTAATCTCTGATAATCAAAAAGTACACATGGACAGGTCATTATGAGCACACAGCTTTTTCATTTTGAACATCAAGTTTGACAAAATACAAACAGTAATGACCTTCATTTTCTTTGAGGTAGCCAGTTTAAAGTTTGCAAAGTACAGTAGCCGAACAGGAGAAGGCTCACACTGTCATATTTTGTAAAATCTGACTTAGATGACTTACGTGCTGATGCCTCCATGAACAAAACAGCAACAAGAAGAGCGAGGCCTGTCAGTCTTGCAAAGCACAGCTGCATGGTGGGATGTTCCAGAGGTTCTTTGCAGAAGCAGAGAGTTAAATCTGGGCTGAAGAAGATGACTGATTAACTTCAAGCAGACTTCAAGTTTTTATGTTACGAAAAAAGGAACCAGGCAGAACTGACCGGAGGTACTGCCTCTCAGGGTTTCCTACATGCTGTGTGGGTTGGTGTCTTAGGAAACCAGGAAAGGATGCATTCCAGTGAAACTGAAGTCAATCACTTCCCCTATTTGATCACGTCATGACCTTGCCCAAGCTTGCGGAGAAATCTTGAGAAATTCAGCTGAAAGGAGAAGTAAGTTTATTTTGTTTTAAAACGTTTTACTTTCAGAAGTACCAAGTGTAGGTAAGTTTAGATCAGAGCCCATAATGTATTCTGTGAGAACTTTTTCAGTTCTTGTTTGTGTGGGCTTTCTGTGGGTGTCTTTTTCTGCAGCTAAAAACATGCAAAATGCAGGGTGTCTTCGAGCCCACTCCTCACATACTGACTCAACACTGCTGACGACCCCACTTCACTTTATGCATGTTTACCTCTGCTCTGATGTTGACCCCCCCCACCCACACACACACACACACACACACACAAACAAATATTAGTGCAAGAATCTGGCAGAAGCACACATCTTTAAAAGTTTTTCTCCTTCACTGTCATTTCAGCTTTAATCTCTCAAGCTTGCTATGGGTTTCTTTAAAATCAAACCACTTTTATGTATATATTTTTATAGTAATGGGTTAGATATAACATTTGAAATCATAACATTTTTATCTTTTTATTGTCTCACACAACCCTTCTGTGCCTCCTGAGCAAGCAAGCTTAAGCAGCACAGAGCTGCTTAAGCACATCTTGATTGGCGATACTTGAAAATATTTAGAGTTAATGAAAATGACAGAAAAAGTTATAAAAGCTAGTGCAGTACAGGTTACTGTGTCATATCATGTTTGAGCTACACTACGATTCCCAGCCCTGATGTCTACAGCATGTCTAAGTGTCATCTCTCTACTCTGCTCCGATAACAAAATGCACCAATATATTTTTCGTCTGAGCGAGTGTCCAACATGTGTCACACTGAGGAGCAGATCAACGCAGACAGGAGGCAAGAAGGCAGAGCAGAGACTGAAGGAAGCGTATAATTATAAGTAATTATTAAATCATCAAGTAATTATTAGTCATGTTTTGAATTGTTGGTTGTATTTTAATGTTTCTTGTTATAACGAGTTAGCTTTTGCAGCTGTAGCTACAGCTATTGTCGCATCTGCCTACGACACGTATACCACACAGCCAGCGAGTATCTGGGTGATGACGTAGTGGGAATCAAGTGGCGTCTCATTTCTTATAGTGCGTTCCAAGCCACCCTTATCCCATTTACCAGCTGTAAGTATGCGGCGCTCTAGACAAACCTGTGAACCAAAAAACATTTGTGTGTCCACACTGTAAAGGTTTGAAAATTATCCAGTTACATTGCATTTCTCATATACAAATCATGTAGTCGTACTGTGAACTCGATGCTGTTTAACCGAGTTCCTCGTTAGACGTGATGCAGCTTAACATAATGGCGGCCACGGTAAGAAATATTCTATCAGGGGAAGAAAAAATATTTTTTTCCGTTGTGCTCCATATATTATCACGTTAAGTGTATGAAATGACCCCTATATACCTGCCAACACATATATAGTTTACTGCAACAGAAGAATGCCTGGAACGGTATAAAGTCATTCCTCGTAACTTTGAAGTCGTGATTCACAGGTCCAAACCAATGTTCCCTCTAATTTTTCATGTGACCGGGCATACACACAAGCTCCCTGAGCACACTGAGGACCACTGTGAGCAACATCAGATGTGCACGCTGTGGCCACACACCAGTATCACACTTGTTCAAAACCTTGGATCATGGCAAGTTACATGGCTTATTAAAAGAATCAAATTACAGCAGCAATTTTCATTAGTTTACTTTTAATATAAGTGATTTGACCCACTTAAAATGAAAAAGGCAAAAATCTTGTTGTTCATGAGATGTGTAGTATGTTATATGTGAGAGTCCTGCTTTAGCCACGGGAAGAGTCCTGCTTTGGCCATGGGAAGAGTCCTGCTTTGGCCTAGGTGAGGTCCAGTTGTGGCCTGGCTTAGGGTCCTGTACTGGAAGAAATGATACATATACACCTTTCAGACATAACATTTTGTTATGTTTTGTTAAAACATTCACATTTTGCACAATGACGTGTGCTGTTGCTTGTGATACAGTGTAAATTCCTGTAACTCTTTGTCTGTAAAATATCTAATTACTCAGTTTTTTATTAGCATTTCTACTAACCATAAATTATCTAGTAGTAACAGCATTTAATGATTAATATCCATAAATAAAAAATCTTAATAAATGTCACTAGAATATGCACAAATCTGACTTAAATTTTACCTTATTTTTCACGTCTGGCCTTCTCACTTCTCCAATGGTTGTACACTTTGTCCAGGTTGATGGCTTCGTCTGCTTCTTGCTTTGACTTCATGCGCATCAGCTGGTCCAAATGTGCCACTTCAAGACGATTTCTGGATGCTGTTTTGATGTGATTCATTAAACTAAATCCTCTTTCACAATCTGCACTGGAAGCTTGAAATGTAGCACAAATATCCACAAGCTGTGAGATCTCTTTTAGCTCCTCACATCTAAGTGCTGCAGCAACCATATCTGAGAATGTGCTGATCGACTCCTGTTTAAGTTTTTGCTTCATTATGTACTTGAATTCGGCGTATCGACTGTTAATGGCCTCCATAGACTGTGGGTGGTGGAGAATGGCCTCATACTTCTTTGCCAATGTGGCAACATCTGCTAATCCATAGTCAAAACTGATGTCTGAGCTCAGTGCTTCGATGTCAAATGCAGACCACTCCTTTAATTCATCCTTTGGAAAACGAGCATCCATGTGATCACAGAGCTTACTAATGAAAAGAGTAATCTCACCAGTATTTCTGCCATCAGCTGATGAGGTCCCCATTGCCTCTTTGACACGGTCACTCCACTGTACATCCTTCTCCTTCAAGTATTGGGAACGCAACTTCTCAATCTTTGCTCTAGCAAAGCAGTGTCCTTCCATCACAGTTAGGTTGCGTCTTTGTAAAGTGAGGCAGAGTTGTGCTAGCTCACCCAAAACATCTCCCAGAGCATTGACAGTAACCTTGAACTTTGAATCACTCAGCTTTTTGTAGCAGTACTTTGCCACTGGATCGCTGATCGCTGTTTTCAGTGAATTCTCTTTTGCAGAATTCTTGAAGCACAGTGTAGTTCCTCAGAACAGCATTGACAGCTTGGTGCCGTGACAGCCATTACACTTCGTTCAGAGGCCTGAATGACAGTGTATCTTCATCAAGAATCTTTGCTAGGTCCTCCATTTTGCCCCTCTTCACAGTGGACCGAGAGAAAGTAGAATACACAGTTCTAAGAAGAGTTTCCACATCTCGCATCAAAGGTACATCTTTCCAGGCATCATCAATACCCAAGTCCTCTCTATGGGCCACACAATGTTGTTCAGTTAGGTGTGGTATTTGGTGCTTTAACAAAGCTGCAACTCCGTTGTGTTTTCCTAGCATTACTGAGGCACCATCGGAGGTCAGCATCACCATTCTCTGCATGTCCAGTCAATGTTTGGAGTAAAACTGAGTTATTGCCTGCACAATATCCTGAGCAGTGCATGCTGTCAGCTGGATGATGCCACCAAACACAGTTTTATAGTTAACATCATTTTCCTCCCTGTATTTAATATATAGGACTAGCATTTTGTGTATTGATATGTCTGTGCTCTCATCTACTATCAGGGTATGCCAGGGTGCATTTTTAACACTGCACATAGTCTCATTCTCCACTATCTCATTGATTGAGTTCACAAATTCAAAGGCATAGTTTTTGCTTCGCCAGCTTTCTGGTATACTCACATACTTTGCCATGTGATCGTGGATTTGTTGAACTGACAGCATTGATGCATTCATTTTGATGGCAAGTAAAATATTGTCAATGAGAACTTTAACTTGCTTGGGGTCAGATTTTGTTTTGTGTGACAGCTCGTTCCTTTTCTGTCGGTCTTTTGCGCTCTCCTGCAATAATGTACCAATCCCCTGTCCCATCTTGAGTCTTCGTACAATTCCAACAGCTTTCAAATGACTTTTCTGCTGAATGTGATGCTTGAGGTAGTTCAACTTCCATTCAGCCCACATTTTTCCCTCTGAAAACTCACTTGCTACTTTGGCTTCGCTGCATGTTTTGCAGAGTAGACCTTTCTCACTCAAAAAAGAAAAAACCTCACCCAGTTTCACCGCTTGTTCTTCTATTTGCACATACTCCGACAGCCACTCCATCTTAAAAGAACTGCATTTCTTTTTTACTTTGGCTTGGTGAGTGGATGTGTCGCTGCCCGTTTGTTTCGCCATGATAAGGGGTTAGCATTTGCGTCTCTTAACTCCGCTGCACTGTTGTTAGCTAGCTAACCTGGACGGCGCGTATAGGCTGGGCAATACGCAAGTACTGTCAATGCTATGATTGGCTGTGTAGAGGAAGTGAACCTTATCGTATCATGGGCTGGACACCTGTCACTCACTGAGTTACAATGCAAAATGGTGCAGAAAACAATATTATTGGTCTAATTTATTAGATTAGATTAGGTCTAATATTAGATATTAATTAATACGTTTATGTTGAATTTTATTTTATGCGCTGCATAGATTTTCTTGTGCGCTGAGAATGTGCGAGCACTGCGCAATTGCGCAAGCGCGCAGCTTAGAGGGAACATTGGTCCAAACCGCTGCTGGAACGCAGCCTTAGTCCTGAGTCAGGGTGGACATCTGTGCCAAGTTTGAGAGTGATTCCTTGAAGCATTTTTGTGACATCCGGTTAAGAGAACGAGCCTGGATGAGGCTGGAGAAACAGTCAGCCTAACAGAAGTGTAATGCATGTAGCTTTAATGCTGGTGAAACAGCAAAAGTGCATTGAATGGGTGTATGTGTTACTTTTATGCTTATATTTCTGTAATTAGCCTGCCAATAGTTTCCTTCATCTCTATATTAAAGATAGAGATGATTGCACTCACTTCAACATTCTGCTGATCCAGCAGTAATAGAAGAGGCTTTGTCATGTGCTGGTCACTTTGCCTATGTGTCATCATCTTCTCCTTTTCTTCGAATGTCTTTTAAGCTGACTGCTGTGCTCCATGCCGAGGTTAAAGGAAAGGGGAAGGAGGCAGATCTTTTGTCTCTCAACCACAAACCACAAACTTCCGAGCTTCCGCCAACCGGATTGGTTCATTTGTCCTTGCATAATCCATTATCTAAGCCACAAGTCTCAACTTTTCAGAGATGGCCACACTAATTTTTAAACAAAGCAGATAAAGAAACTGCTTTTGTTCAACTGAAGAAATATTTTTTATGATATATTGAGTCATCCTACTAAACAGAATTCAGGGTTTAGAACATATTCCTGCCACTTTCTCACTGCTTTAATAACATCTGCCAAAACCAAAATCTACCAAGCAGTTATGAATAGGTTCACAGCTGCAAATGAAAAAGGCACATAAAACCCAAAAGGCAACAGAGAGTTCTTTTGTGATCTAAATATATATTCATTTTAGTGTTTTTAATGTGTAAACATATGGTAAAATCTGTGCATTTTCTAAAATTACTTCTCATAAGGTGGAAACAAGTCATTTGTGACCTTTGGCAAACTCTAAACAAGTATGACTGAAATTTTACTCAATCCCAAACTAGACTTAGATCAAAGGTTAAAACAGGTTTAACTGTAACAAACTACCAAAATGTAACAACCTGAGGTCTTATGATCTAAAATTCTTTGTCACGTCATCAAAAATAAATTAAAAGAAAAACAGAACTTGTTATCCAAGTTTCTTTGGAGTCTGTGAGGGTAAAGGAAGATTTGTTTTGCTACATGATAAATGTCTTTGGTAAAGGTTAAATTGGATAAATCAGTCAGTTATTATTTATTGAACTAAAAATTCCACTCTTACACTGTCACCTAATATCTCAGGAAACTGACATGTAAAATGCTGGGTCTTTCACTGGGCAGTCTTAAAGATTGATTTCAGTTACAGACATAGTATATTCACAATCACTAATGGTCAAAAAACTTCAGTTATCATTTACCCCTGATCCCCCTGTATTTCCAGTCTATCCAAGTCGCTCCCGAGCTCCTGCCACTTTCCTTCCCCACATGGGCCCAGTCTGCTTGTTCGACCAGTCTACTCTGTAGTAGTTGGTCATTCTAGTGCTTCTTGGTGCATTTGGTTTCAATGGCATTTATTCTGCCGTCTATGCTTTGAACTGGACTTGCTACCCTGAGCAAATAGACTAAAAGGGTTAGGTCAGTTTTTTCAGGGGGGCTGCTCAAGCCTATGGCACTAGTAAATATTTGTGCCATTTGTGCTACCTCTTCGACATAAACTGACCAAATGACACCAGTCTTCGGGTACACAGCCTTAAATAGTCAGAGAATAGTAGAGCTGAAAAAGGACATTCCTGCTTATCTTCTTCAATACAAGGCTCACAACTTATCAACCAGCCCTCGTATTCCGGTTCATACAGCTATCCTCTTGCACCTACAACTAGTGCCATGTCGTCATTACTGGAGTCAAAACCACTCATTTTAAGTTCAGTTTTAGTGAAGTTAGTGTTTGTAGTTTCGTCTGACAACCTGACCAGGGATGGCGGAGGGATACATAACAACACTACTGTACATCCCAACACGCAGTAGTTCTAAACACAGGATCTTTGTTGAGGAAAAGTGCAACACTGAAAACAATCTTACTGTATCCTATTGTTGAGCCAACATAGTTTTTTGAGTAGTTTTAACCTATAAGTGTGTCAATTACAAGGTTTTTGGTGACACCATGTACAGATGTGTACCTGCTACTGCCTGCCCCCAGATATCTCCCTCCAGGGACAAAGCTCACAAGTTCCTTTATTGGCAATCATGTTTTACTAGTGCCATGGGCCTATAACAACCCCACTTCAAAAAACCCAAACTAATTTAGCCATTTAAACTGCTGACAAAAAAATGGTCTGACAAAACATTGGTACTTGATCTATTTGGGAAGGAGGGGAAGGGGAAAAGTGTTTCAGGCAACTTCTGGTGCTGAACCGAGTGGGAAGGGGAGAATTCCTGACGCCACACACTTTTTCTGTTGTACACAGAAGTACTCTATCACACGAGGGAGACATGTAAAACACACAAAAGGGCACAGAAAATATGAAAAATAAAATATGGACTCTTTACATTTTTGTGAAAAAAACTTGTATGGGATACAATCCACAGTCCAACATTGATTACACACACACACACACACACACACACGTACTGTATATAAATGTATTTTCTTACAATTTCGATACATTGTTAAACATATATTTTTATTTGTCTATTAATGCATCATAAAGTTGCATAAAGTTTGAATTTTTAAAGAAGTGTTGGTGCTGTCTAATGATTAAGAATTGAAGGGGCATGACTTTTCTGGAACTGGACAATACAGAAGTGATGCCTCAAAAAAGGAAGGAAGCATGTTCTGAGTGAGAAAACTGGTTAAAGTGTTCCTCTTTTTAGTGGTTTCATCCCCTATTTTTCTATCAAACATTAAACATATTGATCCAACAAATTAAGACAGTTGAGGGCTTAGTATTCTATTTGAAAAAAGTTGAAATGGCAAACCTGTTACATGGTTACTATTTGTCATCTTGATTTTCGTCTCATATAATTTGTTCAAGTCTTTTCAGTTACGCACAGGCTAGGACATGACTGATATGGCTACAAGTCCACATGGTGCCAGCATTGCCTCAGCACAGCCTCTGTCTGTTGGTAGCTTGATCCATAGTTAAGTTGAGATTGCGTTTAGATTATGTCCATGACATGAATTGGCTACCAAAACCAACACTAAGTAGTTTTTTTCATCCTAATATAATATTTCTAGAGTCACTGTGATGGTACATCACCTTACAACAGGTTGAATGACACCTCTGTCATGGTCTGAGGGGTCTATATCACCTTCACTGGCACAATGTAACTTCGATGTGGATGGCAGGAACACTTCCACACTCAAAAACTACAAATTTTTACTGCTTTGACGGCTTTACGGCATACGTCACTTCCCCCTCAAGGTGAAAGCTAAACGTTGGGAAAAGGAGAATATAAAGCAGTTTTTGATTTTTAAAACAGATTTTAATGAACAGGATTTAGTGTAAAGTAAATATGCACTTATTTTCCTAATGGAAATGGGGACCTCTGGCTCACACTCCTGCATAGTGGGTGGCGATAATGCTCCAATGACATTGGATGCCACCCACTGTTAAACAAAAAGACGCAGAAGAAGAAAGCTAAATGTAGAGTTGTTATCAATCAGCAAAAAAACAGAAGAAAAGAAAAGTTTTATTGGAGGAGACGAAAAAAAGAAAGCGGGACACTAACAAACTAAATGCTCGGACGGGGATAAACATCGGCCCGGAGTTCACTCGCTGGCGTGAGCTGAAGACGAGGAGGGATGTCCGACCAATGCTGATTTTGCCCTGTTAATGTTGGACTTGTAAGTACATGATGATTTATTCTAAAAGAAGCATGATCAGACTGTACCTTATCAGTCCACATGGTTTATTTGTCTCTTCCTCTGTATGTCAACAAATGCACGTTGGTGTGAGGTGCTCTGTTTTATGACAGTGCAGTTGCACTCAACGACCATAGAGGCCCCTAGAGCGCTGAAAGCCTGAATCTTACATAGTATTAAGTTGTTTAAGTGTCCTACCCAAGGACACATTGCCAGCCGGTGTAAGAGCCATGTGTTGAGCTGATTTAAGCAAAGTTAAAATATTATGCAAATTTCATTGATGATTTTTTGTGTTATATTTAATGTCATTTAATGCTATATAAAAATAAGTAATGTTTAAACAGGTTAAAAAACTAATTCATAGTTTATTTACAAAGCTTTGCTCCATTCTCAGAGAATCACTAAGACCCCCGTTAATTGAGAAGTGACGTCATGTGCAGTGTTTAGGCGACTGGGGGTTAGAGCAGGGTCAGAGAGCTGCAGCCAGACACGGGAGCACATAGTTTTCCTACCGTGTGCTGGAGTGTATTTTGAACCTTATTTTTTCTTCGTTAAATGTTGATTTTTGAATGGAATTACATTTCCTGTCATTCGCATGAGATTAAGTTACCGTGTCTACAACTCAAGTGGGTTTTTCGACATCCTGAAAGAACGCCACTACAGCTGGAACTGGGCTTGGACCTGCAACCTTACAGTTATCAGCTAAGAGCACTATCAGACTGTGGCACCAGCACATTTCGCCACTCCTCAAACTCTGAATGTAACATTTAATCTGCAAGAAGTAAGGAGGAGGTCAAAGCCTTGATGCCAAACAAAGTCCATTCTCTCCAGTCACACACATCTTTGAAAGAGTGTGGCACAATCAGACCTAGCTGCCAGTCTTTGCCTTGATTTAGAGCCTGTGAAGTCCATTCACTAAAATGATTGTTAAAGCCACCTGAAAAAAAGAATCCCAACAAAAAGCTACACACATTAATCAAGGAATGATAACTAATTAAAACTTGTACTGTGACATATGCAAGCATTAGTTGCAGAGCAAAACCTCAGAAACCTAGAACAGAAAGTATGTGTCACAAATAGAGGCTCATACAGGCTTGAAGTAGATGAAAGTGCTGTGACCTTCTGTTGAATAAAAATGTTTTTCCACTGTTTCATTCACACAGATGTACAGACCCTTTAAAAAAAAAAAAAAAACATCAGTACAAAATAAACTGCAGGTGTATTTTACTAGTGACAATTTGAGTTCTAAAACAGTTTTTCAATATGCAAAGCACACATTCCTCTGCAGTGGAAAGTCCATTAACACAATCAGAAACCGGAAATATGTATGTGAGTAGAGGGGCGAGGGACCGTAGTGGGAGGAAAGATACATAGTACTTTCCACCACTGCGTATCTGTGGGTGCATCATGATAAAAGGAGCATTTGTATGAATGTGTCGGTGTTGGTGGGCTTTAAAAGGGGCATACAAAGTTGACAAGCTTTCACATCTTTTCAAGTCGAAGAGCCACAATGACAAGTCTTAAAGTGATTGTCTCAGCATTTCTAGTAGCTATGCTGCTGTCCACAGCCTCAGGTCAAGGTAAGGGTATTATGAGGATTTTTTATGTTTGGTATTTTGGGGATATTAAATTGAAAGATTGATCACAGAAATTTATGGGCTTAATTCAGAAATGTATTTAGATTGTCTGCACTCAGACATCATAGCACAACTGTCTGAAACTGCTGGGAAATTTGGGGAACTGGAACGGCTCTAGAGGATACTGTCAGAGCTAGTACTTCCACATAGCCCATTATGGACAATGAATGTTATGTTTTAAAAATTGTCACTACCTACTTATAATGAATGGACATGGTTGTGTGTAGTTTACAGCTTTGTCAAAAAGATATGCCCGTACTGACCCCACCAGGGGGGAACTGAAGTCATGCAGCAGTACTGATGTTCTGACATTGGTCCTTTTTTATTTTTAATTTGTATTTATTTGCATTGTGGTTCCCACAACTAGTCATTTTGGCTATCTTGAAAGAGGCAAACTGTCATAGATTTCTATGTAGCTGTAAACCAAACTGAACTGGTAGGGAATCATTTGCAAAACTTGAATTATAACATAGACGCCCAACGTTCAATGTGCCATGATGTATAGCTATATTCTCTCCAAGCCCAAGATTATGCTCAAATGCTCTGTAGAAACTGTAATGCAGCCACCTACCATTATGAACCATATCAGTTTTGTTTAGCAGATGTTGCCTCTCTGCTGAAATGCCTTCTAACTTGATTGTAAATAAAGGGCATTGAAAGAACGCTACAAAACAAATGACAAGGATTGGCAGCATCTCTATGAAGGTTGGAAATAGATTGGAAATCCTGCAGCTTAAATTGACAACAAATTGGCAGGATGTTTGTCAGGCGATTGAATGATGATGCATGTCAGGTGTGTCATCAGCATAGCTAGAGTCATCTGCCTGAACTACCTTACAGATATTTCGTCAATTTGTGAATGCACTCTTAATAAGGTAACAAGAAAAAGCCTTATGTGTACATGTGATTGAATCTAGCCAACATTGTTTATATCAATAAATTCATCACTAAGCCTGTGAATATGTGAATAATAAGACTGGTAGTTTAAATCAATTGACAGCTCTGGTATTGTTTTATCCAAACCTTAAAAAAGTGCCAATCATAATAACCATTTCTTTTTTCTTTTTCCCAGGTGGAATCGCCAGTTGTTGCCGAACACTTTCATCATTCCAAGTCCACAGAGACCGGTTGAAGAGTTACTACAAACAGTTCAGGTCATCATGCCCTATACATGCAGTGGTGTAAGTATGCATATCAGAATTAACCTTATTTTTGTCTTATCTATCTGACAACATGTTACTTACTGTATTTTTCTGTTCTGACTGTCAACAGATTTACCACAGTGTACGGTAAGAGAATCTGCTCCAGCCCCAGCAAGGTGTGGACAAAGACAAGCATGGCCTACCTGGATGGGAAGAACTGGCATCTACAGCATACTGTCAGGCCGTAAAACCATCCCCAATATGACATCTACCACAAGGACTGCTCTATTTAATTAAAACGTTAAGCTACTCCTAAACAAAAAGGGTGTGCTGTTTGATTTAAACAGACTATAATAGTTTATGGCAAGGTCTTCTTACCTCATTCTTTTTCTTAGATAACCGTTTCCTTAATTATTAAGGAAAAGTTGTTTATTTCAATGTAAATATTCTAAAGATGTATTACTATATTGTACAATGATGCTAAGTGACTTTATCTAATAAAAGTGGTCAAAACTATGATGGCAGTGTTTTTATGCCTCTGTGACTAATCAGACATGACTGGAGGCATTAGGCTTCAAAATGTGAGGTACGGGTCAGGGCCTTGTGAATAAAAGATCATTAAAGGTCTTCAAAGGATTTTCTTAAAACTTTGTCTATGTGTCCAACTGGGTCAAAGGAAAAACTGGTTTGATTTTGAAGGTCAGTGGTCAAAGATTAAGGTCATGATGTCTTGTGTTCATTTTTTTTTTTTTTTGTGAACTCAATCTAGATAATGTTCATGCGATTTGATTTAGGGATGAACTGCATCATGTTTTCCCATTGCTTGAGAAAGCAATATTGTGAATGTAAAATCACATTAATGCTTTGAGAGATTTTCTTTGAACTTTGCCTAAATGTCCCCTTTGACGTAAGGGACAGGGTCAAAAGTCTTATGATCATTCCTTGTTTGTGAACTTAAAATGTCAAATCTTCTTGGAGGGATTCCCGTAAAAACTTTTCACAAATACCCAAACCGACATGACAATGAATGATTAAATTTAGAATATGTAATGTCAAGAGACCAAATGACCCACCACTGTACATTCACGTTTGAAACTTTGCATTTAGAGATTCCCTTTGCTTTTAAATCATTTTATTTTTTTATTTTTATATGAAACACATATAAATGTGTTTCATATTCACTAAAAGTCACATAATATTCTCACCATGGTCACATTTTGGGCCAATAAACATACCAGTCTGAGTAAGAGAAATCTTTTAATCAAAGAGCGTTCAGAAAATTTGCAGGATGTTAAAGAATTTAGCACAGAGGCTATTTTACATTTTTGGGGGTTTGTGCACTGACAATGGAAAGACCAGAGAGTTAAAATGTGTTTATTATTTTTTTCTTCAAAAAACTTTGGTTAAATATGTGACATTGTCAGCCACATCGGCCTGGAGCATTAAAAGTGAAAGTACTCAATAACAGAAAAGTATATTCGTGTTTTATCTACCAAAATCATTAATACAAATGCATTAATCTGAATCCCACATGTTTTACTGTTGTGGTGACACTTGTCCTTTTTGGGGGATTTTTAAATACTCCATAACTGCATGAACCTCTGTCATCCTCCTAACTGTTTAATTTCAAACACTGGGTTGTTATACTTAACAGTATTTTTAAACCTCAAATAAAGTGGAGAAAATGCTCCTGAACTCCTCTAATGGAGGTGAAAATGCAACTTAGCTTGAATACCTGCTACTTGGTCTTGACTTACAGTGCTTGATGACATTTGGTCATTCTATTTTTTCATTTGTTTGATCACCCTTTCTTGGCTAGAGTAGTCCCACGGGGATCAGAGATCTCCTTTTTCGATGACTATCAGCAATACACACTTTTAACAACACATACAGTAAATTCATTCATTCATTCATTTTCTATACCGACTATCCCTTTCGGGGTTGCGGGGGCCTGGAGCCTATCCCAGCTATCATTGGGCGAGAGGCGGGGTACACCCTGAACCGGTCGCCAGTCGAGCATATAAAGACAGACAACCGCTCACGCTCACACTCATACCTAAGGGCAATTTAGAGTGACCAATTGAGCATGTTTTTTGGTCTGTGGGAGGAAGCCGGAGTGCCCGGAGAGAACCCACGCATGCACGGGAAGAACATGCAAACTTCACACAGAAAGGCCCTGCCGGACCCGGGAATCAAACCGGGGACCTTCTTGCTGTGAGGCACGTGCACTACCTACTGCACCACTGTGCCGCCCTACATACAGTAAATTTAAAGTTTAATTATAAATCATCAATGTAAACAGCAGCATACTGAGAGCTTAGATTTAAACTCATCACTTAAGGATCTGAAAATATTCAAGGTTGCAAAACTTTACAGAGTAAAATCAGTCTGTCGTCTGTTCCAAGAAAAAGAAGGTGAACACCTTATAGCTTTCTTTCCCAACTCAGGACACACTTACACAAGACATGCCGTGCTGAGCTTAAGCACACCTCACCCCTAAAGCGAAGTGCCTTTGTGTAGCGTGAATGCTCTGTGCCAGGATCAAGTGCACTACACTTCCCTGGCCTGCATGCTTGAAGCTGGTGGGCTTTGGCATGGCACAGCTCTTCACACATGAGCGCAATAGCAGGGGAATGAAAGCGACAAGACCGCTCCTCAAAGTCATACCTCCTGACCTGTGGACCTCGGATGATTTGTAAAAGTTGGAGGACATGTGGATTTTTACTCTGAGCAGATCTCCTACATCTGTAGCTTGTAATTTTGTGCTCTGTTCTTGACACAAAGAGACCCACAGAAGCACGCATACACACTACTTCACACGAAGACCAAATTTAACGCTCTTTGTGCGCAGTGCCTTGCTGTGCATCCAGAATTTGCAATGTATTATTAGCAATTTGTAGATGAAGTTTCCAAATTGTTTTGCATCATAGGCAGTATAACTTTGACACACCAGATAGACTGTTCAATATATTTCACTAGTCAATGTGGGAAAGAGCCCAGAGAAAGTGTTTTGTGGGTCGTACCCTCTAAATGTATATCTGACAGGTGATTGGATGATCATTATGTCATATGCATTGATTGCAGGCAATGTTGGGGAAGTTACTTTTAAAAAGTAGTGTTTCCTCGTTGCTTCTTAAAAAAGTAATCTGTTACTTTAATAAGTTACCCTCTATGGAAGTATCTTTTTACATTACTTGTTACTTTTACGTTGCTTTTATGTGGCTCGACTTTGGGCAGAGCCCCATATCTGTTCCTAAATGTGTAGGCCTACATAAAGTTCTACTACTAAGAACATAACAGGTATTTCTTTTGTGCTCTTTATTATACAAAATCATGTCACATACCATGTGGAATGAGAGCTCATGTCCAGTGTTTCCGGATATTTCTTCTGAAATAAGCAACCAGGTCAATAAAAAACAAGCCCAAAACAAGTAACCTCCAGCTATTTCTTTTTCTAATGTGATATATTACTTTTTAAAAAAAATTTTTTTAAGAAAAATCTACATAACGCATGTTTTAATTTTCATCTACATTACATTTCAATTTCACTGCGCCAACCAAAAATAAGCCTAACGTTGCTTATAGTAAGCGTTGGGGGCGGATGCGATAACCAGGAAATGAGGAAGTGGAAAGGACACACTACTTACCACACTCATGTTTTGCTGGCAGATAATCAGGTGGGATTCACACAGACATAAATCCCCCAATAAACAACTTCATGTTAAGATACAAGCCCATAAAACGCAACCCGCGGCTGCGTCTCACGACATTTGCAAGCAACTTCAGAGACAAACTTACAATGAGAGAACTTGGCAACACTCCTCATGTCTAAGGCGAGCAGCTGAGAAGGCAGCATCGATGTCAGATCTGTCTGTGGGAAAAGTAACGTGCCAAATTAAAAAAGGAACTACGTTTTGTTACCACATTTTCAATAGCAGTGCATTACTTTACTTTTTACCTGAAAAAAATGTTCCCTTACTGTAACACGTTTATTTGTAACACGTTACACATGACACTGATTGCGGGCTTTTCAGATAATATAGTAGATGGACACTACTGTGGTGGTGTAAAGGACAGAACATGAACCACTTTGTAAAACAAACTCTCAGTAAAACATACCCATTGTAGCAAGATTCAAACTCCTCCAAAGGACAAGAATGCCTTCATTCCTTTCTCCTCTCTCTAAGGCCTGGTTGTAACTTACTAGAGAAATGTGGAGCCATAAAGTCTGTCTTTATTTCCCGCCATCTATGACCAACAGACAACTTTGTTGACGCTAAAGATGTATTTATTGCCCTGAACTTCCTGGACTAAACAATGATTGGCCGAGACCTGATAAGGTGTTCGAACAGACTACGTTCCCAGAGCCTTTAATAATTCTGTTCTACTCCCAGAAGATTCTTCTGTGACACCTTTGATGACTTTTGACCCCTCCTGGGTAGTGGACCCCTGACTGCTGCCAAAGCGTAGAGAACAGTTTTTCAGCCAACAGAAAACCACAACCTTATAAACTCTTTAACAAAACAATGGACACATCTAACAATGTGATATTTGATTCTGTCATGAAAAATGCATTCTGATGATGTGACTTCTGTTTGTCTAACCTTGCCAATGCCAAAATTATGAATACAATGCAATCTTCTTAGAGCCTCTTCTGATGGACCAAGAGCGCTCCTCAGTGGTAGACTGAGGAGAGAACTCTCCTCCAGAAATGTACTCTGAACTCTGCATTATTTCCTGTTATTGAAGAAATGTTTATTACAGGACATCTATTCATTAAGTTTGATAGCATAGCATCTCAAAAGCATACAAACATATATATCTAAGTGATAACCACATATATTTTGTTTGTTTGTATTTTTAATGAGATTGTAACCGTTTTATTCTTTCTGATTGTTTAAATATGATTAATCAGAAAGATAGATATGATTTGGTATCAAATTGCTGGTCGTAAGATTTTCTATTCAGTTGGAGTGTTCATATTGGGTGGTTATCAAAGTACAACTTAATATTTTGGCCAAATGAAAGTTGATAAAGTCTTTGTTACTCATCTAAGGCCCTCCTCCTGTGAGACCCTCCTTGGAAGTCAAAACCAGAGAGACACATTCTTCCCTCTCTCTTCTTCTTTGAATTTTTATCGTTACACTTTGTTTTACGTCCTTTTCTACGGTCTGATCTTTTTTTTTTCTTTTTGTCAACACGGTTCTCCTAGTTCTCCTAGTTCTCCAATATCCTCTTCTATATCTTTTTCTAAGTGTTGTCTAAGTAACGTAACACGCCCGCAAGTTTTCTCGATAAGCCAGTAAGCTATAAAACTACAAAGATTTGTTTCATAGTAAATGGACTTTTGTTATTAATTTCAGAATAATTTTCGTCGGGCCACTGAATAATTAACTTTGAAATTAATTACGAATCGTTTATTCATCTAATTGAGACCTCAAAGCTCCAGCTCCAGCTTCATCTTTAACAGAACCTGCTAGTCCAATCTAAAGCCCCGTTTCCACCAGAGGGTTCAGTTCAGTTCAACCCCGCCATGTTTAAATCTCCACTCGTCTTCGTGAAGATAACTCTCAAGGCTTTTTTGTTTGGAAAATGGCATCAAGATCAAGCGTCCCATGGTCTACTGTGGAGGTGCAGACCTTCCTCAGTATTCTCGGAGAAGAGAATCGTTGGTCTTTGTTTAATGTGTCGCGTTTTCTTCTTCGTTGTATTCAATAGCCGAGTACACTGTGTCGTGCTGCTATGACGTCATGCTATCGGCATCGGGCTTAGACACCGCCTACCAAGTAGGGTACGACTGGCTGTGGAAACGCAACCAGGATCGGGCTTTACCGATCCGGCCTGAGCCAAACAGTGCCGATCCATACCCGACCACTTGGTGGAAATGGGACTTAAGACGGCACCTCTCTCCCGTGAAAGCTACTGGACCAGCTCATGTAAGCAAACCCTCTCCCTGGATCCCTCGTGCTGGATTGAGTGTTGACTTCTCAGCCTCCCTTTGGGACGACTCCAAACCAGAACAGTCCTACAATGCTCTCCAGCAACTCGACAATCAGTTTGAGATCCGACCCCAGAAGCAATGCCATAGTAAGACTGCGGTTCTGAGTCCTACAGATGGGCTTGAGTGTCTTGGTTTAATTCCCCATTAGTTACCCTTGATTTGGCCTTTCTAAAGTAGATTAATTTGTTAAATTAATCCTCTAAAACCACTCAGTATACTCAAATGTTTCTTGAGGGTTCATAACTTCTTTCCTTATTCATAGCATCATTGATTAGTATGACTCTGACATTTATTCCTTCTTAAGTGTTTTATTTTATTTTATTTTTTCTTAAATATTCATCATATACTTTTAATAAATCACCCTTAAATTTAAAGTTCTATCTGTTGGCATTCTATTTGGAAGATTGACATCACTGTATCAGAATTCTGTCTTTAGATTTGAGACTGACGAAATTGACAAATTGATAAAGTTTGATTTAATTGATTTATCAGATTTTGATTAAAATAATCTATACATCAATTAATGAATTAAATTTTGCCTTTTGTATATAAAAATAATGGTGCCCCTTTAATTAACAAGAGCAAATGAGGTTTTAAATGAATATTAATTTCTTTAATTAATGTTAATTAATATCCAGAAAAATAATCCCTACACCGTAGTGGAGTGAAACTATTCTTAAAGAAATGCGGTCCAGATCTGACAAAACTGTTACTGAAGCTGTTAGCATCTATGCTAATCACTTCATGAACAGCCACTTCCTGTTGTCCTCTTGTTCATAGCTCCCCCCTCTTTCTGCTCTAACGGACTCTGATTGGGCTGTGCCGCTTTGAGCCACTCACAGTCATTTTAGATTGGAGCTTGGCAAGATGGATCTACCTTATTACAGACATTGAATCAGGCAGATATATTCCCGTTTAGTATGACTTATCTCTTTACCCCAACTGTTTGTCTGTTACTAGATTTTACACAAATTATGTAGAGTCAACATTTCTAATATGGTGTTCGCCAATGTTTCAATAAAAATACTTCTTCAGAATCCAGCATATGATATCACTGAGACTACATCCATATTCTTTAATACCCTTGTATTAAATCTTTAAAGTAATGTATTATTACTAAATGTTGTGATCCCATAGCCAAGCCTTTGATAATAAACCTTGGTTGTATACAATGTTAGAAAAATATGAAACCTATATGCTCAGCATAAATGCAGTGAATCTATACTAGCACTTCCAGGCATTGTTTATGGCTCAATAGAGCCAAAGGGTAAAGTGCTCGGGGTACATGCCCAAATGTTCAGGAGGCACACACCAGACTTGCTAATCATTAGCAAGAAAGTTACTCACCCAGCAGAGGAAGTGTTCAAATGAAACTCGTTGTAAATAATATTTAGGTTACACCAGCTGCTGTTGTATATTGTTCAGTCTGTTATATAATCCTTGTTTACTTGAATTAAAAAAACACATACATGGTACTTATATGTCTCATTAGCTTGGGAGCAGCTATGTAGCTCTCGAGCTGAGAGGACTAACCTACAGGGCTCTAAAGTAGTCTTGTTATCAGAGGTATGTTGAGATGCCCTGACCAAGTCACAAGAATTTGTGTTTTCTGTCTCAACATCATGTTTATTTCCAATATGATATCTAGTAGTTTGAAAGTGAGATATGATGAAAAATGTGAAATATGAGCAATGAAACATGCCTCTAATGTTCTAACAGGGATACAGCAAACCAGAGGCCATATCATTTCAGGGAGAAAATGAACAGTGTCTTAAAGTGTTGTCACATTTCGTAAGGTTAAGGGAGCACTTCAAAATGTGAGGTACTGGTAGGGGTAAGAATAACAAATGCGACAGAGCCTAAGACATTTCATTCATAGATGAAATTGCCACTTTGTCAACTCCAAAGGGGTTAGATACAAAGAGTATGAAAGCATAACATAGTGCTACTTTATATTCTACTGTATGCAAATTCCATAGTAACTAATTGGGGGTCTCAGATTTATTACTAATCACCCATAACCTTTGAAGGACACTGATGAAACATTTCTGAAACCACTAAGTAAAATGTCAACCCTCAATTATCGTACATCAGAAGTTATTTCTGTTTGAGCTTTAATGAGTCATTCCCTGTACTCTCATTTTGATAATTCTGGGCCTCAGGCAGGGTGGGCTTCAGGCTGACCATATGGAAGCTGTGGGGGCTTCCTCTTAATATGTTTCCATGATCTGTAAGTGCAATGCGATAATTTGTCACCTAAACCTGTCAGAAACAAACTGTTGCTTACCACGTGTGGGCAGAAAGAGAAAGTACAGCTCAGCCTCAGTGTGTGTGTGAGTAACAGTCGGGGGAAGTGTTGCATTCAGCTTTGAGTGGAGCAGGCTTGAGGTTAATGAATGTGCACTCAGACCACAGTGCAATGGTTTTCCCCCCCCCTCCTGGCCTAAACCGGTGGCCCCCCATTATTGCCACTCAAATGACTAGGCTGTTGAAATCATGAATGCATTGTAGGACACGGAACTTGAAATGCTAAAAAATGACAACATGTGATCGCTCATTACTTATTGAAAAAGTTTTAGAATGACTATACATGGTAAGAACGTAACAGATGACATTACTTTTACCCTTTAACACTTTCCATCTTTAAAAAAACAACAATATAAGATGAAATTTGCAGCAATGTTCTTTGTATTTGTCATGGACACAAACTCTAAACAAAGATGATACTTTGAGCTGTCAACATTTTGGCTCAATCTAGTGATAAGTGAAACCAAACTTTTGCAAATTGATATAGGATAGTATAGGATATTCTTTATTTTCTCTGGGGAAATTTGCCTTGGACTGTACAATGACTGCAGTAAAAGATCAAAAAGTACATACATTAAAAAGACTAAAACCACAGGCATTAAAAACACACTAAAAGCACATATATTAAACACTCTAAACTGCCATGAAAGAGACAACACATACATCAATTGCACATAGCCCTTTGCACATGTTCTTCTTGTTATTCGTATGCTAGTTTGTCATTGATCTATGTTATATATTTGGATGGAAACTTTCCGGATGCAGCTGAGAGTCGTTTGATACATCTGATTGGTGTCCACAGTCATATGAGAAGGCTCTTGGTCCTGTCTTTGTGCAGAAAGAGAAAGAAAGACCGAAATCAGTCTGAAAAATACAGATATACATTTTGTTGGATTACTCATTTGGTATTGATATTTTATTGATGTATAAAGGTACCAAAAGACTACTTATCAAAGTATTTATACTCCCATCCTTAGCTTATTCAGTGTTTAACTTTTTAGGTAGTTACTGAATCATTTTTCATGACGCATTTCGGACAAAACTAACTAAGAAACTGAGTAACTACACTTTGACCAGTAACTGCTATATTTTTACTCTCTTAGAAACTCTAGTCCCTTACCTTTCTGGTTACTTAAAATAGTAAAATAATGATAGATATATTACAAGTTAATACTCATCACTGTTCTGTGAAAATGACCTCTGACAATTCAGTAGTTTAGCAAAACCAGTGAACGTTTGTATCTCACGGATTTTAACAATATAGGCCTGTTGTTAGCAAGTTAATACTACTAATTTTACCCAGCTAAAATTACTGTAACATTGCTGTTAATTGTTGTGAGCAAAGGAGTCTAACCAATTCCTAAAACGCGTGAGATTTCACCATTAGCTAGTTTAACCTTAACAACATGGTTGCCACATCCATTTGTTATAAGCTACATTGGGCTTGTTTTTTACAAAGTTGCTTGTAGATATCAGCAGGTTCTAAGTTGCGGTTTTTGGGCTTGCTGCAAGACTGCAGACACATATTTGGGCCTACACTGTGTTGGAGACATCAGTCTAATTACGCCAAATCACATGTCAGTGTCCTAGCTGCTTGCCAGTGACACAATGCAACATTTTCTTTCATGCTCTGTCTCTATTAATCCATTGGTCAAGCTTGTTGTCACAGACAAGGAGCAATAAGAGTGATTTTGTTTAGGTGCTGGAGAAATTGTCATTGTTTTCTCACTCTGCATAGCTTATTTATCCGTTTAGCATGGCATAGAGAGCGGGCCATAAATGAAATTATTTACTTTGACTTTTAACACTTTTAACATGGAGAAACTTTGGCTCAAAGAAAGCTGTGTATTGATGAGCCTTTGAGACCACCCCTCATTAATACAAAACAATTCATGCTCTTTCCTATCAGCTGTACAGTAAAATCATTCGATGTTCTGTTAAGAACAGGAAACATAAGATAAGATAAGATAAGAAATTCCTTTATTAGTCCCACAGGGGGAAATTCCAAATATACAACAGCTGCAGGATACAAGAGAAGTACTGAAAAATAAGGTAATTACAAATCAAATACAGTAATGAAAAAATAGAAATAAAATTTTTTTAAAAAAGTATATACTATAAAGTCAGTGGCATATTTACAGTCCCTGTGTTCATGTTTGCTGTTTGACAGATGGTTATGTACATGTTGATATTTTACAGGTTGGGATTTGAGATATTATAATATAAATATGGTGGCTATATACATGTTTGGTATTTTCGCAGTGAAACGTTTTAGGTATCACATATAAATATGGTTTATTGCACACTGGAGAGGTTTTTGTTATAAGTCTGACAGCTGCAGGAAGGAAGGACCTGCGATACCTCTCCGTCACACACTTCGGGTGGAGCATCCTGTCACTCACGGAGCTCCTTAGTGCAGTGAGTGTGTGTTGGAGGGGGTGGGAGTCTTTGTCCATCATGGAGGACAGCTTGGCTGTTGTCCTCCTCTCCACCACCTCCTCCACCGGTTCCAGAGGGCATCCCAGGACCGAGCTGGCCTTCTTTATCAGTTTATCCAGTCTCTTCCTGTCAGCTGCTGTGATGCTGCTCCCCCAGCAGACCACTCCATAGAAGACTGCCGAGGCCACAACAGAGTCATAGAAGGTCTTCAGGAGTGCCCCCTGCACCCCAAAAGACCTCAGTCTCCTCAGCAGGTAGAGTCTACTCTGTCCTCTTTTATAAAGTACGGTAGTATTATGAGTCCAGTCCAGTTTATTGTTAAGATGAACACCCAGGTACTTACAAGATGTCACCATCTCAATGTCCCTTCCCTGAATATTCACTGGTGATGGGGGGGAGTGGGGGCACCTGCAGAAGTCCACAACCAACTCCTTGGTCTTATCAGAGTTGATGTGCAGGTGGTTCTACTGGCACCAGTCCACAAAGTCCTGGATAAGTTCTCTATACGACTGGTCGTCCCCATCTGTGATGAGGCCGACGATGGCAGAGTCGTCAGAGAATTTCTGGAGGTGGCAGGTGGGTGACAGGTGGGAAAAGTCTGCAGTATAAAGGGTGGAGAGGAACGGCGCCAGCACCGTTCCCTGGGGGGCCCCTATACCACAGAGGGCAGTCTCTGACACACAGTCCCGGGTCCTCACATACTGTGGGGGGTTGGTGAGGTAGTCCACAATCCAGCACGTGAGGTGTTGGTCCACACCAGAGAGCTCCAGCTTGTCCCTCAGGATGGCCCGCCTGATGGTGTTGAAAGCACTGCTGAGGTCCAGGAAAAGGACCCGAACAGAGCTTCCAGGCGACTCCAGGTGTGACAGAGCTCGATGGAGGAGGAAAATGATGGATTAGAAATAGAATTACAATTGTTAACAGATGCAGTGTGAACAGCAGGCATGCGATGCAGCGCAATGGGACGCAACATCCAGCGTGAACCTCACTTCTTCCTCTCCCAGCTGTCTCCAATAAAGCACAGCATAAGAGTTTGTCCTGTTGTAACGCTGTCCAACAGGCCTCAGCTTATCCCCATCCCCCCCTTCATTCTGTCAGTCTTTATGGACTATCTTTAGCGAATGTATATTTTGATAACAATGTCAGGGATGAATACAAGACAAAGCACAGTAAAGAGTAGGAGAGAGAAAAATGCATTTTAAGGACAAGTACAACATCAAATTGAAGGTGAGTCAAACATTTTGTACATGATAAATACATATGGGCTCGAGGTCATCTGTTTTGGGCTTATTTCTATCGACCTGATAAATCGTTTTACTGGCAAAATATTGCAACACTGCTTTACAACCTAACCTTACTATAAGCAAGCTGACATAAGTTCAAGGAATGCTCTCTCCTATCTCACACTTTGTAATCAAATATTTAGGTTAGCATAAAAACAGCATAATTTTAACTTTTTAGTTACTTGGAGTTTAAGCTGCAAGTTCAGTTTCATAGAGGAATACCATTTTAGCTTTTCAGCTTGTGCATAAAGACAAAACAAATATCTGCTTTGTAAATGCTGTGAATGTGGCAAACAGACATGCCGGTAAAATGTCTGTTATGGCTGTCTCAACTAATGATAGTGTGCTATCATCTCAAAGCACAGTACCATAATTAAATGCAGCACTGTAACAGGTTTATCATGGCATAAGCTTTGCCTCTAAATTATAGATGGTGACCTCTGCTGTTTTTGCCATGTGTGCAAAAGATTATGTGCCTTTCTCTTGAACTTTGTCACTTCAGTCCTCAAACACTCTACATAGCTGTACACAACAGACATTGGTTTAAACTCAAGATCATGTCGTGGGAATATTCAAATGCACTTTCTGTGTTCAAGTTTTGGAAAATACCATGAATATTTTCCTTTCAACTATCAAGATAGGTAAAGTCAGACGCTGTGTGGGGCTAGAAAGAGTGAGCGAGATCGTGCTTTCCTGTTGGTTGGTTAACCATAGAGAACATCTCCAGATCTCACACTCTCGCTCACACATACAGTGCATGGACACTCAGGAAGTCATCTCAAATAAGATGCTGACATATTTTCAGTTAGTGTAGTTATTCTACACTGTGATTCTTTGTTTTGTTAGTTTCACTCCACTTGAGCCTGTTCCTTTCAATAAGCAGCAGAAACCCTCTTGTGCGTTTGGGGATCAGCCCTCGCCCTATTTAGACGATGCTTACAGTCTGTCACAGTGTTCTCAGCATATCACAAATATTTCTCTTTTTTCTCTTTATTAATCAAATTGAATAAAAAATCCTTGTCCATTTAGGGTCATAAATTAAAATCCAACCAAAGCTAATCTGTTCTTAACTCCAACAAAGTGAGTTCCCTGATTTATAAACTCTTATTCCAATGAAGTTGGGACGTTTCGGAAAACATGAGTAAAACAGGATACAGTGATTATATCAGTCAATCAGTCTTTTTTGTATAGCGCCAATTTATAACGTGTTATCTCAATAAACTTTACAAAAGAGCAGGGTAAAGACAAACTCTCCAATTTATGGATACACATATATGCATAGATACATATATACACATATAAAATACACATATACATATATATACACATACATACATCCAAAACCCAACATGAATCCATATAGCCAATCATAAATCCCTCAGTATGGCGGCAAGAAAAAACTCTGTTTAACAGTAGGAAATCTTGAATGATTTCCTACTGCTAAACTGGTACTAGACTGACCTACCTGCACTGTTTTCCTATGAGGCCACACTGTTGTAAAGTGCAGAATTTGGCTTGGCGTGGCCTTGCTAAAATAAGAAGGAATGTCCCTGAAAAAGATGTTGCTTGAATGTTAATGCTTGTCGCTGTTGGGAATAAACTACTGTCTCCAAAATTGCTACTTTTCAGAACTTACAAAAATGCTATAAAACTGAATGAATGAATATTGTATTGTCCTGGTTACCATGATTTTTTTGTACTGACATTTGGTAAAAAGTTAAAAAAAAAAAAAAAACAAGCATGAAAGGGGACCATTAGTACTGTTTTATGAAAAAAAAAGAAGAAAATTATGAAAAATGGAGATAGGAGGTCTAGGAGGATTCTCTGAGTCTTTTCACAACATTTTGGACTGTGGATGATGAAATCCCCAAATTCTTTTCAATTGTATGTTGAAACACATTGTTCTTAAACTGCTGGAATTTTAGCTAACAAAATTGTTTACGAAGTGATGAACCTCCCCTCATCCTTGCCTGTGTACGACTGAGCCTTTGACTCTGACTCTGACTCTGTTCACCAGCGGAGTTTTCCGAACAGTAGTGTTCTGAGCATTCCTCAACTCTCCCAGTCTTTTATGCCCCATCCTCACTTTTCTGGAACATGCTGAAGGCCTCAAATTCAATATGAGTGAATATCTGCAAAAAAACAATGAAGTTTTTTTTACATAACTTTCCAACTTCATTGAAATTGGGATTTTTATTTTTAGAGTTTGTATGGCCAGTATGTGGTTGCCATCATCTCAAAAACTCTAAATCCTGTATTACAAGCCATGTTGCTCTCTATTGGTGAAGCCCTCTAACAACAACAGACTTTTTAAACTCTTTCTTCATTGTTGTTGTTAGCTAATGTTGGACCCAAAAAAACAAAACACAGGCTATGACTTCAGCTAAACAGAAAATCAAACTCAGTGATGGTGTATTGTCCAGATTAGTGAACGCATTAGCACCTGTCATATCTCTAAGATGAATCATTGTTGTATGGAAAGATATATATGAAAAATTCATGGTGTTTGGTCTAAATTCTGCCATTACACAGTAGCCTTAATAATTTGTGTTGTATCTATTTTTCTTAGAATAAAGGAAACATTTCCTTCAAATGCTTTTCTGTTGAACTGAAACCACGAACAAGTAAACATATACTCACCTTGGTAGCAGGAAACCGTGGTTTGGGTTGTACAACGCTTCATGGTTTCATCTGAAACCAAGGGACACGATAATATTACAACTCTCAATTCATCACAACACCATTAGGTTTTATAAAAGGTTTTATAATTTTGTACTTTTTGAAGTCTTTTTTAACTTTATGTCTTTCCATGATTCAGTATGGCTTTTTGTATCAGATTTTGTAATGAGAGTGTTACAATAACATGTGAACTGATAAAATAGGAAATGTACACAAACAAAACCAAGATAACATGAAAAATGAGGAGAATTTATTACATTTAACAACAATTACTTCCCTTTTCATTTAATAAATTGCTTTTGAAAAAAGTAGAGTTCAACTCTGTGAGGTAACAATCATCGGTAATTCAGCAGTGAAGGAAATCATCAGATGTAAGAGGTAATATCTAAAAATACATCAGCAGTGTTCGAGTTTCATGAGCAAAACTTGTCCTCACCACATTTAGTGTGTTATTGGCAGAGATGCTAGATGGGTTTCTCTGTTGTTCAGTGTGCGCATCACAGCTGAAAAGATACTGCAGTATGTGCTAATTAGTAAAGGGCTATAATTCTGATAATGCTTCAAAGACACAGAGTAATAAATATCAAAGTATTGAGTCGAGGCCTTGTCAGTTTTTTAAGTGCATGATTAATGAACATTGTTAGAGTGCTTAGTGAGTCTAGGTCCACGAGGTCTATCAGAATGCTGGCCCTGCTCACTACTGGTCTCTTACATGTCAGCATTTTAATCCCTCTAATTTACTACCCTCTGAGGACCCTCAAACCAAAAATGTACAGGCAAACAAAATGCAATAAAATCATGATATATCAGTATTTTTCTACATGAATCTCTAAAGCCACTTCAACTCTGCTCAAATTTCCCAAAAATTCAATAATTTCCGTTTAGAGGCCCATTTGAATCCATGTTTCCACTTGTTTTATTTATTGGAGTTGTTGGTTTTGTCAAATTTACACTCTGGGGACCCTCGAGCCCACAAAATAAGGAACTATTTCTTTTATTATTGCTAGGATTTGATGTTTTTTTTCCGCCTCAGTTCAGCTCTAAACTGTCAAATATTCAATAGTTTTCAGCATATAAACTAAACCTTTAAATGCTAGTTTAAATACATGCTGCCACTTATTTTATAAAAATCAATTACATATTTTGTGCAGGTGGTGCTGTCTGATAGTGCAATTGGTCAGTAATCGGAAGGTTGTAGGGTCGAGCCCACATCACCATGTGACAGGCTTGAGCTGCCACATAGCAATGTGTCCTTGGGCAAGACACTTAGCATGTTTATGCCACTGCTGTATCAATGGCCACTGCTGCGTCAGTGGCATATAAAGTGAAAAGGTGTAAATGTGTTAGCTGATACTGATAGACAACTGACATAGAAACTCAAACCCTCAATGAGTGAATGTGAGAGTGAATGGGTGTGAATGGGTAGGTGTGACCTGTGGTGTAAAGCTGCTTTGAAAAGTCAAATGAAAAAAGGCTAGAAAAGGGCTACAAGCTAAAAACCCATTGGCTAAAAACAACCCAGTCTGGGTTATTTTTAACCCAACTCTGTGGTTTAAAGGGACCGACTGCTTGTTGGTTTATTCAAATGAACCCAAAGTTCAAGTTGATTTCACTCATAATCTTGGGTTAAATCAAATGCATAAATGCATTAAATGTATGGAGAGTTTAGTTTTTTTCATCCTGGAAAATATTTTCTTACACACTTATACCTTTTTATACTCCTTTACACAGCGCTGGCGCAGTTGTGGAAGTATCTTGAAGTTACATGTCTTTCCCAATGACATATCGTCATATGTCACCCAGAGCTGTGCTCGAACCTGCAATCTTTCGATTAATGACCAAGCACACTATCCAACTGCACCACCGATGGCATATATAGTTTTTCACCACATATATTTGCTATATACTCTACCCAAATGCTGGGTCACATCAATCAATGCTGGCTGTGTTATAGGCAGATGCAACAATAGCTGTAGCTAAAGCTGCAAAAGCTAGCTCGTTATAAAGAGCAATTTTAAAATATGACCATCCTACGAAAATCCTGGCTTAATCCCCTGTCTAGGTTTTGTGAAATACCCCTTTGGTGGTAATATGCATGGGTGCTCGATGCATAGAAACTGACTGGGAACAATATGTGGATTCATGGTGGATTCTCTGCTGACGTGCTGACATTTGAAGCACAAACTTCAAATGTCAGCCTGCAGAGTCAACCAGGTATGTTGGGTGGATTGATGTTTAACTCAGCACATGAATTGCACAAAAATAACCCAAATCCAATAGAAATAACCCATGATGGGTGAAACATTTCATAACCCCGCGGTTGAGTAGGTGAAAAATCCAACTGTTTTTAGTGTGTAGAAGCTCTAACTCTAATATGGTGAGAGATTCACAAGACATTCATTTATGTATCCTAAAAGTGGTGTTATTATTGTAATGTGCATTGGATAGGGTGCGATATTAGCTTATGTTATAAAATATATTTACGTAATTGATATAGTGCGGAAGTCGATAAGGAAGAGACGAGCAGCCGTGAGTATGGAGACTCTGAAGATTACTCTTCGACTTCCAACATTACAAAAAGCTCAAACAGCAACCCTAGTTAACACCCCACTCTGACGTCATCACGTAACTCCATTCACCTTGTCTATTTGCGTGTGAGATACTCCCTCTAGTGTCCACTACACAGGCCCCCTCGAACACCCAAAATAGACACACAAAACATGGATAAACCCCAAATATCCCCAACTTGTGTCAAAAAAGAAACAGGAAAACAAAAAACACCCCTCTACCCCATGCAAACATAGTTCAGTCCTTCAAAGGCGGCCTAATCAGCCGACCATAACGACTGTGCTTCACAGTGACCAGGGAAGGGAAAAAGTTAGGAGCAGAGGCCGGGGGACGCCCCCGCTGGCGGTGAGATTCGGCAGACAGGGCAGGAGCAGCCGCTGGGGGGCCATTGGGACTGGAAACGGGGCCCGAAAGGGGAACAGATTTGGGAGGTCGGCCGCGGCGTGGAGGCAGAGCCAGCTCCACCGACCTGTCCTTGAGTACATGAGCAGGTTTAAGAAGATCCACCGAAATCCGCTCCGGATGCCCCCCAATGTCCACAACGAAGTTCTTTGATCCTGCTTCCATAACACGGAAGGGTCCATCATAAGGGGCCTGCAGGGGGGGAACGATGGGCGTCGTGGCGGACAAAAACACTGCTGGCAGACATTAGGTCCTTTGGGGTGTAGGTCTGGGGTAGACAGTGATGCACAGGCAAGGGGGCAAAGGCAGTGGTGGTATCCCTGAACGCAGAATGCTGAGCAGACACAGACCAGGGGGATGAAACATTTGGTAGAAACTCCCGGGAAGCCTCAATGGCTGCCCAAAGACAAGCTCTGCAGAGGAGGATCTGAGGTCTTCTTTCGGGTCTGAACGCAAGCTTAACATAACCCAGGGCAGGCGGTCAATCCAATTACTGTCCTTAAGGGCTGCACGGAGGGTGGCTTTCACAGACCTACGAAACCGTTCACACAGCCCGTTGCCCTGCGGGTTAAATGCAGTCGTGCAATGGAGTTTCACCCCCTAGTTCTGAGCCACAGCGTTCCACAGCTCAGAGGTGAATTGGGCACCCCTGTCAGAGGTGAGATCAGATGGCGTGCCGAAACGTGCCACCCAGGCAGAGATGAATGCCCGAGCTACTTCTGCAGATGTGGTCGATGACAAGGGGACAGCCTCTGGCCACCTAGTGGTCCTGCCCACCATGGTGAGACGGTGAGTAAACCCCTGGGATGGAGGCAGTGGACCAACCAGGTCCAGTTGACATGTTCGAACCGCCTCTCCGGAACGAGAAACAGCTCCAGGGGGGCCTTGGTGTGACGGTGTTCCTTAGCGCGTTGACACACCTCACAGGAAGCAGCCCACTGCTTCACATCCTTCCTGAGGCCTGACCAGACAAACTTGGATCTCACCAGCTTAACAGAGGCCTTAACCCCCGGATGTGACAGGGCATGCATGGCCTCAAAAACGATGCGTCGCCAGCCCATCGGAACCATCGGCCGAGGCTGCCCATCACAGAGAAGTGTGGTGCCACAGTCCTGAAATTCCACATCCTCCAACCTCATGCCCGTGTCTGCCTTCTTGAATGCCTGAATGTCCAAATCCACCAGCTGGTCCTTAGCCATGTCAGATTAGTCGATCCCGAGGTGCACTGAACTAATGTGTACCCGGGAAAGGCAGTCCTCCACCTGATTGTCCTTTCCTGCCACATGCTGAATGTCTGTGGTGAACTCTGAAATAGTGGAGAGCTGACGTTGTTGCTGCACTGACCATGGTTCAGCAGTCTTGGCCATGGCAAAAGTGAGGGGCTTGTGATCCACAAATGCAGTGAACTGGCAGCCTTCCAGCATGAACCTAAAGTGACGTACAGCCAGGAAAAGGGCCAGGAGCTCTCTGTCAAACATGCTGTACTTCCTCTCCCTGTCCTGCAGTTTCCTGCTGAAAAAGGCAAGAGGCCGCCTGGACCCCAACACCCACTGCTCACACACCGCACCTACGGCATAGTCAGAAGAGTCAGTAGTAAGGGCTATAGGCGCAGTAGGGGAGGGGTGTGAGAGCATGGTGGCATTGGCCAAAGCTGCTTTGGCACCTTCGAATACCTGAAGACCAGTCCACTCCCTGGCTGTCCCTTTTGCCCCTCAGCGCTTCATATAGATGGCGCATCAGTTGGGCCGCTCTCTCTATGAACCTGTTGTAGAAGTTCACTATACCCAGAAACTTCTGCAGGGACCTGATGGTGCGGGGGTGAGGAAAAGCATTGCCTCAACCTTAGCCGGCAGAGGGACAGCTCCTTCTGGTGAGACATGGTGGCCAAGAAAGTCGAATGATGGTAAGCCAAACTGACACTTTGCCCGGTTCACAATCAGTCCATGCTCACTCAATCTTTCGAAAAGCTGGCTGAAGTGTATCAGATGCTAGCCCAAGCGAAAAAATAATATATTTTTCTATACTAGACTATGCTTTTTTCACCGAAAGTATGCTAAAACTTTACTTGTACTTTTGTCAAAGCATATTGAAAGTACATTGTTTTTCCAATTCATATTAAGTACAATGCTGACAAACATGATGACAATGCATTCTAAATATATTTTAATAAAATATAATGTAAGTTAATATATCTTAATTTGTAATTTAGCACATTTGTTGTAAGTGCATTACATGGAAAATATATTTCTATTTGTATTATAATATGTTCTTAAAAAGTGTATTCATGTCATACAGATTCAAATCACAACTTAAATACATTTAATTAAAAATATATTTTTTAATTATTATATTCTAAGCACGTTTTAAATTTATTGACAGCAAGTTGTTCTCAACAGACATTTTTTGAAAGACATACTTAAATTATAATAAATAAAAGTGTATTTTTAATTATCATATTTTAAGTACTTTATCAATAGATTCATCACAAATTCTCCTCAACATGTATTCATGGTAAGATATAATTAAATTATAAGAAATAAAAGTGTTTTTAATAATTACATTTTAAGTACCTTGTCAATAGATTAATCACAAGTTCTAATCAAGATGCATTTATCTTAAGATATACTTAAATTACGATAAATAAAAGTGTGTTTTTAATTATTACATTTTAATTACTTCATCAATATATTCCTACTAACCTTGTTTTAACATGCATTTGTTGTAAGACATATTTAAATATATAACTTAAAAGTATACTTTTCACATAAAAAAAGTTCTAGTATATCTCTTATGTATGTAAAATGCCTGTATTGTACTGTATTGTGTCACTTATTATTATGTTGTTAAAGTTCATTGCTTTATTAATACTAAACGTCAGTGCATTTAATTTAAAATATTTGATACAATTATATTTACTATCCTTTTATAGTATATTCATAGGTACTGCTCAACCTGCACTTATTAGGTGTATTTTAATATTCTAATTACAACTGTATTTTCACCAAAACTTAGTTCAAGGCATTCAAGTATAAATTTTCATAATTGTTGTGCAAAATGCATAATACTTTAACTATGCTTTATTATACTTTGTTAAGTGTATTAATGAATGTGTTCATAGATTATATTCATATATTTCTTATATTCATATATTTCTTGTATTACTCTTTCTTACAGTATACTTTCAAAGGACATGGTCAGAAATGTGTTTAATATTAATCTATAAAAAAAAAAAAACAGCAACTTGTTGGATCCTGAAAAGTAAGCTGTAAGCCCATTTGATACTTTGACTGCCAACCCCTCCCTCCAGCCTCTGGTCTTTTGCTTTAAACTGTTTTGCACTTTATTTTTTAAAAAATGTCTTCATTAATGAAAAAAGAAAATGTTTTGTGAATTCAGCTGATCTTCAGCTCATACTAAAAGCACTTTGTACTAGAACCTTGTAAGTTCAGATGTTCAGCTCATACTAAAAGCACTTTGTACTAGAACTTTGTAAGTTCAGATGTTCAGCTCATACTAAAAGCACTTTGTACTAGAACTTTGTAAGTTCAGATGTTCAGCTCATACTAAAAGCACTTTGTACTAGAACCTTGTAAGTTCAGATGTTCAGCTCATACTAAAAGCACTTTGTACTAGAACTTTGTAAGTTCAGATGTTCAGCTCATACTAAAAGCACTTTGTACTAGAACCTTGTAAGTTCAGATGTTCAGCTCATACTAAAAGCACTTTGTACTAGAACCTCGTAAGTTCAGATGTTCAGCTCATACTAAAAGCACTTTGTACTAGTAAGTTCAGCTGATGTTCAGCTCTTAGTACTTTGCGAGCACTGCAAGCACTTTATTTTGTGTTCCATGAGGTGAAATAAATGACACACATTGTCAAAGATAGAAGTTGTACAAAGGTTTCTGTCACACTCATCAGGTTATATTTATCACCTGTATTGAATGGTTAGGTAGGTGATTTGTTGATTAAATTTGTCATGTTACTACTATTGCTGCTGTAGAATGTGGAGAAAATGCAGTCTCGGTAAATTGTAAGTAAATAAATTTGTAGATTGTATTTTTAATACATTATAAATACACTAAGTACAACCAGCTTTCAGTGTAATAAGTACAAGTATATTAAGTTTTAATATATTACTACTACAATAGTATTTTAACAATAAAAAGTATACTTTAGACTAGTATATTAAGTACAAATATACTATTAGTTCAATAGTAGTATATTACTAAGAAGTACACTGTAGAGTAGTATATTTGAAATTGACCAACAGCATATTTTCATTTGAATAGTTTTGTGTTCTTATTACATTATAATTACATTCATAATATAATTTAGATGACTAAAAAGTATATTTAAACTATATTATTTCATAGTACTGTTATTAACAAACTAATAGTATATTTTAAGTTAATTTAATTAATACTCAATATATATTCGATATACATTTAAAAATACACTGAAAATGTAATTAAAGTATATTTTTAACCCCTTCGGAAAAGTGTACTTGGGAAACTGAAAGTATATTTTCAATTAAACACTATTTTTTTTTGTTGCGAAAGGGTTAAAAAAGTATAGGATAAATATACTTAAGATATGATTTAGTACATCTTAAGTGCAACTTCAAGTATACTAAGTACAACTTCAGTAGTTTCAAAAAACACAATTTAAATACAAATATGTTTCAAGTACAAATGAGTAGATTTAATATACTTTTAGAACACATACCTAAGTATATATTTTTTTCGCTTGGGAGCAGAAGCACTGGCCATCAGAATGTCATCCCAATAGACGAACAGGAAAGGCATGTCCCGCAGAACAGAGTCCATCAGCCGCTGGAACGTCTACGCTGCTCTCTTAAGGCCAAAAGGCATCCGTAGGAACTCAAACAGTCCAAAGGGGGTGATTACAGCAGTCTTAGGCACATCCTCCTGAGCGACGGGCACCTGATGGTAACAATAGATCAATTATATACTTAGGACTCCAATGGAAACAAGCCATAGTGGTTGGGTTTATCATTTTGTAAAAGCATCCTTTTGTATGAAACTCTACCCCTGTGCTTTTTGTGCAAACTGTGGATAAAGAATTCAATCAATCAATCTAACCCAACTTTCTGACCCAATTAATGGAAAACTCTCAGAAAAATAACCCTTAAATATTAACCCAGTCAAAAAACCCACATAAAATAAAATCCCTATGACCCAAGAAATGAGTATGGATCTGAAAAATAACCCAGAAATATAACTCAACATGTATAGCCCAGGAACTGGGATTGAAGAAATAACCAAAGTGTTTTTAGAGAGTATATAAGCTCAAGTCCATTTACATTTATTAAGGATGTTTTTATGTGTCTTTGAAGTAGACAGACAAATAAACCTGAGTGAAGTCATGCCTGCCCTTGCTGTTGATATTAACGCTGTGGAAAAAATAACTACAGTGTGATTTTTGTCCTGGCTTATTTCAGTGCAGTTAAAAACTTGCTTGTATAGTGTGTGCAAGAAGGTCACTGGTTCGATCCCCGGGTCCGGCAGGGCCTTTCTGTGTGAAGTTTGCATGTTCTTCCTGTGCATGCGTGGGTTCTCTCTGGGCACTCCGGCTTCCTCCCAGAGACCAAAAACATGCTCATTAGGTTAATTGGTGACTCTAAATTTCCCTAAGGTATGAGTGTGAGTGTGAATGGTTGTCTGTCTCTATATGTTGCCCTGCAATCGACTGGCGATCGGTTCAGGGTGTACCCGCCTCTCGCCCAATGACAGCTGGGATAGGCTCCAGCGCCCCTGCAATCCTGAAAGGGATAGTCAGTATAGAAAATGAATTAATGAATATAAATATATATATATATATATATATATATATATATATATATATATATATATATATATATATATATATATATATATATATATATATATATATATATATATATATATATATATATACATATATAAATAAATAAATATATATATATCCATACATACATATATATATATATACATACATACATATATATATTGTTTTTAATAAAACAAGTAGCAACATGTGTTCAAAGTGGCATTTACAGGATTAAAATCCTGAAACAGTTGAATATTTAGTAGTTTTGAGCAAAGCTGAAGTGGCTGAAGAGATTTATGCTGGAAAAAAAGAAAAAAATATTGACATAAGGTGATATTATAGCAGTTTTTTTTTGCATGCACATTTTTGGCTTAAGGGTCTCAAACAGGTGCAAAAAGTTTCAGTAGTTTATAATAGACTTGCAAGAGTAACTGACATTAGAAAAAAAAATGTCAAGAAATATTTTTTGTAGAAATCCATGTCATAAACTGTAACAGCCAAAACAGTCACCTACTTAAAAAAAGAAAGATTACAAAAATGGCAGAGGGGTCCCTAAGGGTTAAACAGATCTACTTATATATATAAAAGAATACAGTCAAAAGTGTTTTACATACATTTATGAATAAACATCAAACATATGAAAAGATAGGGAACAAACTCAGAAAATCTTTCAGCAGTAGATATAGTTATTTAAGAGTATTAAAGGCAAGTGAACAGCAGCAGGGAAAAAATGTTTAAAAGGTTAAAATCGATAAAAAAAGCAACAAATAAAAAGACAATTGTATAAAAAAATATGAAGGAGAAATAAATAATATTTTCTAATAAGTCTGAAAAGCGTTGAAACCAGATATGACTACAATAGGGATATGAATCTTTCATTTGCAAGACAACTTAAGCTTTTGTCCTGCCGTCTCAACAGGTGAGATTAATGTGCTGCTGGTTTACTTTGTTTTACTTTACTTTTCCCAGATGTGTATGGACATAACCTGACACACCAGATGGATTGTTCCACTTAAACAGGAGATTTTACATCCATCCGGGGAACATTAAATAGAAAGTAGGTGGGAAGGGAACTTTCATTAAAAACCAGGGTGATTTCATGAATGGTTTATCTGTTTAACTGGTCAGAGGCTAGAGGTAGCTTCTCACTCTTGGCACAACTAAACCAGTTTCCTTCTGCTGCCTCTTTGTCCTAAAGAGGACGCTGAAAAGCTTCATCATCTTCTGACCGAGCACAGTCATATCAGCTTGAAGCTTTGCAAGATGGATCTGTCTGATGACGGACATTGATTCTGGCAAATCCAGCTGCTTGTGTTATACATAAGTATATTTATATGGACAAAAATCTGAAAAGATGTAGATGTCAGTTTTTCAATGCAAATCAAGAAACTATTGGTGCCACCTGTGGTTGCTGCTCTCAGCTGATGATCACCAGCTGAAGAAAACGATCTGTGAGATTATAAAGGGGGTTTGTCCTCGCTGGCTGAGTTGGACTGTTTGACACAAGAGACAACACCATCAGTGGGCTTTCTGTTTTAGTTTTATGAGGTTTAAAGAAAACATTTTTGAAGCTTTATGTTGGTGTTGAAACTTATTTTGTTTCATACTGTTTACCCTTTAATTCTGTAACTCCATCTTTTATGTTAGACTAGGTTAATATATATCATTGTGTTAGATTTGGTGGGTGGAGGCGGACAAAGTGACCCCACCACCTTTTAGAATATAACCCATTTTTATGTTATTGTTTTATTTTGTCACAGGTGCATTCTTTTTGTTGGTTTCCCAAAGTCCAACTTTTTTTTTTTTTTTTTTTTGAACTTTTGTTTTAGTCGGGAAAGCAGTTAAAAAGTGTCTCCCCTGTTACATTAAGTCTAAATGACCTGACATCTGATGCCATAAACCAACAGCTCTGGGTAATAGTCAGTGTGTCTCTGCTAGCTTCTGATGAGCAGAGAGCCTATTACAACTCACACGAATTTTGTAAAAGACAAAGACCTGGAAACACTGAGCAGTGAGACGATTATGCCAGACAGACTGCTTGACGAGCAGAGGAGTCTCAGTGGTCATGTTTTGAACATATAATTGGGTCACCATGTTTATGCCAGATTTTTATTTCTTTTTACTTGTAACACTAACTTTTATAATAAAAACAACACAAAAATGTTAATAAAGGATAATAATTTACTTAAATCCAAGGCCAGACTGTAAAATGTAGATGTGTGGAAAACTTTTAAAATGTAAATGTGAAATGTTCTTTATTTATACGGCCCTTTACAACAACCCTTTCTGTGAACCAAAGTGCTTTACAATAGAAAGAAAATAAAAAGGAATAAATGAAAACAATAAAAAGCAATTAAAGCAATAAAAAACAATTAGGCAGTAAAAGCAATAAAACAGAAAAAAATACAATACAATAAAGTGCAGCAAAATAAAGTAAAAGTGTCACCATGCTACTGGGTATTAAAAACCATCCTAAATAAATACATTTTCAGTCTACATTTGAAAAGGCCCAGGTCAGAAATAAGACGCATTTAAAGGTAAGTATTCAAGGACTTTAATGAACTCCTGGAAACACGAACATGACAGATCTGTAAATATGAAGGAACAAGACCATATAAAGCTTTTAAAACAATTATGGTACTTTTAAAATCAATCCTACAAAAAGACAGGGAGCCAGTGCATGAATTCTAAAATCAGAGTTATGATCTTTATTGTTAAAACTTTGGCCACATCATTCTGGACACGTTTGAACTACTTAAATCAATTAAAGGGAGTAACTCTAAGCTTTGTTGCAAAAGATGATTGTCTGAATTTGAAATTCAGCATTTTCTTGAAATAAAAGTGGTCTAGCTTTGGCAATATTTCAGAGATGACAAAATGGTGAGGTTAAGACTGTCAAAATGTTGACTTAAATTAAAATCTGAAACCATTTCTACATTTATAGTCTGTCTTTAATATATGATTCAGCCACCTAACGCTGATCAGAGTCCCTCTGTGGCTGCTTTTGCTTCTTTCTAAGGAAATCCTGCTTTGTCTTAAGCGTAAAAAAGCTTTTGCATGAACATATTGTGATGTCAGACCAACCATACAGATTTGAATGAATTGAATAGTAAACAGTAAATTGACAGTGATGCAAATTATTTTTCAAGGTTGAAACACGTAAAAAACACGTTGGTCCAGGAACGTTTGCCTGAGGAGTTAAAAAAGATCAAGTCCAAAATCTAGTTTTGACCCTCTGCTGTTTGTCTTAAGTGATTTTCTGCATTTTCTTTCAAAGGGGAAATTGGGGAAATCCATAAAGATCCACCAAAACCTGTCAAATGTCTTACCATATGACAAATGACATACCAGTGCAGATTTGGATAAGGTTTCATTTGTACACACAACCCAATGAAAATGTTAGATAATTCTTTATTATTAAATGTTTTAAACAGATAAATGCATTTTTGAAAGACTGACATACATACATTTAAAACAATTAGTTGGAGTGAATATACATAATATAATCTGTGTACTTTTGATCAATAAAATCTATAAAGTCTTTTGTGTAAAGTGTCTTGGCTGATGTAATATCAGGTGAAGTCTAATCAGAATAACTGTTGTCCGTGGGACCTTTTTTGTTTTGGTCTCTGACACACACTTTCCCTAAGGTTTTCTTTCTCCTCTGCAGTTTCTCCTGCGCCTTTTTTGTCCATTCCTGCTTTTCTTTTGTTTGGACCTTTTTGGGGCTGTAGCTGCTGCTGATGGTGTGATGACTTCTGCTGATCCGTCTTCTTCACTCAAAATTGGCTGGAGCAATGCCTTTGTCCTCTTGTCCACTTCCTTCATGACTTTTTTAGGCCAGCTATCATCTGGGTTGGAGCAAATTGTCTTCCCCCGGATTGTCTTGATCCTGTAATTAAAAGTGGACAACTATTACAATTTTTTTCCTTGGTACATTTCTTATTTAATATACTAAATCAAATGGGGTCATTTATATAGTTAAATAGTACCCTTGCCATGCAAATAGTGCATTGATATGCAAATAAACTTTAGCTGGTGATTTTTAATTAAGAGAAATTAACAAAAAGTGATTTATTTACTTTTTAATTCACATCTTTAACCTTTAAAAATGTTTTCAAATCAAGTTTAACTGGTCTAGCTTCAGAATTCACCAGTCTATGCTGTGACTGTAAACATTAGAGCACAGTGCTAGAAAGCTGAAGCCACGCTCTTGAGAGGAACATGGTCGGACACAGCTCATGAGGACTTACACTTGAACAGACTGATATGAGCAGGAATGAAACAGAGAGGTTTAAAGGCATAACAAAAATAAAATATATGAACATATCTTCTTAGGGCGTCTGTACTTCATTGATAATTGTGCTACATTTTTTTCCAAACTCATATGTGACCAACTGCAAACAGTTCTGGGTCACTCTGAGAGGAGAACCACTGTAAGGACTGTTTTTTTTTTTTTTTCAAAGAAATTAAACATTACTTCAATGAAATGTGTCAGAAAATGGGCCACAGATTGGTTCTAACATGGCTAGCACTGACCAAAAAGTTGAGATCCACCCTGATATTTACTGTTTGTTTTTTTTTTTATGTACTTTGTGAATGTCAACGCTCTGACTATTTCTGGTCTCTGACATACCGATGTATGTTATTTGTTTGTAAATGTATATATACTTTGATAGACGGCAAGAACCAACTTGACCCTTTAGGATAAAATAAATTGTCCGTCTGATCCACCAAAAACTATAGCAGCTCACACCATTGAAAAAAGGGAGCTTACATATTAAAACAGACAAAATAGAAAGATGTTCATGTCTGTTTATTTTATAACTAATAAGTACAGATATTTTCAAAGATATTTACTTTAATTTAGGATAGACCATGTCTTTGCTCACTCCACATAGGTATTAAGGTATATAGGTATTAAGTGATGCATCAATTGTAACTAATATCATTTATACACGTTCAAAGCTATTGATGAAGCAACTTGGAGTTAAGGATAAGGATATTTAAGGATATTTTGATATGCGGCTGCAGGAGCTGGGGTCAAACTCTTGACCATCTGGTTCAAAAGATAACTGATTCCCTCTGGGTCCCTGTTGCCTCTGTTATTTCAAATAGCAACAACACTCTGTAAAAGCCTTTTTTAATTATGTAATATGAATTGTAGTCCCCTCAAACCAAGAAGGTTAAAGAAAAACTCCATTCATGTTAATCTTGCTGTTGACATGGCTCCATAAAACTTGAAGAAAGTTTGGCGATTGTCAGGTTGTTTTTGTAATTCAGGTGCATTCATCCTTTAAAATATATGTTTGTTTTAATATTTCAGTTCTGGCTAAAATTTGTCAGAAACAGATAAACAATGATTTTTAACTGTGATATAGTGAAGGGATACTCACAAAATAGCTTTGATTGGACAGACTCCTTCTTGCTGAATGGTGTAATTCGTAACCCGATTTAATTGGACCTTTGTGTTGGACCATGCTATGCAGCAGTTTGTCTGAGGTCCATGGACTAAAACAGAAACAAACACAAAGATTAGGTAAGTTTGATTAAATCCACACAGAATTTTGATCATAAGTTCTGTAAATATTTTGTCAGTACTCACTTGCATCCACCAGGCTGACCCATGTGAGGCAGAGAAGAGCAGCTGACACCAGGATGAATTTCATCTTCGAGGGTAAATTTTGTTTTCCAAGATATTTCACTAAGTGTTGTATCTTTTAAGCTTTGATCTAAATGATCTGGATCTCAGTCTCAGTCACTCAGCAGACACAGAGAGGCGAGCTATCAGTTTTCTAGTTATCAGTGTCCTCTCTGATCTCTGGAGTCAACGTCTTGTTTCTTATAAAGCTAAAACCCTTCCGCCTAACCCCCCTAACATGGGGGGTTGACAGAATGGAAACAAAAAGTTCACAAGCCATAGTGAGAAACGGACCCTCCACCTCCACCACAAACCTGCCCACAACTTAACCATTACAACTGAAGCGTCACTCATTAGAACGCTTTTACAGAGTTGTGACAAAAACACTAACAGAGAGCAACATTTCTCCTTCACAAGCACTCTAAAAGCCACAATGAGCCTCTACTTTTAGAATCACTGGTAGTAAAAGTTTGTAGGCTGAATAGTAATGATTGAGCCTAGTTAGCTCAGACGAATCATGTATGAAAGCATGTGCTAAACAATATTCACATCATCTTTAGTGTCTGTGAAAGTGAGAGTACAAACCACGCATTTTTCAACGCTGTGCCCCCTCACAGGTCATTGTAGGTATTTTTGGCTTTTTCACATCAAGTTAAAGGTGTTAAGACAGTTTGAATGTCAATCTAGTTGGAGCACTTTTTCTACCTGAGCACATACAGCTTTAAAAATGTGAAAGAACTTCTGTGACTGATGGTGTCCTCACAAAGAGAAAGTAAATCTGTCAGGGGGCCTGTGTAGTTTAGTCAGTTTAACTGACTGCTCAAAATGGCATGAAATACAATGACATTAGCTGCTTTTTATTTATTTAAAATGGTGAAACAAGGACAGACTACTAATGACAAATAAACTGGGTTTCATGTCTTTGTCTTTTGTGTTTTACCATAACCATGGTGTTATGGGTAGGCCTCAAGGGCCCGGGCCCACCCACTTGTGAGGGTTAACTAGCTGTTGGCCCACCCGAAAAGACTGGGAGATGATGGCCTTTCCCTCTTCATACTTTTATTGACTGATTACTGTTAACCTCCACCAGGAGGGTTAAAGGGTAAGTTCAGGATTTTTTGAAGTGTGGTTGCTAGAGCTGACAGGTATTTTTGATTAGTTTTAACCTGCAAGTGGATTAATTATTAGGCTTTCAGTGGTATCATGTACTGCTATGTACCAGCTACCGGGGGATATCTCCCCCCAGAGACAAAGCTTGCAAATTCTTTCTGGCACCCATATTTAATTGTAGTACCATGGGCCTCTAGCAACCCCACTTCAAAAACTTAAACTAACCTTTAAGTTTTTGCCAGTGTTTGTCTGTCTCAAAAATTTGAAGGCTATTAATGGATGGCACTAGAAAGAACTGATTAGATTTTTGTGGTAATCCAAATCTGGATGCAAATCCAGTATTTTTTTTTAAAGAATTTCTTCCACAAATAATCATTCATTATAACTCGGCTTACAATGTCATAAATGCCCAGGTTTTAGCTCTTGAGGCACTTCTACTTTCCCTATACAATTTACCCCTCAAAGAGTTTTCGCCCCTAAAACAGGTAAAGCTTTTTTACTTTCATGTGTATTTTTGACCAATTGAATCTAGTGAGTTCATGCTGCTCAGGCCTAAACAAACCAAAGAAGAAGTGTGCGAACAAGCGTGAAATCATGGACTCTGTTGTGAAGCAGAGAGATCCATGAAGGACAGAGAGAGAGCTGCATGTGAAGAATAAGGTAAAGTAACAACTAGAAATGTCATGATCCTGCATCTGTTAGTTAAATTCCCTTTCCTGTTGCCTCATTTCATGTTTTGTCTAGTGTTTCCTGTTTTATTTTGAAATCACTAACCCTTGTCTCTGTTCATAGGTTTTGCTTCCTGTCTGGTCTAAAACCTGCCCCCTGACTGTTCCTCTCCAGCTGTGTCTAATCAACCCCAATCACCTCTAATATTTAACCTCATGTCTTTCACTGTCTTGTTGCCAGATCGTTGCACATCCCAGTCTTCGTATCCAGCATTCATAGTCATAGTCACGCCGTGTATGATTATAGTCTGTTTTTCTGACCTTGCCTTTTTCACCTCACGTTTTTGTGTTAGACCTTGCCTGTTTTTGACCAGATTTAGCCTCACGTTTTTGATCCTGTCACCTTTCTCTGACTGCTCACCCGTGTACCGGACCCCTGCCTACTTTTTGGAATACAGCCTTTGTCTTTTACCACTGTATTCTGAGTTGTACATTTGTGTCCACCTTTTCTGTGCCATGTGTTATGACAGAAAAAGGACAAGTATCCTGATAAAATCCTATATTTTATGATGACCTTTCCCCTTATCCACAGTGACTGACACTCTTTCTGCTGTGAGACGTGTAGTAATGATACAGAAAAAGAAAGACAGAAGGCAGTGCTGAAGGCTTTAGTCTCGTCTTTAAATTGTTCAAACCAGTTGCTGATGGCAAAGTCACAAAATAAGCGTAATTTGCCGTTGTCTTTCTCTTTAATAGTCAGTGTACCTTGCCCACTGACACTCCTCCTCTCTATATATTTTTCTCTGTCATCAAAAGGAGGGATATTCTTCTGATAAATTAAAAAAGCAATATTCTAAAAAGTTGTGAAGTGATCCATTTTATCCACAAAAGAATAAAAAGAATATTATTTTTTGATGGAAAACTTGCATCATTTAATAAAGTAATATATGTCTCGTAAGTATTATACAGGTAAACAAAAGGCTGTATACATTTATAGCAGGCTGAGTGCTCAATAGAAACATTTTCAGAGAAACACTTTCAGACAATTCTTTTAAAAGTTGAGAACACAGCCTGTAAGAAGAGGAACTTCTTCTGACATTGATAGGTCCAACCAAAATTACATGGGCCTGTCCAACTGTCATTTTTAAGCCGCACCTTAATTGGAAAAAAATTCCAAGTAAAATCCCAAACAGCTGAGTGGCTAGATAAATATGATGGCTACGTAAGACAGATCTGTTGGATATACAGATAATGTCAAATGTACATACAAAATAGCAAAGGAGATACATCAAGCTCTGCAACCTTAACCTTTGTCCTACGATCTCCAAAATCTACACAGTTAAAATGTAAGCCATGGTGGACATGAAAGCAAACCTTTCTGAAGATCCATTCATTTCTTGTGAGACAATGCATTCATAACAAGCTGTGACAATAACAGTCCTTGATTTTTTGACTAAATCTCCAAAAGCTGCTCACATCATCCTTGAGCCTGTACAAATATTTTTTTCCAGTAAAAAAAACAAAACAAACAAACCTCAAAGACTTTGTAAAATATCATCTTGTATTTACAAGAATTAACCCATGCCCATGGACACCCGAATGAATGTAGGTTGTGTGCTGACAACTGGAAAACATTATTCCTCCAGCCTCAGCTTATCCCTGCACCATGAAGTGCCAGCAGGGCGGGCACACAAAATAACAAAAACACAACTGATGCATTTGTACTTGGATAAAGTACTGAAAAGTATATTCTTCTGGCAGTTTAAGGAAACACAATGAGGAGAGAAAATAGATACTGCACTACCTTGAATTCTGGAACTACATTTATTTTACCACATGTAAAATGATGGGAATGGGGAGAAAGGACAAAATAAGATGACAAAAACAGTACGTTAAAGAAGTGTGAAGGGCGGACAAGGGTGGAACATTCAAGAAGAGGCAAAAGGAAAAAAAATATGAGATCTTTTGGAGTAGTTTGTAAGAGTTGAAGAAAAAATGACACACAGACCACAGCCTTGGTGTAGAGGAGAAAAACTGAACAAAACGGTGGAGTGTGTATCTGCATCATTATACCTACTCAACAGTGACAGCAGAAAGCAAACACCTGATTGGCCATTCACCTGCTGTCAGGATGGAAAACAAATGTTAGCTCGCCCTTGAGTCCCTCTGTCAACAACAGCAAATCCCCAGACACACAAACAACTGACGTCCAAAATGTCCGCTCATCAGAACCAGCAAAAACCTGCTTTAACCAACATAAAAACACAAATACACATTTTTTTTTCTCAGTATATACTACATAACACAAAGGTAAGCAGTCACACAAACACACATTCATCCTCGCTGAACATCCCAGCCTCATCATTATCATCCCTTTGGCAACCTGTTTGTCAGAACAGAAATGCCTGCCTGGATTATTTGCTCCTCTTTTATTCATTAGTTGTTGTTCTGGGCAGCAGCCCGGGCTGTTGGTTGGCTGACAGCGTAGCTGATAGAAATTAGTCTCCTGATAAAGCAAGAGAGTGGAACGTAGCATCGCAGGAAATTACAATCAATATTGCCTCTCATATCCTCATCCTATATCGACCACAGCTGGGAACAAGGAGCACATTGTCCTGGACCTGTACAGGCACAGAAGGACATGCAGAAGAACATATCCATTTTTTAATGACCATTTTAAGAAGTTAAAAATGTAAACAAAAATATTTATCATGGTGATTATCAGCTAAAGTTGTGGAATTGGTTGAATGTTCTTTTTGTCATTTGCTGTTAATGTTTTTGGACTTTATTTTGAAGGCAGGCTTGCGACTGACCTGATGTAAACTGTAACAGAGGTAAAGAGATGCCAGTAAGCATGCATGACTAGGGTGCACAGATGAGAAGGACCACGCCAACTCTCTCACATCAATTCATCTCAAACCAGAAGGTGTGCAGGCTATGACCTGGTGATCTTGATGCCTTGTGCATTCAGGGAATGTAAAGTCTATCAGATATGCTAAAGCAACCACTTATTAACCAGGACCTTAGCCTCTATTACCTATTTAGACTTGTCTGGTCAGTATCATTGAGACTAGTAATTTTGGCACATAATTTGCATCTGTCACATAATTGTGCATTTATATTTGTGTACATTTTTATGTGGTCTGTAAATACGTATTTTCCCTCTACCGTATCTATTGTCTCATGATTATGGTGTATATTTTGAGGCAAATGTATTCACATTGTCAGGTACTTTTGGAAACGCAACTTTTTTGTGCCTTCTTGGCCTCCTGTAAACACAAACAACCTCCATTTTGCAAATCTTCAAGCTTGATCTTGGTCACAAAATGTTTTTCTGCATCCTTCTGCCCTTCCTAGTCATTTTGTATGGGATTAAATGTCTGTAATCAGTCAGATCCAACTTGCCAAGTCTACAGCTCCAGTCTACAATGACTATGCTGGCCAGATCAAAGTCTTTAAAAAAAAAAGAAGAGGTTGGAGCAACGAGCGAGAAGACAGAAAAAAGTGATTGCTTGTACAGATGTCAGCATAGATGCTAACAGCTTCAGTAGCAGTTTTATAGGGTTGGAAATAATGTGTTAAATGAATGTGATTGACGGAGTGATCATCTGATGACTGGCCAGTTGTGCTTTTGAAAGGTTCCGCTTATTCCCAAACACTTTCTATGGGCTGCTGTCCAGGTGGACTAATGAAAAATATTGAATGGTCCATCTGGTGTGTGAGGTTAGTGGAAATCTGTCCGATTGCATAGTGTGAACAAATCTTTTAAAAATGACTAAATTCACTTGGAACTTTTTAGTTATTCGGGACAATGTGGGAAACTGCCCCATCTAAAGCAATGCAATTGAATCTTTTAAAAAAATTCCTGGATCTGGATCCTAACCAAAATTTCACCACTATTTTCTTGTGTCATGACCAACATTTCCACAAAATTTCATACAAATTTGTATATAACTTCTTGAGTTGTCATGCTAACAGACAGACAAACACTGGTAAAAGCATGACTTCCTTGGTGATAATAACATTGTATTTTTTGAAACTACCAAAATATTAAAAAAGGAGCGTCTTGTTCAAACTAATTGTGATGCGTCCCCCTGCTAGGGGTATCTCAATACTACAAACAACAAGAATTAGAGAAGTCATATGGTGTTACAGATATGACAACAGAAGGCATTTCATTTGTGTGCCACATATCCCTCTCCCAATGTGGCGATAATCCAACTACTCACTGATCATGAGTGTTTCCATGTCACATTTTTGTATTGACTCAGCTTGCTTGGAAACCTACAAGAGGTAATACAAAAAATGTACCATTTGAAGAAAAGAGCAGAGAAGAGGCAAACAAAAGCCATGTGCTGGAAATGCCCCATTCTTATTTTTTATTATCACCCTAAACAAGTCCAGTTAACATGGTCACAAGTAGAACCACAAGACCAATCAGGCGGATTAAATTTGAAAATGAACAGGCCACTGCAGAAGAAGTCGTTTTTTGCATGATATGGACATTGTTGCATGAAGTCAACAGCCCTAAACAGTGCGCTGATGTGATTTTATGTCCACAAATATGTTTTTTAAACTTTTTAACATGGACAGCGTTACGTTTATACATGAAGGATAAGACCTCCATTTTTGAAAAATCAACTTCCTCTAAACAGACATGCCTGTAGATCTTTGTCAATTTTTTTGGTGAACTTGGGTATTATGTATTGATTATATACTGCTTGTTGTGGTTTTCCTTCTTTTCGTGCAACTCATATGCTGTGTTCATAAAAATTTTGCTCAGATAAAACCCAAAGTGTAACAAAACATCAGCCCAAAAGAGTCATTCAGTGCTACACACACTGAAGCATTTTTTTTATGGCTGCATGCAATGCACTAATTGTTTCTACAATCCAAGCTCAGGTAGCAAAAGTGAAAATGTCAACAAACCACTTCTTAAAACCACGGCTTTCGTTCCCACTGTGCACATTCACACCAACATTTGCATGAATTACACCCTTTACATCCTGATCGTAGCCTTTTTTATTTAGCATTAGATGTGATGATTTTAGGCTCAGTTGGAGACACAGAGAAACATCTCCTCATATGAAAATAGCAGGATGTCACGTGGCTTAAAGCAAAGCAACGTCTTCAGGGAGACACAATGTGAGTGACATATCTTGGTGAGCTCAGTAATGAAAGAAGAGTCTCATCAGATGGATATATTTGACTTTGTCTGCTCCCCCTGTTTAATAAAGAATTTGCTCCAGACAGATCAAGGTTTAACTTCATTCTTAATCCAACACTGAGCAGTTTTATTGATTCATTTTGAAAGATAAAGATATCACTCTGTCTCCTTTTTTTTTACTGAGAATTATAAGATCTGACAACCTGATTAACTTCCTCTGTCTCTTCTCTGTCTGTGCACACCCTGAAAAGTTCATCTGGAGTAAGAAAAGCAGTCCAAAACTTCCAGAAAGGCCAAGTAACAAAGAGCTGTGTGTCTGGTGTTGAGTCCATGAGACGCTGGAGCCTCCACGTGATGGGCCAAACATTCATCTGGGGATGGACTTCTGTAAAGAGCAGTGCACTTCAGGTCGACTTAAGAGCAAGAGATGTGTTGGAAGAGCAGAGATGTTTCTGATATGTAGCAGCAGAGGCATACTAACCGATCAATACTCCAACCTTTGTTGGAGTGATTGCATGATGTTCTGCTTTGCCCCCAGCTCCAGTGCCCATCAGAGGTCTATCAAACATCAAACACTAAGCATTGTTGTTCACTCCTTCAGCAGAAGAAAAGGTGGATTCACTTCTCCTCTTGTGCCTTGCTCTTTTCTCTTAGCCCAGGACTTTAACTTTTGTATGCTACTGTCTGTCCCTTTTTCTTTGGAAGCAAATTTACAAATTTAACTGCAGAAATATGTAACTTTGTTTGTTTTTATATCTATCTCTCTCTCTCTCTCTCTCTCTCTCTCTCTATATATATATATATATATATATATATATATATATATATGTTTATATTTATATCTATCTATCTATATCTATATCTATATCTATATATGTTTATATATATATATGTGTGTTTTATATATATATATATATATATATATATATATATATATATATATATATATAATACATATATATATATATATATATATACATACATACATACATATATATATATATATATATATATATATATATATATATATATATATATATATATATATATATATATATATATATATATATATCCTACCATCTGTATCTGAAGCATCTGCTTGACTGTTTTAAAGACATTAAAGACTGGATGGCCTTGAGCTTTTTAAATTTTAACGAAAAGAAAACAGAACTGGTCATTTTTGGCTCCAGTGGAGCCCAGGAGGCACCTCTCAGGGACCTGGACCCTCTTTTACCTTATTTTAAACCCACAGTTTTAAATCTTGGTGTAAAAGTTGACAATGATTTTAAATTGGAGCAACAAATCAACTCTGTTGTCAAATCCAGTTTTTATAATCTGAGGCTTTTATCCAAGATTAAATCGGTTTTATCTTATAACGATTTTGAGCGGGTAATTCATGCTTTTATTTCTACACGGTTGGACTACTGTAATGCTCTTTACATTGGTGTTAATCAGGCTCTCCTTGCACGCTTGCAGTTAGTCCAAAATGCTGCTGCTCATCTTTTAACAGGTAAACGAAAACATGACCATATCACTCCAATTCTGGCGTCCCTCCATTGGCTTCCCGTTCATTTAAGAAATCATTTTAAAATTTTATTGTTTGTTTTTAAATTGTTAAATGGATCAGCACCACAGTACATATCTGACCTATTAAATGTTTCCACCCCCCCCCCACGTTCCTTGAGGTCTGCTGATCAGCTTCATCTCGTCGTCCCAAAAACTCGCTTAAAAACCCGTAGTGACCGACCTTTCTTGGCTGTGGCCCCCAAAGAGATCAAGACATCCCCCACCCTCCCTACTTTTTAAGTCACGTCTTAAAACTCATTTTTATTCCTTGGCTTTTAGTTCAGCATCAGAGTTGTGTGATCTCTGTCCTTTTATGTCTTCTATGGTCTTAATCCCTGTGTTTTTTTTATCGCTTGTATTTCTTTTATTTTGTGTGTTTCTGTTTTGACTTCTGCAGTGTCTTTCCCCTTGATTTTACTGTGCAGCACTTTGGTAAACCTTAATGTTTTTTAAAATGCGCTATATAAATAAAGTGTATTGGATTTGATATATATATATATATATATATATATATATATATATATATATATATATGTGTGTGTGTGTGTGTGTATATATGTGTATATATATATATAATATACATATACATATATATACATATATGTACATATATACATATATACATATATGTACATATATACACACACACACACACACACACACACACACACACACATATATATATATATATATATATATATATATATATATATATATATATATATATATATATATATATATATATATATATATATATGTATATAAACCATACAGTAAGCCCTATCATCTGTCTGATATTTGCATGTACAAATCCCAAAGGGTATAATCAGGCTTAGAGAAAGCTGGAAAAAAAGACCAAAGCCGGATTTTTACATCTTTGTCAAATCACACAGTGTCAATAACTATTGCTCAATATTAATCAAGTTGACACTAAAACAACAGAGTTCTGCATGGATGACTTATTTTGAATACCATCAAGGAAGTTGGTAACTTTTTCGTGCAGCTGGTTAATAGTCATTAATTCTATCAATTCTAATTTTCTATCTACAAATCAGTTTTGCCAAGCTCCATGCCACAGCGATTGTGCTCAGCCTGAAGTGTTACAGCATACTTTAAAACAGAGGAGGCAGGAGCTACAGCCAAGCAAAGGCAGGAAGTGACTGCTTGAATAGAGATCAGTGATGTTAACAGCTTCAGTTGCAGTTTCATGAGATCTGGGCCACATTTCTTCATTAAAACAAAAACAAACAACACTGATGGAATTGCTTGATAGTATATATTTGCTCCACTTCCAACATGTTTCGGTGAGAGGTTGTTCTACGACTAGGCTCATGCTTTGTACTTTACACTTGTAGTGCCTGCCTACTATGTTATCTGACTGACCTGTAATGAATGTGATTGACAGACTGTTCATCTAATCTCCTGGTGGATATGCTTTTGAAAGATTCTGCCTATTCCCAAACACTTTCTATGGGCTTTGCACAGATGGACATGTAAAATATATTGAACGGTCCATCTGGTGTGTCAGGTTAGGAACTTAGCATTCCACTAGCTGAAATTTAAATGTTTTGTTCATTGTGATAATCTTCACAAACAGATCTAACTCAGGATTTTTAGGCTGAAAAGTATTCAGTGAACATTTTATAAGTTATTATGGATTTACAAATGGCAGTAAACCCTAAAAGCAGCAGCAGCATTTATAACATCGTGTGGTAACCTATTTTTTAAGAATTTGCTGCTAATCAAATGATATTAAATGATCAATTTGTTGTCAATGGCTGTGGTTATGGTGTATGAATAGGCCTTTATTAATAAACATTTGGAATGACTGCAATAGGGTCCTCAGACACTTCTGTAGTCCTTGTTTGCAGTTCTTTTGCAACCATACTCGAAAAAACACAATAACCTTTCAAAATGCAAAAAAAAAAGCAATATCAGATTAACCTGGCAAGCCAGATAACCTGTTCATAATATATTTTATATAATATATTTAGAAAGTGTCTGAGGAGGGCTGACCTTTTCAAAAATACATCCAGAGGGTGATTGAAGGATTATTCTGCGAACTCTCACCAAAACACATCAGAAGTAGAGCGAAAATATCCTTTCTGCTGAGAAATGCTTTCAGTGTTTGTCAATGTTTTTATTCAACAATGAAAAGCTGTCCAGATCTGACAGAACTTCTACTGAAGCTGTTAGCATCTATGCTAATCTTTGTAAAAAGTCACTTCTTGTTGTCGTCTTGTAGCTCCTTCCTTGTCATGCCTGAAAGATGCTGACCAGACAGAGCGTTTGCTCAAGCTCAGTCATTCTGGCTTGGAGCTTTGCAAGATGTCTGATTAAAGGCAATGAATCAGTCAGATCCAGCTGCACTGTAAGTTTCATATCAGATGCATTTTATGTTGCAAAATGAAATGTATATACAGGGAAAATATTGTATTCTTATTTTATCTTTTCTTTATATTATTACAGTTAACTGTTTTACTACTTTATTTTTTTTATTTTTAAATAAGTGCTCATTTTTTTCTTTCTGTTACTTTCTCGGAGCTACTGCAATAACTACTGCATTTCCCCCAATGGAGGATGTATAAATGTTTATCTCAACTTAAATCTGAGATTCATTTGTTGACCATGGACTTTATTTCAAGTATTTAAGTTCCTTGTGCAAAACATATAAAGACAGATATGTATATATGCTCATGTGTTATATGTTCCCCAGGGCCTTAATGGATGGATCTTGTATATTTCTACTTGATACCAGGGGATGAGCAGAAATCCCACTTGGGATTTTGAAATGTCATTTATTTTCCAATTAATATTTCAATTAACAAAGTCATATCCAATTCATTCCCTGAAACCACTGGAGTAGAAATGAAACTGACCTCCTGCCCCACTATCAATCTCCTGTCTATTGACCCTCCACACAAAGCTTCAATTGTGGATCAACCGGCCATTTAGGGGAGGCGTCGATTATCGACTCAAACCAGGGGGCTGTATTATCATAGGCATTAGCATAGAGAGAGAGAGGGAGGGACCGCCCCGTGCCTCCAGGTCACGGTCCAGAGGACGCAGGAGCACGTAAAGTCTAATCAATAAGTGCTTTAATTATGGCAGTGCTCAAGCCCACAGTTCGTCACAGTTGGGAGACGAGCAATACCACAGCTGATCCAGCACGATCATTTCAGACGGAGAGGGGTTTCACCGCCTCAGTAACCTGTCTCTTTAGGCTGTTGCTATTATAGACAGCAAATTGTCCAGCCCTCTCCTTGGATGTGGTAAAATGAGTCGATTAGCGAGGCGGTGGTGGGCACTTCTGTCTTTTGTGTGGCTGCTTTGTGCTGTCAGAGTGGAAAGGACTGATTCTCTTTTTTGTTAAAAGTCTTACAGCACTTGTTTGCACATTCATTTGACCAGTTAAAACTTAAAAAGGAGTTAAAGAGGGGATTAAAGTTGTCTATAACTTCTTCTTGAATGTGTTGAAGAGTGCTGAGTGACTGCTTCTTATTTTAAAGGCATTAAAACATGGTTGAAATTTATATTTGACCATGTTTGTTATGATGCGGAGGTCTTACTCTTCCTGTATTAGTGTTACATTCTTATTCGCTCCCAGATCCACATCCTTAAGTTTTTTACAAATACTCAGAATGTAGTGAGTCTTTGAGATTAGAGAAAGGTTAGCTTGTGTTGGACTTATATATTTAATAAGAATATTTCTTATGAGGTTATGAAAATGAAATTCATTTCAATGACGATATTTTGTTTTTCAGCAAATAAATGAAAACAACTAGAAGTACTCAAAGAGCACAAACCTCCGCCATGGCATTTCTGACATTATGAGCAGAGTTATTTTGAAAATGTGAGAAACTGCCTTATCCTGCAATGCTCACATATCCTTCAAAGATTTCCTGGATTCGGACCATCAGCAGAGTCTAAAAACTGCTTTCTTGTGATGGAATTACCAACATTCGCTGACAATTTCAACAAAATCTACTGGGAACTCAATTAGTTTAAATATACAGCAAAAATGTGTGAAACTGCCCTATCTCACAATGTTTTAGAATCCTTTCAAAAAAGTCTTCAGTTCAATTCTGATTTGGATCACCACCAATACTAAAACACTTTGTGCCTTGACTACTCAGAACTTTTTTTTGTTATGTTCCTCACAGGTGAATTGACAAACGTACAAACACTGGCAAAAATACCTCCTTTGCTAGGATAAAAACTCAGAATTATGCCTTTCCCACTGGAAGGACATATCATTTAAAATCAGAGTACTTCATCCAAGTATTTATATTGTATATTGAATGTACACTGTTATACTGTTTTTTTGACATTAAACACAAAAGAGTTATAACAGAGCACAAATGATATCAGAAATATGCTTGTTAGGTTAATTGGTGACTCTGAATTAACCTCAGGTGTGAGTGCATGTGTGAATGGTTGTCTGCCTCTTTGTGTCAGCCCTGTGATCGGCTGGTGACCAGTGCATTGTATGCCCCGCCTCTTGTCCAATGTTAACTGGGACAGGTTCCAGCCCAAAGTGACCCCAGGAAGGACAAGATAACAGATGAATACAATTATCTATAAATATTTCCTTGTTTGAAGAGTAAAGGGTAAAGTTATATCTGTAACATTTGTACTATTTGATCCATGTTTTCTTTTTTTATTTGCAGGCATTTGTTAGTTTCTTTGTTGTTTGTTCGTCTGTGAAAGGGATAACTCAAAAACTAATGAGCTTTTATACTTGATTTTAGTCCTGACTCTGTACTTTTATGTTGATTGTTTTTGCACCATTTTACAAAGTCAGATTCCTTGTATGTGCAAATGTACTTGGCATTAAATACAAATTTTGATTCTGATTCTAGGTGGATTTACGGAAAATGTGAGGGGATGTTGCTCATGGCACAAGGTGGAAGTAATGAGATATTGGTGGCACTCCGAATACAGATGTGAAACCAGGAATTTTTTGAAGGATTTGTTAACCTTGCAAGACAGGCCGTTTTCCACATTTTTGCTAATAACTCAATAAATTCACAACTGATTTTCGGGGAATGTTTGTCATGTCACAAGACCGAAGTGATATGATTTTGGTGGTGATCTGAATCTAGATGTGGATCCAGGAATTTTTAAAGGATTTCTTAACAGTGAGATCGGGCAGCTTTCCACATTTTTGACAATAGCTCATCCGACAATGTTGGAAATGCCTTTGCGGAGGTTTGTGCTCTCAGAGCACTCCTAGTTTTCTCATAGCTTCACCACACAAAAAACTTAAATAGGTGTTTTGATGTGATACTGTGATACTTCTTAATAGAAATTAGACAAACTTTTCTAAGATTCTTCTTTTGAAACATCATTTAAGATTTGTAAAGCATCTGCAGTGGTTTCCTCCTTTGTGTGTTCTTCCTTTGTCAACATCACATTTGCCCACTAGATGGCCTTCTTCCCCTGCAATGTGTGAATACAGAGTCTGAGCCTGACAGGCTTTGAGAGAGTCATCCAAATTTAGCCCTGTGTTCTACAGTGTAAAACACATGAAACTACTGCAACCCTGAGGCTACATTATTCTGCCCTCCATGACATCACAGTAAACTGTGAGGTAAAGAGATAAACTGTCAGACAGCCTTGAACGATCTCTGAAATAAGTAAACAGGCCACTTGTTTGACATTGTGCATGCAGGAGTGTTAAGAAAGCAGACATGAATCTTTTCACAGTCAGGAGATGAACCCATGTATTGATTTCTGTGTCTGCTCGTCACTCATTTGTCTCCCTTCGGCGATGGCATTTCAGAGGACGCCATGCTCAAGGAATATTATTAGAGGGGGGATCAAAGAGCTGGTGTCGCTTTTAGACCGCTGATTTCATTCATCACTCACTGCGGCAAGGTCTCCCTTGCTCTTCATCTCTCTATATATTTGTCAGCTTTGATCTCTCAGTCCATTCAGTCCTTATCCAAAACCTCTTGCTTCATGTTCTGTCCTTTAGCAACCTAGCGCTGCCCATTTCTGTCTCATCGGGTTTTGATACAAATATGTCGCAAAATTTAATCTGACCTTTTTATATTTGGCAAGAGATATTTGAGTTAATGTTGTCATTTACAACTGCTAGACAAGTATAAGGAGTTAACATATTTAGCAGTAGCTGGCACTACCCATGAAAACAATGAAACATAAAAACACAGCAGAAGAAAAGGGCTCAACACTGTTTTACATTATGGACTGCATATATTATTGTGCAACGGTTCCTGTTCAATTCAGTTCAAAACTGCATGCAGACTCAAGAGCTCATGAGCCTGTGACTGAGTGCCTCTCTGTAAATGATGTAAATTACGTGGCTCTGGCAGACCTGGCATGGTGGTTAATTTCTGTCAGCTTGCATTGGTTGTTTAGGTTAAGAAGTAGCAACATGACCCAGGAGTGTAGATATGTTTCCAAAAACCCAGTACGTCAGCTCAGCCCTACTGTTTTCTCCAGTGCCTTGAGTCTCTGCATCTTTGTTATTTTGTCGTGTCTGCCTTCTTTACTGTGTCTCCATCAGTTTAAACACACTGGATGTGAGACACTGCCGCAGTCCATGTCACCTACAGCTTGAGGTGCCATTGCTTTTAGACCAAGAGATGTGGTATGTGTTGGCTGTGTTTCCCTGCTGACACAGTTGTCTCTCTCCCTTTATGAATTTTACCTCAATTAGGGCCATAAAGAAAAAATCTATATATTATTGGCTCTAAATGTCAAAGGTTATATACAGGAAAGTTGTGGTCGGACAAGATGGTGGATTGCAGTTCAATCAGCTGCTCCTAACCAGTGATAATTTAGTTGTACAGCTTCGTTCACTCAGAGCAGAGGTACTATCTGATTATCTAACTTTACTTTACTTTGTCTCTACATTTTAGGTAACTTTCACACCTGAAACATTCGGCTCAGACCACACAATCTCTTGTTCACTTGATTGAAAAGTTTGTTTTACTGGGGGTGATGTGAAGGCTCACATGATTTAGTGCTGACTCAAGAACCAATCTCTGGTATACTTAAAAACGGGATCTTGGTTCACTTCCATGGAAACCAGAGTTTGGTTTGTGATGGGTGTTAAAGCCATTCAAACCAAACAAGGACCAAACAAGAAAAGTAAACTGAAAAGCAGTGCATTGTGGGTTGATTTCAGACAAATATCACTTGCAAGATAACGTGGCTTTCAGTGACATCATGCTGAGTGTGGCTGGCGCTAGCAGTGCTAGCACCACCAGCCTCTGGTCCTACGAACAGAGATGGGCAACTTTGGTTACCAAGAGGGCAACATAGAACATGTTTCCCTTCCTGTGGGGTCACGTTGTTGCAAATTGTTGGATACTCTTGACAGGAAAAGGGTTTATAAAAAATAGCAAAAATAAAGCTGTCATACGAAAATTGAACCTATCAACACTCATATATTTCATGTCAAGCACAAGTGACAATGCATAACTAAATTACCTTGACATAGAATTAAATCCGGTATCACCAATTTACACAGAGTTGAAGCCATTTAAGTATATTTCTTAATGAGACAAAATTATGACTATTTGCCATTTTGCCTACAAAAAATACTTTGACAATTTTCTGTATATAGTATTAACTAAAACATAATGGTATAATCAAAAGAATATTTTTAATTACCTGCAAGACAAACCGCTTACCAGCAATCTAGATTACATAGAAATACTCTATTATAATTCCCAATTTGTGCACAGTGATGTGTAGGTACCTCTGATTGAATCACATTTTGTGGATTCTGTTTTCTCCATGTGTACAATATGTTGATGTTTGGACATGACAGATGGGTCACAAATTTGTAACTTGGAGGGCTGCATGGGGTCCCTGGGCCACCAGTTGCCCATCCCTGTACTAACAGGTTAACATTTATAACTCTTTGCCAAATATTTACACAATGCTTAATACTGCTTAATATGCCAGTGTTATCTGACACACCCTAAATGCAGCCTTTTGTTTATTTTATCACTCAAAAAACGGAGTGATACAATGTTATTATACAATGTTATTATTTATTGCTCATTGTGTATTTCCAGGTCACAGTGCAACTATAGGCTGGAATGGCAGGACCAAAGACTGGAGCTACAGCCCCAGCTGGTGGCAGGGGGCTGAATTACATATCATTTAACAGGTTTTGGTCAGCTTGACAAAGAGCAGTGTGAAAACTAACTGAACCAAATGAAATACGTGAAAATGCTGCAACTTAACCCCACCACTAAACCGCACATACTGCTATACTTTACATGTGGAGCACAGCATTTATTACTGTTGTCATGGTAACAGCAAGCATGCCTGAGTGATGTTACCCACCCTTGTTTCAGGAACTGTATGAACACACAAAAGCTCACACAAACTCTGGTGTGGACCAAAGAACCAATCTCCACTCATTGTGAAAACATGGTTATGGTTCACTTCCAAGCAAAGCCATCTGAACCAAGAAGGACCAAACAAGAAAAGCAGACCAAAATGCAGTGGGTACACTGATAATATTATGCTGAGTGTAGCTGTCCCTACCAGGCTTTGGTCCCACTAACACAGAGATGTGCAACTTTGGTCACCAAGAGGGCAACATAAAACCTTTTGTCCTACCTGTGGGGCTAAATTGTTTTATTAAAAAAATAAATATTTAAAATTGAAATGAAGAAATCTGTCACAAAAATGTTGAAACTTCATCCCTGAACTGAACCAAGTTTGCTAAATTTATCACGGAAAAGGACAGCATTTATTACTGTTATCATGGTAACAGCAAGCATGGCCTACCCTTGTTCCAGGAATTGTATGACCATGTAGGAAAATATGAACAGACTTTCAGCAGAAATAGTATTTATCGTTGATGAGCTGCTAAATGTGTGTCCCATTGCAGGAACATTTTGTGTGTTTAAGACAAGCTAAAGAAAAAGTAGAATTAACATTCAGGTGACATGCCTTTAGTTTTTAAATGAAGCTTTTGGCATCCATCAGCTCTTTGTCTCAATTTCCCTCACATGATGTGAGCAATAGGGTCAAGCCAGACCATTAGATCAGACAATGTGAGTGCATTGTTAGTGCTGGTCATGCTTTGCAAAAGTTTGGTCGTACAGTGATGTTCCACAATGACTTATATACTAATCTTTATTTCAAATCCATGTGCTCTTGGAGTAGTTTTAGTTACAGCTCTGTACATCACTGTTTATTTGCTAAATGTGCACCCACTGCAAAGAGTTGCATTTTCCCACTTTCTTTTTTTGCTATATACTCATGGTTTGTTTATTTGCAAATTGAAAATGCATACATAAACTGGCAAATAGAACCACTACTTTCTTCTGCTCTTTCTCTGTTGAGCACATGTCCAGTGATTGCCCCTTTTCATCCCCACCACAACCCCTTTTTTGTCTTTCTACCCACGTAGACCCCCCACCCTTAGAAACCCTCAGCCTAAAGCCCTCTCTTTCCTCCCCCTGACACCCTGCCATTCGTTCCTCTTTGGGTTAAGCAGGGTCATATCAAAGCCTTAATGCCTAAATGAGTGTGTGTTCTTGTGTGTGCACACAGGAGAAAGCCCAGTCCCTCCTGCTCCAGCTAGATTATTCTAAGTTCCTGACCTCTGGGTGCTGAGAGGGGCCCGTGTTTGGAAACACAGCCCCATGTCTTTGTCTCCTGAGCCCTGTGGGGAAGCTCCACCAGGGGCCTCTCTTGTCAGGCAAGTCCACGGACGCGCTTGGAGCCGTCCTGCTGCTGCCGGGACCCTCCTACAGCACCATCTTTACATTAATACACCGTGAATAAGCAGGCAGCTGGCTGGGCAGGGAAACACGCTGAAACACAAAACACACACACAAACAAGAGAGGGAGTTAGGCTTGCGAGCAAAAACATTGATCCTGCGTCCCCTCGCTGTGAGTCAATCTGGCCCCAATAGCCATTCAAGTGTATCTGCTTGATCTGATGTTTCCTGAGAAGAGAGATTCCTCAGGGTGTGTGCGTGTGTAAGAGAATATTGATTGTTGAGTGACATGGCAGTATAGATCCCAAGCACCTGCTAAGAGTTTAAATGAGGCCTAAAACCAATCATTAAATCTCTGTGATACCATCAGAGGAAACTCTGGTAAAGTGTTTCCACTTTTAACCCTCTAAAGTGACTATGTGTTGCAGTTCAGTCAGGTTTTTGGTCAGATATAAGGCTGCCTTCTCTCAAAAAAGATGATCGGATCGATAATTCTCACTTGTTTCGGGTATACACTGGCCTTGACCTTACAGGTTCAGGGCCCAGCTGAATTTGATCCTTGTATTAGCTTCTTTGGTTTTAAGTTTCTAACATTTGAACCACCAATAAAAAAAAATATCTTAAACCTTCCAACCACACTAGTTGGTGTGGTGGATATGATTAATATTAATGAACATTTTCACTCCAGAATTCATCCTTAGCCAGCATTCTGTAATAAAGAAGTCCATGAAAATTTAAGGTCACTTTTACACTAAAAGTTTAGCAGACTTGGTTCAGTTCAAGAGAGATCTTGCAAGATTGTTTCATTTTTCACTTGGTTTGCTTTCATGCTGCTCTTTTTCAACTGGACCGATTGTTGTGTAAGCTAGCCTCCCACCACTGGTTGAAGCTATGGCTGCTGTCTTTGTTCCTGCCATCCAGCCTTTTGCTGCAGTATGACCTGGAAATACACAACCAGCAGGTGACATTAACATTTAACTTGAAGCAGTTCCAAAGTGTTCTGCACCATGAATCAAAGATAAAGCTACATTTAGCACCAATGTGTACACATAGTCAACACAGGTTTTGTGGACATCAAGCTTTTAAGTAGACTGGAGGCTAGCAATCTGCTTGATATTGTCAGCTAAAGCTCAATAGCCTGCTTACTTTTGTTATAGTTGTCCACATTCAAGCCTCAATTCACTTCCTTCTAGTTGGCTTGCCTTGTTTGGCCCTTGTTGGGTTTGATGGCTATCACACCCAACTGAACATGGACTGCCTAGAAGCAAAATCTGTGTTTTGGCACACCAAAGTTCATTTTTTGGTCTTCACTAGAGTTTGTGTGGGCTTTCACACCACCCCCAAAGTAAATGAACTTTCCAAAAAAGCAAATCAGAGTTTGCATGGTCTGGACCAAACGTGTTAAGAATGAAATCACTTAAAGATGCTATTTGGTTGGGAAGAATCACGTAAGTCAAAGTTGTTAAGATTTTTTTTGTTTTTGGTTTTCTGTGAAATAAGGCAGTTTTTTTAAATACCAAATCCAGTCAATAAAATCTTATCAATTCCCATCCCTAACTTATCTCGTCGTATAATTTGCTTTTAGATGACTTCTAGGGCGGCATGGTGGCTCAGCAGGTAGTGCACGTGCCTCACAGCAAGAAGGTTGCCGGTTTGATGTTTGCATGTTCTTCCTGTGCATGCGTGGGTTCTCTCCCGGCACTCCGGCATCCTCCCACAGACCAAAAACATGCTCATTAGGTTGATTGGTCACGCTAAATTGCCCTTAGGTGTGAGCGTGAATGGTTGTCTGTCTCTATATGTTGCCCTGCAATTGACTGGCAACCGGTTCAGGGTGTACCCCGCCTCTCGCACAATGACAGCTGGGATAGGCTCCAGCTCCCCGCAACCCTGAAAGGGATAGCCGGTATAGAAAATGAATGAATGAATGATTTCTTGCAGTCATGGGGACTCTAATGACAGACACAAACTCAAGTCCCGCGTAAGTCGCACTCTGAGGTGACTTGAGACTCAGATTAAAAGCCTGAGTCTCAAGTCAAGCCATATAATATGATTATTTTTTCTGTCTTACTATAAACAAAAACTGAATGTAATTCCTTTGCATTGTGCCTAGGCCTTATTGTCAGGTGTGCATACAGCCAAACTCTGTCCAGACTAGCTCATTACACAAAGCTTCCAGAGACGGGCAGGCTGAGACATGAGTGCCATGCTCAAGGGGAGCCAACCTCATACCGATATTTTTGCCCCAAATGATTTGCAGAAGACCTTCATAAATTGTGATGTATGGTTTAAGTTACTTGTTCACTCTCCTGAACTTGCAGTTTTCTCTCTCTTTGTGCTTTACTCTTCTGTGCACTCATTTAACACAGACCTTTACAGGTTACAGCACAGGAAATAATAGAGCATTCAGATAGAGAAGGAATTGTGAAATGTTTAGAGGAAAGTAACAAAATGCACTCATTGACCTTTTACTGAGGGTGGATTTACATCATGATGCACTTTTATCTTCAGTGATTTTTTCTGTTGTTTAATTTATGAGCAACACCAGTCTGTCTAAAGCATATGGATTCTGCATGAGATGAGCAGAAAGACAGACTGACAGCAGTGTTTGCTGAAAAGAGAAAGATAAAGCAGAGACAGTGACAGAACTGAAAATTGTAGGATTACACTGCATTAGCTGTATGAAATGTCTACTGTAAGGGCCATAAACACAGAGAGGAATTCAGGCATATCCACACAAGATTTGAATTGTATGAGTATTTCATCCACACGGACATGGCATCCGGATAGTTTCAGGAAAGATGACTTCATAGCCCAATCTCACCCTTAAACCGCATGCGTGAACCCTGACAACAACAGAGACAATGGTGGAATACAATGTTGCTTTCTTGCTTCAGAAGTTTCTGAGTTTGTTTTGGCTTTTACAGCAAAATCTTCTGCTCTACTACAACTGTGAGCAACAAGTGGACATGGAGAACAGCATAAACCAGTGTTTGCTGGCATTTCTCAAGATGTATGCATACGCTCCATGTCTTCCTATCTGGTTTTGGTGTATGTCTGCAGCAGCATTACAGCACCACTCACAGGCATGGCATACTACAGCATTTTTCAGTGTTTTAATGCTAACTGACATATTTCTTTACAGAGAACGTTTTCAATACAAAAATGTATGTCTCTGTGTGGACAGGAGCTAAGAGTTACTTAGATAATTTAGAGAATATACAGAAAGCTAAGTTATTTAAAGAATAACCATCACTATGATAACTACAACTATTAAGCCCACTACCACTATACATGTAAACTATTACTACTTATAACCACAACAACAACAACAAACTGACTTTGTTCACTGATCATGACCAAAGTATGAGAAAATAAAAATTCAGTTTTGGTGTCTATTAAAATAGGGGAGCCTTGGGGCAGTTTAAACAAGGAGCATCATCACATACATGATTCCCTACATACAAGATGTCATTTATGTGTCAAATATGTGAACTATTTAGGAAAATGTAAAATAAAAAAAAAATAAAAACCTGTCACAATAGCCCCAGTCTCCCCTAAATGTCCAGTGCTATTTTATATAAAAAAAAAATAATAATAATAATTACACCACCAATTTAAACCATGAAAGATCTGCAGCTGCCCTGCACAGACTTGAGACTTGACTTGGACTTGCAAAAAATGACCTGATGTCATACCACTGCAAAAAACTCCAGGTCAGGAAGAGATTTCTGTCAATGCCAAACTTTCCACAATTTGCAGCAGTGCCAACAAGGGAAATTTTGAAAAAAAACAAAACAAAAAAAACCCCAAAACCAATAGATACATTTAAAGAGGTAACAATTTGCTTAAATCAATGGATTCCTTAAATGAGGGTTATATTTTTATTTTTGATGACTGCTAGACAATGTTCAAAATCACTTATGTCCGAAAAACCTTCAAGTGTTCATAAACAGAGTGCCCCTGATATTGCTGTGCTCTCAGTTTGTCTGAAATGCTCTGTTTGAGCTCCTGCCTCTTGAAAGCTCCCTTCCCCATATGGCCCATTTTTTAAAACATAACACACAGTAGGGTAGAGTCAGTTTTGTGGCTTGTGTTTTGCTGCTTTATACTGATATCTAATATAGTTATATATACCACATGCAAAACAAGCAGACTGTCATTCAATGCTGCAATCAATCCCATAATGTTGACCACAAACAAGAAAAGGCAAAAGCAGACTCCTTTATGCCTTCATTTAGGTGTTGTAGAATGTGTGCAGATTTAAGTTATGTGAGATAGCCACCTTAAGCAATATAAATTGGTCAACCTCTAGGTAAATCTATTTTCCATAAAGTATGGGAATCATCGCAAGTGTATTCATATTTCATATAATACTTGCTGCAGGCAAAGTTTTCTCAATCACTTTGTGTTAATGTCCATGGCCTCATGTTGACTTTTGTGCATCACTGGTATGTGACTGAAAGCAACTCACTGGGAATTATTTCGTTGTGTAATGCATCCTGCTAACTCCTCCTGGAAACTTATTGTAGATATGAAACCTTTATTGTTCAAAGGGAAGTTTGCCTTCACAGTCTGCACAGATATGTAAACATCGGTACACATATGACCACATAACAACTTACGTGTTTGATGTGGTGATAGATGTGAGGATATATAAAGAAAGGGCTGAGGACACAGCCCTGAGGGGCTCCTGTGTTGGTAACGAGGGTTGTGTATATGTGGCTTGTCCATCATTTTTTATGAGGAAAATATGGACCAATCAGATAAGAAGTGGCAATAAGCTGAGGTTTATTTATGTTGTTCATTTTGTGTTTTTTAATGTTGAGGTCAGCAATTGAATGTAAAGATGATTTAAGGTGCTGTGGGAGGACGTACAACAGCATCATACTATGCTGAACTTTCTTCCATAGTGTAAAGTCTTAGTCTTCGCTTCAACAATCCAGCCTTAAAATGTAGTATCGTACATAAATACAGTTTTCTATTGACTCTCAAGTAACATTATCTCTTAACATAATTGATATGGCTGTTTCTTTGTCACCAGTACATTGTTTATTGTGCTCGGCAATAACTTTTCAGTTGTTTGATTCACCAGTGTTAATGCAGGGCTAGTAGGGCCTGATCGAGTCTTTGGATCTTGACTATGAATAGGAGCTAAAAGCCAGAATCTCTCAAACTCTGCTGCATCCATATTTTTTCTTATAAACTGTCACTTGAGAAATTCCCCTTACATGGTGAAAGTGCAGAGCTGAATAACTGAGTGCTGCTCTGAACTTTTCCACTTTTAGACAAATGCAGTGGAAATCAAGTTTATGGGTTTCATTACTATGATTATTGTGATCTTTACCACAGCAAGTTTCTATATTTGTAATACCTCAAATGTTTCTCTTTCACAAATGTAAAATATCAAACATGTACAAAACCACAGTATTAATATTTACAATATCTCAAATCTCCATCTGTAAAATATCAAACATGTACAAAACCATCTGTAAAATATCAAACACGTACAAAACCACAGTAATTATATTTGTAATATTTCAAATCTCCATCTGTAAAATATCAAACATGTACATAACGACTGTAAATATACCACTTACTATATACTATATACTTCATTATTTTTTATTTTTATTTTATTTTATTTGTAATTACTTCATTTTTCATTTGTAAGCTTCTTTCTTATATTTCCCTTGTATCCTGCAGCTGCTGTAAATTTGGAATTTCCCCCTGTGAGAGGGACTAATAAAGGAATATCTAATCTAATCTAATGTAATCTAGCATGGGGGAGTTATTCAGCCTGTTTGAAAGAAAGAATGTTTTGGACTTGCATTTAAAGGTGGGACCCTTTCCCGATAAAGTCTGCAGTAGCACTGCATCCATATGAGACTGAAAGAGAGCACTTTAAACCAAATTTTGACATTAGCTGCTGTGTTCAAAGCAGAAATACTGACATCCTGACAACTTTTTGCTCTAGCTCCGGTCCTGACTTAACTTTCATAAAGGTGATATGAATGGCATCAGTTTTTCAGGTATATTTTCATAAATCAAACTGAAAACTTGACTTGATGATGGCACTTAATGAAAGTGAAAGTGAGAATCAAAGCCCTTAAAATTCATCCTGAGGGAGACATAAATATGTGTGTCAGCTTCAAGGACCATCTGTCCAGAAGCTATTGAGAGACTGCACTCGACATGACTGATGCCACTCTAACTGAAGTTCAAGGGTAAGGTGCTTGCCAAAGTTTTTTATGATGTTTTAAAGAACAAGAAGAAAACCTGTACATAATTTCTTGGCAATTGATCAACTAAATGTTATAATTTGTGAGACCAGGAAAAGTCAAAGGGTTGAATTGCCATGATGAAATCGCTGAATTCATGCTCTGCATTGATTGTGTACTGGAGTCAACGTGGCATGTTTGTTCATTTTTCAGTTTAGCTTTGCAGAAAAATATGGAAAAAAATCTACTTACTTTAGTACCTTTAGCCTCCAAAAAATTTTCAGTTTACCCTCAAGGCCAAGTCAAGTTTTGTATCAAATGTAGGTACATTTTGAAGGGAGAGCAACAGGTGTGTTAGGAAGAGAGCTGGACTGGGAGCAACCTCACTGAGAAATGTTTGGAACTGGCGATAGGCTACATGCTACTCCTGCTGAATGGAGTTTATGTTGAGTTTTGTTCTGTGTTTCTGTCATAAATACAATAAATTTCAAGGTGGCAAAGGAGTGAAGTAGATCCAGCTGGCCAAGTCGTCACTGCATTGTAGCCGAGGCCTGGTGCACAAAAAGATTTAAAATCTTAACTGATTTTGAAAGTGTGAGAGAGCCCACACATGAAGACATATAATGACAGGAATATCAGTTTTGTTTTTCTGGTGTTTTTTGCCAAAGAGAGAGACATAGGACACCATACATCAACCCATTCCCTCACATAGTTCATTCACCAACTTACAAGGCCTCTCGGAGCTTGTATTCTAGCGTTATCAAATGCAACTTTAATGAGACCAGACATGGCAGACAACGTTGGAAGGAGTTGCTCAGCTACATGCAGCCAGCAGTTAGCTTCCTATAACAGCCATAGTGGTTTGCATTTTGTCCACCTCCTCTCTTTATCAGTCTTGGTTGCCATTTATTGCAGTTTACACTGTATTGAAGCCTGTATTTTCGACACCTATCAACAAATTGGTCCTCCATTTCTAGCATCCATCCGACTTTCACCTTTACTCTCATTGATATGGCTATGTTTGCTTCCTGCTCCAGCCAGCTTGCTCACTGCTGGTTTTGCTCTGGTCCATGTGACAAAACACAGAGGATGTGCTCGACTGTCCTCGGTGCACTACACATACACATACACATACATAAGGATTTCAGGATGTAAATATTGAACACAAGTATTTAAAAAAAAAAATTAAGTCTAGGCAACCCCGTTTGGCATGCAATACTGTAAGATTTTGCATCCATCCAGTTCCAAGTAAATACAGAGCCAGTAACACCCAAACTAATACTTTTAAATAATGAAGGTGGATGTAATGTTAAACTGCAAAATCTGAATGAATTTTCATGACCTTTAAAGTGTTTTTGTGATTTTCCTTGGAATATTAATTAGTTAAACTCCTTAAAACCTTCTACAGTATAGACACAGGCACACAGTCATTGTTACCGCTGAACTTTCCTCTTTCTCTCACACAATTCCTTTTTCTTTAATGACCACACAGACACTTAACAATACATACTGCTACTGATAGCGCAACAGCTCATCTGCAAATCTTATAACTTTATTTCAGCAGCAGGATTTATCCTATTGTGTGGCACATTAGAACAATGCTTTGTCAAGTCCGTCTCACCAACACCAACACATTGGCTATGAACATGACTCATTTTATTGGCCAATTAGGCCTCCACAGCCTTAAATTTCTAATGTTTAGGCCAATTGAGACATTGATGCTTCTTACCTGCAGGTCGGATGTAGAGCAGGTTTTAGCTAATGGGCTGAGAAGTCTCTAAGTAAGTCCAAACTGAGAAAAGGATCATTTGTTCCTCCTTGAGTAAAAAAAACTTGATTTTATCCAACAAAATATCCAGCATGGCACCAGTATTTGCCAGAGTAAAGTTTCAAAAACAACATTCACACTATTCACGTTCACTTCACTGCAAAGAAGTGAGGCATGCTACCAAGACAGGGAGAGGATGAGGGGCGGGCGTAGGAAGTGTTAGGACAGCACTGATGAGATGCACTGGAACTTCAAAACAGGAAATTTAAAAGCTTAAAACTTGGGTTGTCGACCCCATGCAGGACTGCAAAGTATCCCTGCTCTGCGCTGTGAAAGCAGTGGCACTTAAACAGACACAGATGGCCTGGTTGCCACTTGGATGAAACCGCAGCAGTGCGTACAATAGAGAAACTGAAATTAAAATATTGATCTCTTTACACTGGTATCTATCAATATTGATTCAAGGAGTTGGTATCAGTATTATGGATATTAGGACTAGCCCCAGTCTTCTTCCGAGAGGATAAAATGAGTTTTAACACACATCACAACCACAGGACAATCAGGTAAGATCATTTTAAGGAGCTCCATAATTAGGCCTTTGTTGAGTTTGGTCAGACACGGAGATCCGAGTCGAAACTTGGGCCAGAAACAGTGTAGTGTATACCCTGCTGCTAGTATGCCACGGGTAGCAGACTTCTGGAAGCCTTGGACATGAGTGCCAGTTTCCCTGGTTTGCTGTGACACTGTTTCACTGTTTCAAGGAACTCCAGGAGACACATAACTTCCTTTGAAAAGTATCAGGCTGTGAATATGCTTTGTTTTGCACACACTGCACAGCTTTCTTTTCAGTTACCCCAGGCGAAGAAGCCAATGAACAAGTCATATTAAAACCATCAACAGTACAAAACTACAGGCTTAAAGTAGCACAGCTGTGACCTCCAGTGAGGCAGATGGTAAAGACAACCAATTTGATATAACAAATTACTTTCCTCCATACCATGGTGTTTAAAGATGCCATGATAAATATCTTAAATGTGGTGTAAAATCTTAGTGTCTCTATTTGAGGAACTAAGAATTTGGTTACGCTAAACTAGCATGATGGTGACATAATCCTGGAAAGAATGGCGCAATGTCCACATGTAATTTCTGTTCTCACTCCAAGAAGGTTTAGCAGTCCTTAACAACCAAAGGAGAGCAGAGTGTTGAGAAGAAAAGGTGGGTTGCTATGCAGCTAATGTACTCGGAATTGGATATTACCATCACACAACACTTGTGTGGATATTTTCAAAACACCTTCAAACGAAATATTTATCACAAAGATTCAAAGACCTGCACATAAATGGCTCTATTCAGGTTTAGGGATTTTCAGGAAGCCTGAGATGTCTCTGGGTGAGTGTTTACAGTAACAGTGAGCTTAAAAATTGGATTTTCACTGGGTAGTCTTGATAATATCTCAGTATTCACACAGCATGTTAACACTGAAAAGAATCCACTGTCCTCTTCACACAACTAAATGTGAGTGTAGTAACACCAGAGGAAACATTCAAGGCCACAACAATCCACCAACACGACAGAACAGAGAGACCTTGGGCTTTTGCTTTCATTCACACAAAAGTAAAGGTTTCTACATGAGCTTCTTTGAAAAAGGACACATGAAGACACAATCTTGTGGACAGTGTTGAACAGAGTTCATGGTTTCATTACTTGAAACATAATATAGATACTCCTGGAAAAATATTAATCCAACACTGGTGAAAGTTGTTCAGACAAATTATAACTTTAGTTTACGTACTAAATGACTTCTACAAACCCCAATTTCAATGAAGCTGGGACATTGTGTACAATATTAATAAAAACAGAATACAACAATTTGCAAATCCTTTTGATCTAAAGTAAATGAAATACATTACAAAGACAAGATATTTACAATGTGAATATCAATTTCATTTGGCAAGTGCTTTTCTCCAAAGCAACATTCAGTACATCTGAGAGGAAGTACAACACAAGCAAGAATCTAAACTTGGGGAACAACATTCCTCAAATCGTTCTTTAGATTTTGCAATTACATAAGACCTGACAACTTTGACTTTTGGCCCATGATCTCCAACATCCAATGAGTTAATCCTATATCAAGTACAGTTCTGTCAGGACCACTTTGTCAAGAATAGACACAAGAGCAGGCGATTACATTTATTTGCCTTTTGAATTTGGCTATATGGCTCTCATGGGGGCGCTCCCTGCGTTTCCACACAGCAGTAATGGAAACCCTGTAGCAGGAACAGCACACGTCCCTGCCCTCCTTGCAGCCCACAAGGAAAGCACAAGGCAGGGAGAGATGCAGCAAAATCCCCCCAGAGCAAGCATCAATGTTAGCGAAGTCAGAGAATAGCATGAAGGAGGAACTGTGGTGGAGGAGGGTTGCAAAGCAGCTTACAGTGGGAGAAGTAAAGAGTAGACAGGCTAGAGCAGTGTAAGTAAGGCAGTCTGAGTGCATTTAGCCAATGGTAGCTAAGAAGCAATCAGCTGGCTGTCAGTAGTGACAGGCTAGCTTTGATTCAGCTGTTTATCAATGGAATGCTAGCATGTTTACAATCTCGACTCTTTGTCCTGCCAGAACAAACGCTATGCTCCATTTTTTCCAAAGTCAAAATCGTGCTTTAAGCTTTTAAGGTACTGCACATGTGCAAGAATCAAACAAAGAAGCCATACACATAATGTTCCTTTCTTTGGCTGTCACTGCCTAGAGGCATAAAAATGCTCAAGTTAAGCTTAGATTGCCCCAAAAATGTAGAAAAGTACAGATTTCAAGTAAACTCACTCTGTGTCAGCCTGCAGAAGATTGAGGTGCTGTGGTTGCATGACGCTTCACCACAGGTAATGCAATCGCAGCTTAGACAGAATGATATGTTTATACGAGAAAGAACAAGAGACAGGAAGGGGAATATCAAAAAGGGGAGGGGTAGGACAAACATGACGCTTAAATGGGGAGGAAGAATGAAGAGCGCAGAGAAGGGAGAGACACAGGAATGTATAGAGCAGGAGGAGGGGGGAGATGAAGAGAGAAAATAAAAATGGATGATAAATGACAGGAGAGCGAGGAGAAGACAGTAAAGAGGGAGTCTGCCTGTCAATCAGATTATGAACCAATCATTTGACAGAAGATTGCTTTGACCTGGAACCTGGTGGATCACATTCGCCCCTACACACAGACACGTTCAGAGGGGCACTCAGACTCGTTTCCACACAGTTGCATGGAGACAAATGTGTCTCGCTTGCATCCAGTCCAGTGTTAAGTGCACGTATTACGGAGTATCAGCATTCATGTATGTGCCCCGTGTGCGTGTGCCTGAGTGTAAGTAAGTGAGTGAATGAGTAATGAGTGAGTGATGGATGGATGATAATGCACATTTAGCCTCTCTCACCACCGATAGATGTCTAGCTCAGCTCACATGTACGCACTTGCTTAGAAATATGTTTGATAAGATGACTTTTCTGATTCACATGCTCTAAACGTAAATCTACACCTTTGCTCCTCTTCCTTTTTATACTCACCTTTCATACATTCATCTTTCTTCATGTCCTCCTTTAGACCTTTGCTACTCCCTCTCCCTCTTTATCAGTCCCTCTCACCCTCACTGCCTGTCTCTTTGTAATGGAGCTAATTTGTTTAGCACACAAAGAGTGTCTGTCCATTAGTGCAGGCATGTCTGTGTCGAGCGAGATGGTGACAAATCACACCAACATGTGTGTTTTTTTGCTCTGTGTGCATCATTGTGTTGGTGTGTATGTAAAAGGCAGAGGTGGTTAGGCAAAGGCACACTTTAGAACTGTTTGTTTAGAGCTTGGGTAACCTTAGGACATTCACATTAAGATGTCTCTAATGTAAAAGCAGCTTTCAGCTTCTTTGAGCCCATTGATCATTGGTTTTACAGGCTGAGGAATACTTTCCAATAGACTGACTTAGAGTACACCTGCACTTCATTTTATTGAGTTATATAAGCCCAGCAAAAAGCTTAGCCTCCTTCTTTGTACCTGGAAATGCATTTATTTTCTACCTACTCAACTCCCTGCCCGTAAGCAGACAAAAGTGACTTAATGCAGCTTTAATCACTAAAAATATGGTGTTATGAGTTTTAAAAAGTTGTGAAATTAGATTTCAAGTGTGTTTGGATAAAACCTTTAGCCAGCCTCCAGTTGGACTTATTTTTGTGGGTAAAAGGAACCTAAATGTGCCATCATGTAGCCTGGATAGGGCACTAATACCAACTGTTCTATAAAAGCAATATATTATTGCAAATATTCTAGCTTGCATTCTTATCCACAATCACAATAGACTGAGCAAAGCACTGTTTATTTTTTGGATAAACAAATAAAGCCATCATCTTGGACTTCAGCACTCTTACCACTGGGTCAGATGAGCCTTTCTATTAGAAAAGCAGCCTCACCTTCTCCACTTTGTTGCCCATGCTGATGGTCTTAAAGAGAAGCCTCAAGGCATTGTTTACGAAGGGGCTCAGCTTGACAGGTAGTGGGGAAAGCCTTGCCACTTCTGGATGTAGTAGAAAGCCTTCGCATCCATCTGAGGGGATCTCACACAGTTTTAGAGGCTCTCAACAAGGTAAACTGGTAGCACCAGACCTTAAACTTGTCAGGTGGCTTTGGTCGATCTTTTTAGACCCGAAGTCAAATGTGTGGTTGCGGTGACAGTCATGTTTGTGTCTGACAGGTCAGCTGTGTATAACCTTCCCATGCTTTTCACTGGCTGTCCTGCCAAGTGTGGAATCTACTCACCATCCACAGCGAATGAGATGTCATCTCTCCTGGTTCTTTTGTGGATTGAGATGCTGCAAGACTTGGAGGTCTTGATCTTCATCCTGGCCCATGTCAACAGTTCCTCAAACCTCTTCAAGAGCCTCTTGATGCATGCTGCTGTCTGGAGGAGTGTTGTGACATCGTCCATGTAGCTTCGAAAGGCTGGAAGTCGCTGACCTGAGGGGGTTCAAACTCCTTTAACCATCTTTCTTTCTCAAATTAGGATGACCTCAAAGGCTGCCGTGAAGACAGTTGGGGAGATTGCACAACGCATTGCTATTCCCTTCTGCTGGTGGTACCAGCCAGTTGAAGCTGTTGATGCAGAGTAGCACACTGGATTAAAAACGCATTGAAATAAAACAGCTTTTGCATAAAAAACTGGAAAAGAAGGTGCATAGGACAGAGCTAATAAACAGTGTTTAACAGTGCATTTTTTGCATTTCTGTCTGAACAGGGATTTTAAAAAAATCACCCTTGTGGAGAAGAAGAAGTAAAACCTCAGTTTAAAAATTATCCGCCTACATGTGGACATAGCCTCAAAGCTTCAAGATTAAGGTAAGCTCACTCGACATTAGGGAAGACATAAGCTAACAACAAAACAGTGTAGCTCTTTAGCTTCTCTTTTTATACAATTAAAGCATAACTGATGTAGTATAGTGAAGCATACATAGTGTCAAATACTATGATACAATATGTAACAAAGCTGATTACTTTAGTAGCACTTACATGAACATTGACGAAATAAGGCTTAAAGAGCTGTTGTAGGCAGAACCCAGTGATCTAAACTCTTATTAAAAGCCTGAAAGAAAGTAAGATTTTAAATTTAGTTAACGGCCATTTTTGCACAGAATCTCCTAGATACTGCTTAAACCTCCCATGAACCTCCCGTTGCATCTCCAAAAAAGGTCTAATTTGATCCATCATCTAAATGTAATATTTTCTTCTGCATCTGTTGTTGTTTTCCATCATGAGGCATTTCTTTTAAGTGTTTAATTATTTATATTTTAATATCTTTCAATGCATCTGTCCTCATACATACATTTGTTTTCTGTCTACTCTAACATATGGCTGATCAAAGGAGGAAGAGCATATCCTTGCCAATAACAGACTGTAAGTTGATTGCAGACTTAATTAAATGATACATTTAAATGTCTATGAAAAACTTGATGATTCATGTGGATATCTGATTAGGGTAATCGTTAATGTAGTCCATTTAAAACACCATTTTGACAGAACATACCGATTGACCACAAAGTTCCTCTACCTGATGTTGAAGGAGGCATCATGTAACAGGATTAAAAGTGCATGGGAAAGGTTCCTTGCTCCTTTGCATGTATGCAGCAGCATTTTAAATAAATACAGCTGATTATCTGAATCAGCCAAATGCCATGTAGCTTTATGACATCTTGTTGTTTTAAGTGAGTTTCATAGCTCGTTTGCAATTCAGGAGAAGGCAATGTGAGAAATTCAAGCTGACAAGGCCTGAAGGTCTTGTGGGCTACTATCTATCTGTGAGTTAGGGTCTGATGCTCTTGAAAGAACAGATTTTGGCAACTGATAAAATGTAAAAGCCTTTATCTTGTTTTTAAAGTAAATGTTTTCCTCTTGTAGAATATGAGCTTCTTCACAATCATGGCAAAACACCGACTTGCAGAAAGTACAGTAAATATATCATAATCACCTCCGAGACACTTGATGGTAAGCAGTTTAGTGAGATGGAGGAAACTTATGACCTAAATTTATGAAGTGTTGCCTTTACTAGACTGCTTTGATGTATTTTTAAGGCTTTCAATAAACATAACTTTCCTGAATAAAATTTTCAACTCTGAAAAATACTCCATAAAATGGCAGAGGAAATATGATGTAAGTGTGCAGAATGGAGCTATCAAAACACATAAATATTGTGGTTTTGGAAACTTTCCCAGGGTCTTTTGGAGCGAATATTGATTCTTTAGCAGGAGTTGTTTTGACTTGTCAAAGAATAAAAATAAGCAAAATGCCACTACACACATTCATGGTCACTACTGTATTTAGGCATCCCAGAGAGCCATGAAAGGGTAACACAAAACTAATATGCTATAAACCTAGCAGACCATTATTCTTTTTTCAATATTCATCACTCTGATATGAAAATACTCCAATCTTTCAAGTGCACTTTTCTAGTTCTTTTACTCAAAGGAAGGATTTTTTTTTTTTCAAAAAAAGAGACTGTTTTTTCCCTTTACATCAGTTCATTGCTTTCGAGTGATGAATTTGTCTTTAAATAAAAAAACAATCTATTAATTGGTAAAAAAAAAAAATATATATATATATATAATAATAATAATAATAATGATAACATTTTGAGATGATAAAATTGTGAATTTAAGTGCAACCAAACTTAGAATTTTAATTTGCACGAAATAAAGACAAAGTTTTTTGAGTTTTTTTAGTCTTCTATTTCTAAACTCAGTGATGTAATATTGCATCTGCTCAGTGCACTTTAGCAACAAAATCGCTTCTTCCACATCATTCTCCTGTTTTCTCCTGAATAGATTTAATTTACAAAGACGATTCTTCGTTGTACAGATGCTAATGATGTGATGATACACTGCAAAAACCAAACTAAGTTCCCTCTTGTTGCTTATTTGCCATTAAACCAAACTATTTGAGGCATACTACTTACACCCCATTCAAACTGTCATTTCAATACACTTTTTGTGTCCCTGTGGTGTTTCAATAGCAACTTTTTTTTTTTTCATTAAATTTGTGTCCTTTGTCCATCTGAAGTGTTACTTTTCTTTTAAAAATGTTGCCTCTGATCAACAAAAATGACACTCCATGAGGTTTATTCACTACACAGCACACCAACCTTTCTGTTTCACAGATAAATTTAAAAAAATGAGGGAAAAACACCTCTGAAAGTGAACTTGCTAATTCCCACAAAGAGCACACCAGAATTCTATGTGAATTCATAGCAGGAAGTCCTTTGAACAATTTTCTCTCTCATTTTGTAAATTATTTCCACAAAACTGAAATGCTGGTTTTCTGTTTGGTACACACCTCATGGAGTGATGTTTCTACTGAATGGAGTCCTCACAGTAAGCAATGAAGGTGGGTAGGTGTGAGTTGGTTACTATGTCTTGACTCATTTGCAGTTGTTTGTTTGACATGTTTGACATCGACATGGACATGGAGGTATACCAGAGATTATCAGTGAACTGCACGCGCCTGAAGGAGCCTTGAATTGGACAAAAACATTCACTCTACAAGCGCAAGAGCATGGAAATAAAAGCGTGAAGGGCCTCACATCAGCAGTGTTTTCTCTTGGAAGGTGGGGAGATACTGCTGCCTGATTGGTTTGAGAAGGATTTGGAAGCTGAAGATGCTTCGCTGATCCAAGTGGATTATAGCTAATGATAGTTTAATATTAGTCAAATGTAATATATTACCAGAAGAAGTAAAGCTTGCTGAAAGAGGCATCATGTCATTGATGAATAACGTTAGCTCACACAGCAGGAGATAAAACGTAGATATCTAAACAAGCCTCCAGTGAAAAATTAATTAACACATTCCATGAGAGAAGTTATCAGTATCTTATATAGCATAATGGGACCATGTATAGATAGATACATGATTATACATTCATATTGTCCTGTAATTCTGTTTGAATTTTCTATCAAAATGCATCAGATTGATGCTTTTAAACATGAAATATTCAAAATTTTCTTCCGAGGGAACATGAGACCCCTAGAGGGGTCGTATCCCTCTCACCTTTTTCATCCTTGACCGGTTTCATGCCTGAATGCACTGGAATACAGGAAATGTCATCTTAAACGAAAATTTTCTGGGGTAAGGTCCCCAGACCACTTAGGATTCATTTATTTATTTGTTTATTTATTTATTTATTTATTTGTGTTCTTCATAGTCCAACATTAAATACACACAGTTCTCGTGGATGCTGATCCTAACTACAAACTAACTTGAGTAGCCTGTCTAGTTAGTTTGTTTTAGAGCTATATAATGTGCCATTTGTATAACATATAAACATGTCTAAAGTGCCCTTGAAAACACGTGAAACTTAGTGCCCTCTTCAGTGGTGAGAACGCTCTGTATGTGCCCTTTTTTTCCTTTTTGCCCCTGCTCTTGAAAAAGTCTGTGCACGCCACTGTCCTCCTAATCGCATGACCTGTTCAAGTTGGTGCTCTTGGTCATGGCAACAGTTAATGCATTATTGCTTATAAGAAAAAATATATATATATATTTAAATTGCATGCAATTGGGTCCTTGGCATTTTTTTGTAGTCCTTATTAGCAGTTGGTCAGCAACCATCATTTTAAACACACAGCAACAGATGCATTTTATTATATCCCATTAGACACTGAAATCTCATGTGTTTATCACACACCTTATTTCAGGCATTTATCCAAGACCTGCGCTCTATATTCTATTGTACCACATAGTTTAAGGCTTGGGAACCAGGAAGCACTAAATGCTAACTCACCTCTGCATTTTGGACTCATTTCTGCATCACTCTATTGTACAGTGTCTTGAGATAACATTTGTATGATTTGGCGCTATACCTCGAAAGATTGATTGGCTGATGATTGAATGTCATAGAGGCCCGATAGGGTTAAAAGAGGTCCCTGCCCTGAATATGTCCTGACCTTAAGGGCAGTGAAGGAGGCATAAAGCTGGAGATATACATACTGTAAACTACATGGATGCATACGCATTATGTGTGGGTTGTTAATGTCATCCAGAATTAACACCATGCAGACGCAAGCTGCGGTCTACACCTCACCAGTAGGATCAGTTTCAAGGTAGATGAGATATGACAGATTGGTCACAGCAGCAGAAACAACTCTGACAGAAAGTTTTAAAGACAAACTGATATATCAAGACCATGATCATCAACATCTGAATTTGTGTGACACTGAACAGACACAAACATGAATGTTTGCCTGGCAGATGACAGTTATATTCTGTTTTAGAGGTTGGGCAACAAGGAAATAAGTTCGGAGTGAAAAATCAAAAGATGACTTTATACACTGGTGACTTAGGGTTGACACCATGTTTGATTTTGTCCGTAGATAGGTTTGTGTTAGCTTGATATTTTTGGCTGTTTTGTCACATTAGCTGATGAAGTATTCTTTGATACAGGATTATTAAAATTGCAGCACCAAAGGGTACACCCTCTGATTTTTCTGGTGCTTTGACTATTAAATCTATCAACACAGTCAGCCAAAAGTCGTCAGTAAACACCATACCTCATTATATGCATACACTGAGACAGTTCCTATGGTGCACTGAGGAAAATATCTGAGAGACAGAGTTTGTATGATGCTAATAGTGAGGTTTAAAAGCTGATCATCAGTTGTCAACAAATATTTGATAATGACATTGACACTCTCAGAATTACTGCCTGCATTGTACTTCTGACACATCAGGTTGATACACACAGTCTAAGGTCTTTTGCGGTCTTTTTGAGTGGTGTCCTCCAGTAACAAGCATCACATACAGGTAAGTATATAAATAAAAACGCTCATTAAGGCAATGGGCACAAACTGAATGCAGGGACAAAGTACAAGTATATCCCCTGCTTTACATTGATTTGACAGACCAGGCAAAGTGACCACAGAACTTTATCATGTTGCAGAATCGTACTCATAATAAAGCTGTTATATGCTGTTTTCTGTAATTGTGTATTATCTGACATGCATCGACATCTGCTTTTCCATCTGCAACATGTCAAAATGTCATCTGTAAAGAAAGCCTTTTACAATTCCAAATGTTTCCATTTACCAAAATAATGACTGTTTAAAGCAGATGTCTCCCCCGGCGGCTGTCTCATTCCTCTATCCATGCCCTGCATCGTCTCTGGCTCTATACTGGACTGAGGATTAACTGTCACTGCGGCATCAGTCACTCCAAATCCTAATAAGATTGGAGACCTAATGACAGCAGTTCTGTGCGATCCATATGTATGACAGTGAGGCCTAAATCCCTATTCATATTCTCCGTGATCTCAGCCAGTGTATCGATGTGAGCCACTAAAGCAAGCATGGAAATGATTGAGCTCTGAGCTGGGCATGTCTCCCTCCTCTCTCTCTCTCTCTCTGCCAGCAGACTGTCTCTGTTTGGGCAAACTCCAATTCGTCATGATGAGTCCATACTTCCTTTTATCTCTCCATTCCTCTCACTTTAACGCCTTTGAAATGATGTGACATTGGCTGAAGCGCATGACATAAATGTCCCCAAATGCTCCTGTTTTTTTTTTTTAAGCACATTCAAGATAAATTTATGAGGGAAAAAAAAAGACTGATTGTTGTCTTTTAAGGGGAAAACGCTCTCACATGGTCTTATTTTCCCCTTTTCATTTTTTTTTCTGTTAAAATTGATGCTCACCTCTCCTCCTCTCCCTTAATGGTTAATCTGCATGTTGTTTTGTCATTGGCTAATAGATATTGTCTGACGGGAATGTGATACAGGAAGGCAAGGTCAGTTTTCATTGATTGTTAAATCATTCCTCTGTTTGAGAAGGACACGATTGAGACGGTAAAACACTGCCCCCCCCCCCACCATAGGCTTTACAGTAAATATTTTTCCTCTGGGCTCAGCTAGAAGCCAGACAACATTCACTTTGCCTCCGAGTCAGCAGTTAGTCTATGTGTGTGTCTCTGTGTGTGTAACCCCAATATTTCCTCTCAGGCTACAACAGAGAAATCAGGTGCAGAAAAAACAGCCTAGATGAGAATAGACTTGGAACAGCATGAATATCCTCCTTTCTATCCATCTGTCCGTCTGTTTGTTTTTTTGCTCCGTCTGCAGCTAGTGTCACTCTGAAGGAGATCCTCCTCCTCCTCCTCCCCTCTTCCTTTCTGAGGTCCAAGCTGGCAGAATTTCCTCCATAAATAGACATTTTTATCTTGTTTTCCCTCCCTCTGTCTCTTCCTCCCCCTATCTCTCTGGATGAATGGCTGTCTGGACCAAGCTAAAGGTTTTTTTTTTTTTTCTTAACTGGGGTCGAGTTGGGGGGTGGGGGCATCAAGGGACTTGATGTTGAGATATTTTGTGGACAGTATCTATGAAGTCATGCGTTCAGAGATTGGTGGCTACAGTAAAATGTTAACCTCACTCTGAGTCAAAAACAAAGGGAGCTTTAACCACCACCGAAAAAAAAAAAACAAAAATGATGTGTAAATGTGGAAAGCCCAAGTAAAATGGACAGATTTAATAAATCTTAACAGATGTTAAAATTTCAGATCCCACATAATAGAGATTTATTCCTGTAATGTAGGGGGAGAAAAGTTAGCTAGTTTTCACACTACGCTGATTTACCTCTATTCTCAGTGTGTTGGAAACACCCTGGTGGAGCTCTTGTGATTTTAAGGCCCTCTTCCTTATGTGGGCCCAGTCTGCTCTGATAGGTTGACTGGTCTACTCTGTGTCAATTAGTCAGTTCATCACCCAGTTTTTAACAGCTCCACTTTCTTTCAGCAGCCTAAAGCTCTGCACTATACTCATGAGCTTGAACTACTGACGAAACAGTAGAAGGATTGGGTTTGGGGGGATTGTGCAGGGAAATCAGCTGTTTCAGGCAAATACTGACACGAAAGGAAGAAGTCCTGATGCCTGTTGTCTTGTGCATAGAGATATGTAAAACACAAAATAAGCATCGGGCACAAAATAATTTGATACGACTCAATTAAACAAAATACAACAAAGCACAATGTCGTATAACACAACTTGACCTTATACCATTAAGTAGTGGTCCTCAACTTTTTTGTAACACAGCCTGATTCTGTGTCATACAGTTGCTGACTGGACTTGGCCAGGGAGCTACAACAATGACAAACTTAAACAATTGTTGTGCATGGAATAACTCACTGTAAGATCAGAGGGAGCCATGGGCTTGTTTCTAAACCCAAATAAAGAGACATTCACCAAGACTCACTCTGCTTTTATCAGCTGCTTAACAATGACATTAGGAAACACAGTTAGACAACAGTCATCACTCGACACAGTAAAAATTAGACTGCTACACCCTCTGAGCACAGGGGAAAATTCCCCTTAAAATTGTGTTCATACGGTTTTGATGGTGTGTTTTATCCATTGGTCATCAATCTGAGCTGATATGTTGTTTCTTTGATTATTAATGTGCATTTCAATACCTCTAAATGGCCTTGGGTGTCAAGTAATTTTACAACTATGTCCAGAGCACAGGTGGAAGGGTGCATGGGCATGAGATTTCACAGTGAGTTTCCCTCAAGTTGTACTTTTTCATTCATCACAGCTGTGTCAGAGAGCCAATGTATCAAGTCTGCACAGTCCAGCTACACAGACTGAAAAGCAAGGATCAAATCATCCTTTCAAAAAAAAACACCCCTAGTTCTAGGTTTTTAAAAAGGGTAATAAAATCAATGTTTTTTTTTCACTTTCACTTCACTGTGGACTCATTGGAGACCTCTTCCATAAAGCATATGAGAAAAGTGATTTTGAGTTGGGAGAAGGTGGAGGTAGGGGTCCATAGACATGCATTTTATATATTTAGTGAACAAGACCCAAGAGGTTGAACATTTAAGACTGAAAGAAAATTAAGCTGGTGTCTACACTGAAAAGTTTACTGACACTCTGGCAGTGCTAGAGCCTTAAGAATTGAAAAAAGTTATGCAACCCCTGGCTTAAAGCAAAAGAATCTAATCAGATTTAGAAAACGCGGTGGACAGTGTGTAGAGAGCAATGATGTATCCTACACAGCACGCCACACTGTAAAGATACCATTCATGGACAAGAAAAGAAAATCTGACAGAATCTCTTGCACTCAAACACAACCTCAAGTTGAAATATGATGGAGCCACTGAGGTCAGGTTTTAAGAGTCTCAACTAAAAGTTTAGGGACAAAAAGGAAAAATACTACGGATGAAGTCATGGAAATGGTGTCAGTATGAGCTCTACACTTTACAGTGTGAGCTTTGAAGAGTGTAAAAACTTGATTATCTGTGGTCGTTGGGCTTCCCTCCTCTGTCGGCTCGTTTCCAAATTGGACTTGTTTTGTTCCAAGTGACAGTCCATAGTGCATGCTTGGCTGTCATCGGGGTTTCCCCAAACAACAAACCGAAATATTTTCAATTTAAAACTCATGCAACCCTGAAATTCTTCTGAGCAGACCAGATCACTCTTAATAAACCTTACAACCCCCTAAATGAACCATTCAAAATTCAGGACTTTGCTCAGTTTTGTCAGAAGGAGGGAATTGGGCGTAAAATCGGCCTGATTATCTTGTAGCGTGTACCCCACTTAAGTAGATTGGTTGTGTTTCCTGCAGATGAAGGCCTTGGACTCCAAGACTGAGGGTCTGATGGAGGAGATCTCGGCCCGCGTATGCAACCGAGACAGGGAGACAGACAGGGGCAGGGAGGGCTTTGTGCACCAGCCCTTTCCCACACTCCCTTTCACCTTTTGTTGTATGGCAGCACCGAGGCTCTCTGACATGACGAATCGCTCCGGCTGCTTAACTAAGATGCTGGAAGAATAAGACGAAGAGTGGAGAGAGAAAGGATGATGTGTGTGTTTTATTTTGACTGTTTTTTTGGTGTTTAATTTTGATGACTGGAACTTCATATGCCCTCCAATTCTCTGTCTTAAATTTTTGGATTGCCTCTCTTTGTCCTGTAAGTCTGGACTTTCAGGGCTCTACATGGGCAGATTCCACAGCGGATGAAGCGCACACTTACACACACAATCACGCACACAATCACGCACATGCTCGTATGCACACTAATGCCTCTGCCCAAATGCCAGCACCAAGCTGTTGCCCATAAAGCGTTCAGGCTGTCACAATAGAGACATTACCACATGAGTGAGTGGCTCTGAATAGGGCTGAGGGTGTGTGTGTATATAGAGGGTGGTGACTATGGGGGGAGTTCCTGGCAAGGCAGACGACCCTGTCATCACCTCTGCCCCTTGTCAAACAAGCCCCTGCCGTCAAAGGCACATGCAAGCAAAACACACACTCATGGGGCACACACAGCCTCATCAGAGTTTCATCTCTGCTTGGTTACAGTCTTTTACTTTCTTTGACAGTGCTCTGAGTTAAGTATGGGGCAGGGGGGAGAGAAGAGGGGTGGCAGATAAGGAGGCCCAATACAGAGCTACAAACTTTAAGTCTATGAAAAGTGATGCACCAATGAAAGGTTCCCAGTACTGACTGGGTGAGATTTATTTGTGAACACAACAAAGGTAGAATCCAAACAGCCTGACCTCATTGTGACTCTTTTCTTCTAAGCATGTCAGTAAAATGGCCCTGTACAGTCAGCTTGAGCTGAAACTCAATGCAGCGGGGATTAGAAGGATATAAAATTTACACAAATATAAGCTTGAGCAAGAAAATAAGAAAAGGTGTGAAAAATACATTACATTACCATAGGCCATCAAGTACACAACAATGGGATACAATATACAGTGATAATGTTTAAAAACTAAGTGACATGGTATGACGCAGTATGATTCAGTGCCATACAGTTATTTAGATACAATACAAAGTGATCAAATTCAGTAAAAACAATGCAATGTGATGAAACAGGACAATACAGTAAATCACAATTTTGAGATTGCAACAATCAACGGAAATTCATCCAATCCCTGTGGATTCTGCACAGCCTCGCAATTTTGTCCAATCACCACAAGTTTCCCTCATTTGACCGATTACAACCCTAAACATTCGGGTGTAATACAGAAACCCACAATATTGTTACATTTGGAATCTTTTTTTTTTTCTTTTGTAATGCCACAAAATCAGGCTAGGCTAGATGGGGCAAATAGCTTTTTGCAATTTAGTGAATTTTATGGTGAAAGTAAACCATGTAACAGCTTTTAGGTTATCATTCGCTGCCCTGAGCATGTTTACATTGTCCACTGTCAAGCCATTAAGTTTTGGTACTTTGCTAGGTGAAGGGACACATAAGCTATGTAGTGTGCTGAAGGAGTGCCAAAACAAAAGAGCTTGCTAAAGTACAGAAAAACATAAATGTGCAAATATATTAGGTACAATGTATAATTACAATTATCCCAGTGTTTTTTGTAACTTTGCTGTAATCCTAAATTCACCTTATTGCTATGAGCTCTTGGCCCCATCTGCAGCAATGTACAGCCTTACTTCCATGTCTGTTTTTCACCTGAAAAGGGCAGAGCTGATCTTAGTAACTATGTAGTTACTATTGTCAAGAACCTCAAACAACATAATTTCAAGCTTGAACAATACATTTTCAGTCATAATTCTGTGTGATGTGAAGTGATGTGATGTGATGTGATGTGATGTGATATGATACAATAAAATAAAATACCATACATTTCTAGAAGTACTTAAAGAGCACAAAACTCCACCAAGGCGTTTGTGACAATGTTAGCTTAGTTATTATTAAAAATGTGGAAAACTGCCCCATGGTGCAATGTAAACAAATCAGTACCCATGTGCGTATAACCCCAAAGCACCATGACCTCCATCCCCTAAAAATTTCATCAAAAATAAACCTGTTAATGATTTATTTAGTTTACCTGCTCACAGATCATCCAATAAAATGTTGAGTACCTCAAAACATAATATACCTCCATGGAGAAGGGAAATAAAACAGTAAAATAAAACACCACTCTATAGTTGATACAATATGATATGATACTGTTTACAACTGTACAATTTTACATGTAATGATACAAGATGAAATGATACAATACAATACAAAACAACATGATAAAATAAAATACAATGCAATAATGCAACATGATACAACACAAAATAATACAATGAGACAAAGAATATTTCTCATGAATAATTCCATAAGTTACAGACTTCTTGCTGCATGCAGTTGTGGACGTTCTTTGTCATTCATGAGTTTTTTTTTTCGTCTAAATTACTTAGTTTCTATAAAAGTACTTTTTTTTTTTTTTTACTACAGACAGAATTATAGTGTGGAGGTATAGCTTTTTATTCTGTGAATGAGTCAATGCTTGTTTCCAGGGGAAGTGTGGTAACATAATAAGGAGTCGCATTTCTATTTTTATTCAGTTTTAAGCCCTCTTTAGCACACAAACTGATGCAACATCAGGAAGGTCCCACAAGGGTTAGCGCTCAGGCTTTAGGGTGGAGATTTGGGCTGGCTCAGAGAATAGCTGACCCAACCAGGCCGAGCAGGGTGAAGGGGTGACAGTCTAGAGGTCGAAAGAGGACTGAGCGTGAATGAAAGAGGAATTCCTCTTGAAATGAAAGTGAAATAGCCAGCATTTCCTTGTGGAGACGGCACAGCAGAAATGTGTGAATAAAGGCACAAGACAGCAGAGCTATTTGAAAATCGGTTATAGGCTACTGTCAGTCAGATCTGTCACTGTGTGTGTCTGTGTGCATCCTCAAATATCATTATGTAAAAACAGCGACAAACAGCAGCGTGAACATTCTTCCACAAGGCATGTCGGATGTGCGTGCGTGCCTTGTGTTTGGGTGCATGCATGCGTGTGTGGTAGAGGGAGTGACAAGGGTTTAAGGGGCCGTGTCACACTGTCACCTCTGGAATGCATGACAGCGGTGTTTTGTCACAGAATGGGTAAAGGCAGCGTCATGGCAGCAGAAGAAGAAGAAAAAAAGGAAGGAAGGATGGTGACAGAGGACAAGAAAAAGGGACTAGTATTTTTTTTTTTACTTCTCCCCCCAACTCTCAATGAGGAAATTAGGTCATCCAAGTAAAGCCATTGCAGGGAACAAATCATCATCATAATTGGAGCCTTAATAAATCTGTGGAGGTGGCTGCTTTGCACAGACGGGAGAAAAAAACACACACACACACAAGGTGAAACACACGCGACACACTGCCGAGAGCGGGTGAAACAAGATTTCAGAATAAATCAGGGAATGTTTGACAGCTTTATAGGTCTTTCAGGAGCTTCATTTGAGACAGAAGCGTGATAGAAGAACGTTGCTCGTGGTAAATATAATTGTGGTCATGATCCTAACATAAATCAAAGCATTGTTACATCACACACTGCTAAGCTGCAGGCAGGATATCCTGCTGTGTTTTCAGGGACCTATGGCATCTCTTTACCCCATTCTATCAGTGTGAAGAGCTTTCAAAGCAGGAGAAGCTATAAATGAAAATTTGCTCTGATTTTAGTCAGCCTAAATTCAAGAGCACAAGCTATAAATGAGCAATCAAGGTTAATTAAGTAAATGTATAGTCAGACATTTTAGGAGATACGCTGACATGGTTCTTTGTAGTTAGACTGTCTTGTTTGTCACAAGCTTAGTACAAAGACTGTGGATGGGTTAAACAGCTTGCCCTTGTTTAATGGCAGCAGAATTTGTCTACCAGCTCCTCTTAACCTCATTAATTAACATCATTACTCACACATCATACACTTGGCAGCCAGTGAGATGACAGGAAGTCTCTGCACCCAACCAAGAGATGGTACAGAGCAAAACCTGAGGCAAACAAAGGCTAGTGTGCACACATCCGGGCATCCATTTCTTTACAGATGCAGAACAAAGGCAGAAAAAAGCAAAAGGTCTGTAAAAAGTATTAGATAATAGGCCTTGTCCACATATAGACAAGTGTTTTTACATCTGTAGCTTTATGTATTTTGGCCTTTTCTACACATGCAAACTGCATTTGAGGCCACTGAGCACACACTTTTTGTGAATTCCTTCTAGCGATAATATTTCATTTTTTTACCATGTTCATGTGTGGACAGAAAAACTAGATGAAGGTTTTTTGATTGTGATCCTTTGACAGTCATATATTTTGAAGTCACTAGAAGCTTTTTAGATTTTATATGCTCTTTAGTGGATGATTCAAGCCAGTTCCCTCAGGCTGGCAAACACAGTGGAGAGCATGGACTGAAGAAAAAATGAAGACTGTATTGCACTGAAGTGGCCATTTACCACATAGATTGGACTGTGCCTGTGAGATAAGTTTTATCTCAAAATTTTTTAGCTGAATGAGCATTATGTACATTTTATCTTCATTTTTTTATTCTGTGAGGAAGAAAAAAAATAAGCTGTGCTCACACCAGATATGAATTTCAGTTTTTCATGGGATGGAAATACACTGAAAGTGAATAAGAAGATGCTAAAAGTAGTTGTTTTCACAACATTTTGCAGAAGAATTGCAGCGGCAATGACGTTAGTTGAAGTGCGAGCAGCACAAATTTCACTGAAGTTAAAAAAATCCAACTTCTGAGACAAATTCCCCCGAAGCGGTGGTGGGACATCCAATCACTATTGAGAGTGAACAGTGATGAGGATGACATCACAGACAGAGGATGAAGTAAACAACACGTTGGCATCGGAGCTCCACTGTATGGTTATTCTAGTGTTTAGAGACCAAACCACAGAGAGGAGAAACAGGGAGAAAGTATTTGCAGAGTTTTGAGTATCCAGTAAGTTTAGTTTATATTTATTTCACACTTTTCATGGACTGTAGTGTGAACAAAGTGCACCAACACAATGGCGAGTTGGCTATAGTATGTTTTTGTGGCTCACTAGCAGTGATTTAATGTGTTTTTCACCTGAGAAAAAATGCCCAACCTCATGGAAGAACTACTGGAGTACCCACAAGAGAAAGAATAGATGTGAGAGAGAGGAGGAGCAGGTCTCAGGCCATATCGGGAAAAAGACAAGAAAAGACGAGGCAATAGAGTGGCCATCACCCGGAAATTGTGGCGAAACTCTCCATGTTCGGCTCCAAAGGATGTTACAGACCATCATATGAATGTATTTCTAATCCCTGACTTTTGTGAGACATTTAGCCTCTCGTTTTCAAGAACAGGAAGAAGACAGCGATTGTACAGACATCCACCACGGTTTTTTGTGGATAGAGGAGGCAGAAACATGCATTGTTTTAGCTGGAAGACAGAACCGCCCCATTCTTTTGGGGTCATGAAAGGCAAAGATTCACCTCAATAAAAATGATTCATTCAAACATGAGAATAGATGCATGAAATTCAGTTGTGGCACAACACAATTTTTTTTGTATTTGGTGTGAAAACAGCTTAAGTCAAACCTATAAAGGTCTAATGCAAAATAAAACACAATCTCTTTTATTTATAGAAGGAAAGTAGACAAGCTTATCACTAAATAACATACTACTGTTTCTTGCTCTTACTGTAAATAGTCTTTTAATGGAGCGATGGGCCTCATATCTATTTTCTAGAATCAGCAGACACCATATTGTTATAAATCACATCACCTCTCTTTAAATACAGCAATATTTTAAAAATGAGATTAATTGCCTGGCCTTACATTGAACTTTTTGACCAACCCCATATTAAAATTTCACGTCATAAGACGTTTTTATATCTAAATGAATATAAATTCATTTACGGCCTCTTAGAGAGGCTAATAAAAAGTAATACATTAAGTGGCTGTCAGGTGAATCCTTTAGTTCATGTTCTTTTCTTTGAGTATAAATTCACAGGGTTGTATATTTGTGTTCCTCCAACCAATAAGTAATCATTCAGGTTCAACCAGATGAAGAGGCACTAGAGGGTTGAAAAGCCCCCCTTCTCTTTGTATGAAAACAAACACACATGCACACACTCCAGTGGTTAAGCGAGAGGTAACATTCCCCTCTTAAAGGTATTTTCACTCTGTAGGGGGCAGAGGTTTCGCCACACGAGCTCTGTGTTGAAGAGAAAGAAGATTGAAAGGTTGACCTTGCACATCCTCAGCTCCTCCTCGCGCATTTCACATGACAGGCTGCACACGTTATTTATTCATGTTTAAACACAGACTGCACAAAGCAAACAGACAGTGAAATCCGCACAGACACACACACACACACTTATTCCTGACATCCACAATGCAGTCAAATGCATGTAAAGGCTGAATAAATCTCCATAAAGTGTTTGATTGGGATCTGTTGTGCATGTCAGTGTTGCCTGCTGCAGGATCCAAATCAACAACGAGGAGGACAGAAAGAACAGCAAGCCTGAGCTGACACTAATCCAGTAATTGCCATGTGCCCGAGTTGCCTATCAAAATAATTGACAGATTTTTTTATACAGTAAGACTGAAGTGTTTATCCTGGTGCTTCCAGACTTTTCTGTACATCCCAACAGCTCTGTATTAGTAATGAGATGGATAGATTTGTTGTGGTTTGTTTTCACTGAGAATATGGATCTGGGTGAATCCACAGTTTCCAAGATACAGCCCAGAGGTCTGTATTTGTCTCATTAAATAGGGAATTTTCAGGGTTTGTATTAATTTTAGGTAACTCCTGTGGACAATGGTGTACCCAGACCTGGCATAATGATAATAGTAATAACAGTAATTATAATAATAATAACCTTATATAGCACTATTCTTACCAAAGTTACAAACTGCTTACAAAAGGACACATAAATACAAATCAAACTAAAGCATTTGGATACATAGATGAAAATATAAAAACAGTGACATTTATTCATTTATAAAAACAAATATCAAAACAAAAGAGTTTAAATTGGGTTAAAAGCCTTTTTATAAACTATACAAAAAAAACCCAACAACCCTTTGTCTGTGAGCGGGCTCTAGGTTCTAGAAGTGGACCCTGTGCAGCAGTACGTCCAGGCTCATACGGGCTCGGTTGATCAATGATGTATTTAAGGGCCTGGCCATGAAAAGTCAATGATAAAGTTGAAAAATCTTTATGAAACTTGACCAGAGTAATGATGCCAGGATTGGGGTGGTCTTGTTTTCTTAGACCATTTTTCAGTCTAGCTGCAGCATTTTGGCCTAACTGTGTGGGGTTGGACCTACAGTGAGATGTTTCCAGCCATTACAGGTGCCAACTTAAAATCATAGGCAATACCTGGCCAGTTCAGGGTCACGTTTTTTTTGTTTTTTTTTTGTCACATTTTATTAGTGCCTCAGCAGTCTTGAAACTTTATTAGAGGTATGACCAACAAAGTACAGGTACCATGTATAATGGAGCATCTTAAAGATTTAAAACTGGATAAGCTGAGACGTTTCCACAAAAAAGACATGCTGTATTTGTCTGTCTTTACAGTAAAGGGATGGTTTAGGATTTTTGACATGGGGGCTGTATAAAGGTACATGGCATTAGCCTGAACATTAGCTGAAGTGACAGAGATCAGCTCTGCATCTGGACAGGGAGGCTACAGTATATATATTGCTGCATATGGTGCCACCAACTCTATGTAATCCAAAGAATTTAGGTGAAAACAAACCACAGAAGCAGTGTAAGGTGATTCCAAACTATATCAAAAAATGTACAAGGACTTGGTTTTCCATCACCAAGCTGCTTTGTTTTGAGACTAATTTGATAAACAGCACAGCCATTGTGTCCTTCCACCAGAAGCGCGCTGAGCTCCTGCAGGCTTTACAGGAGGAAGCAACCACTACCGAACTAGATAAATGGGCATTTTTGCAGCGAATATGACAGCCTAATACTTCGGACACTTGGGAGTACTTGGAGGAATGGAGGAAATGGAGGGAACTAAAATGGGAAAAGGAGCTTGGAGAAAACCACATTACCTGTTGAGACAGGTGTGAAAACTAAAGATCATGTTGTTAAATGCGATGAAATAAGAGTGTGACTATGAAAAATCACTTTGGGATGTTTTTGAATCGCAAGTGGCTTTTATGCCTTGACAGCATGGACCTGATTCACAGCTTCACTAACTCAAAAAAAACAACAACAAACAAACAAAGAAACACAGGAGGCAAATAAAAGTTTCAAAGTAAGTATTCAACTTATACTTTATATATTTATTTTATAATGACAATAGCACAGATAAAGAGCTAACTGCACTAGAATAACACTCTGTGCCAGAATTTGTAAAATTAACTAATCTTTTTGGGATGTGGTATATTTGTTTATCCTGAAAATTAAAGTCAGATCATATTTTGATCAGGATGTTGCTGGCAGGAGGACAAAATGGCTGTGACATGTACCAAAGTAGTGCCAAACAAAGCAGCTTGCAAGTGGAAAAGCAAGTCATTCTAAGTGTTTTGAATATAGGCTGCAATCGCTTTATGCTGATTTTGTGGTTTGTTTTTACCCAAAATCTGAATTCCATCGAGTCGGTGACACGATTTGGAGCAATATATTGCTCTGGTGTCTGTGCTGACTGCTCCTGAAAAGGTGCAGAGCTGCGCTTTCACTGTGGCTAGTGTTCAGGCTAAAGCTATGTCCCTCATACAAATTTTTAAACACTTGAACAATCTCGAACTATCCATTTAAAGGGTAACAAAAGTCATAGGTGTGAAAATTACCTGAGAAGGCAACTTCAATATGTCATTGTCATAAACTGAATTCAAAAGCCTCTTTAGTGACCAAACAGTTTTTGTCACTTTGTCCAATATCTTCCTCACTCTATGCTCTTGGCACTCAGGGTTACAGTAACCCCTTTAAATGTTCACAAAATGTTTGCATCTTACTCTAAAAATAAAAAAAAGGGGGGGGGGGGATGGTAGTATCACCTTGGATGCATAGCTCTGCATGACAGGTAGTGCATGCTTGTTTTTACTTTTGCAAGCACTTTATAAAATCAGAGCTCTCAGTCTGTGGGTAACAGCCACACTTCTCATGCACACCTCTTCAAAAACCTGAGAACAGGTGGCTAGCTTATTTTTACTGTGAGCTTCACACTTAAAAAAACAGAGCTACATTTACTATTGATTCAACAGAAATGATCATCCACCACAGCAGAATACGTCTAATATTGTCTTTGAAAAAAAATGGTTAAAAATAAAGGCCAAATAAAACAATAATTGTATGTTGTTTTGAGTGTGTGTATGTGTGTATGTGTGTATTACTGTATACGTATAATGTGTTTGTAGTTGTGTGTGCTCAGGTTCTGTTGGCTGCCCCCAGGTCCTCACACACTGGGAGATATTTGGCCACAATAATCCTACAATTCTGCATTTCTCCCAATAAATACAATAAATACAGGGGTATCAGTTTTATATTCAAACTCTAGAGGTTTGCTTATCATTAAAGGGGTAGTATTCCTCCCTCAGCCTTATATTTAGAGCTGGATGTGCAGAAGTGGGACTCTGTCTCCAAATGTTAGGTGTCACAGTGGGGTCAGCGTCTGCCCACCTCTTGGAGCCAGGTCTTTTTGAGCCGACTTGTCTCTAAAAGATCTTAACTGAGAAAAGTCCTGACAAAGTACAGACTCAGAAACCACAGATAAAATACAGAGACTCAGGTAATCTGTTGGTTTGTATACTCTGTTTATGACCAAATCACATTTTAAAGATTTTTTTTGGGGGGGTAACTTTTTTTCAGTAGCTCACATAAAATTTGTGTTGTTGGTTAATAACTTGATTTGGTCTAATTTAAAGGGTGCCGGGGTCTTGGGTCTGATTTGGTTGTAGTGGCTGGTTGCTGTGGTCCAGGTCCTCTCTTTAGAGTGGTTCATGTGATTTGGGAGAAGGCTTTGGACCAACAGATTGAGGGCTTTTTTCTAGCTTCAGCTCTTCAGAGCTCAGGGCAATGTGACGGTGGGGTCAGTTACATCCGCCAAGGTGGTAATGTTCTTGCTGGTGTTTGTTAGCAAGATAAAGTTCTGAGCAGATTTTGGTGTTTATCAATGCATAAGGGAGAAGTGATTTTGGTGGTGATCAGAATTCAGGTGTGGGTACAGGAATTTGTTTCAAGGACTTGTCAACAGTCCAAGATAGGGCCGTTTTGGACAATAACTTAATAAGTTCTCCACAGTTTTGATTATGTTGGAAAAGTTGGAATTTCCTTGTTGGAGGTCTGTGCACATGGGGCACTTATGGCGTTTGTTTGCTTGTGAACAGAATAACTCAAAAAGTTTTGAACAAATTTTGATTACATTTACAAGGAGTATTGGTCTTGGCATAAGGGAGAAAAGATTGGTAATTGGTAGTGATCTAAAGCTGGCTGAAGATCCAGGAATTTGTTTAAGGGTTTGTTAACAGTACTAGCGTCATGTCTGTTTAGTTACCTTTTCCCCCTCAAGTTTCATGTCTTGTACTTCCTGTTTTATTTAGTGATCCCTCACCCTTGTCTTTTTTCCAGATCTGTGCTGTGCCCCTCCCCCATCTTGTGCTCACCTGCTCTTGATTGTCTCCTCCCCAGCTGAATCTCATCTCTCCCCATTACCTCTTATATTTAACCTCACGTCTCTCTCTGTCTCATCTCCAGTTCATTGTACTTCACAGTCATTCCAGCTTACCTTATTCTGAGCTCTCATAGAAGTCAGACCTTGTTTTGCCCTGACTGTACCTCTTGCCTCTCGTTTTCAATATCTCTGCCTGTGCTGATTGTCAACCTTTGAACTAAATCCTGCCTGGTTATAAACTGTTTTCTGTTTTCTCTTCCCTTGTGTTGGAGTCTGTGTCAATGTTCAAATCAGTTCTCCACAACTTGCCTGACAGTGTTGAAGATGCCTTGCCAGGGGTTTGTGATCTTGAAGCATTTCTAGTTTTGAGTTGATTCTTCCAAGTATCTCACATAAATTTTGTTTTGTTGGTTAATAACTTGATTTGATCTAATTCAAAGCATGCTGGGGTCTCGGGTCTGATTTTGTTGTGGTGACTGGTTGGGGATTTGGATCACATTTTAGGGAATGTTGGTCATGCCAAAAGGAAGATGTGTTTGGATTTTGGTGGTGATCTGAAATCAGGTGCAGATCCAGAATTTTTTAAAGGATTTGTTAACATTGTGAGATAGGACAGTTTTCCACGTTTTTGCTAATAACTTGAAAAGTTATGAACAAATTTTGACGACATCATCAGGGAATGTTGGTCACGGCACAAGGGAAAAGTAATTATATTTTGGTTGTAATCTAAATCCTTTTAAAGCCTTTGGAACAGCAGATTGAGCGGGCTTTCCTCTGGTTTTAGCTCTTCAGAACTCAGGACCATATTATAGTTGGACTGGAGGTCATTTGTTTTCAAATGTTGGTAAAATGTAAGCGCTCTCTGAAGGAAGAGCTTTGAGCATTTAAGTCCTTGAAGGAGAATACACCATCCTGTTTATGTCCTCAGGGATTTAAAAGTGTTTCAAGAATCAATCCTTAATCTTTCAATCTTAGAAAATTCATCAGTCGCATAAACTCCATATGAGCTGAACTGTGATTTTTTTCTTTTCTTTTTCTTTTTTCTTTTTACAGCATAACCTCGTGTGAAGAGACCCTAAAAGCTGTTTCACCACCGCAGAGTCGGGCAGCTGATTGACACGACTTGGCTTTCTGTGGACCCTCCTTCTCCTTCTCCCTCTCTCTCTCTCTTGCTCACCCCGCTGCTCTCCTCTCCTCTGCTCCCTCTCTCCTCTCAATCGCAGGGCTGCGCTCACTGACTCCACACCGGGAACAGGGATGCAGGGAGGGCGCAGCGCAGCCTGAAAAATGGCACCACCACGCGTCCTGTGGATCTATCCATCCTTTCCCCTCCTGTCCTGCCTGCTTCTTCTTCTTTTACGCGCCTTGTCGCCGTGCCTGGCTTTACGGAATTACCCTGAAAATGAAGGTGGGTGCCCTGACGGGGTCGTGTGCGTGTTTGTGTTGTTGTCTTGTGTGCGCGGTGCTGGATGGGGAGCCCGGGCATTCCGCTGTTCCTCTCGCCGGAGAGGGAGCGCTCTGAGGCGGCATTGACTGTTAAGTGCTCGGCTCGGCTATGAATCATGTATTAAGAAAAGCGGAAAGGAAAGGGAGGGAAAACACTGCCGGTCACGTTTTTCTCTACTCCGAGGACATTGACATTAAATTTGTATGACATATATAAACACAGGCAGCTGGAGATAGAGGGGCCTGATGAGGACATTTTTACTTTCTGACATTTTATTAATCCGCGGAACAGTTTTTCTTCCTTAAAAGTAGCTTAACTTGTACTGATTACGCCTGATCAACATTGACATCCCTGCTTGAATCTTCCTTAATCATCGATGTGCAGGAAAACACACTGATAAATGTTAAAGACTGACCCAGTCTGCAAATGAGGAGCAGCAATTACATGAAATCTGTCACACACTGCTGCTGAGCCCCTCTCACTTATTGTATTAACATTGATGCTTGGCCTCAAATGAGTCAATGCATCCACTAACTAACTACTCCTGACTGCTCACTGGGCTGAAACACGGAGGGCTGGTTTGGGTAATTTAGTGGGAAGTTGCACTAAAAAGAGCAACAAGCACAAGTTATTCAGATTTTGGTTGTTTCTGATGGAAGTTGTGGATTGTTTAAAGTGAAAAGAGGGCGTGTGTTCTAGCCTGCCAAACAGTCTGATATGAGATGATGCAGCTGTGATTGGATTGTTACTGTGTGAATCTTCTCATTCAGAGTTACCCAAAGCTCCTCTCAGTCCTCGTCTGCAGCTCTTCATCATTTTGTCTGACCATCAATACAATTCTCTGCCCTTATAGGGCTATCACTAGAATTTTAACCTTCAGTATGAGTCAGTAAGCGAATGATTTTCAACGCTGCGCAGCAATAACTGAAAGAAGGGTGTCCCAGGTCCCCAATGTTGGATATTTTTGTTTGAGATTCAGACACTAAAGTGCTACTTTTTAGGCAACACTTTACAAAAACAGACATATACAGATTGGGACCAAAATGAGGCTGTGTTTAGGGGGTATCGGATGTTACCACATTGGAACAATTTTTTAATACCCATGTCTGACGAATAGGGTGATTTTGTTTCACTTACCAAGACCAAACATTGCAATATTGCCCACATATTTATGGAAGTACAATATTGTGGAGGTGCTTGTCTTCAATATTTAAGGACTTACTCTTTCACAGATCACTTGTCTAATGAAATTAGTACTCTGAGACACTCAGTCCTTAAAGTAGCAGATGTAACATTGTTTTAAAACATATGCTGTGGAAAACAGAGTTGGGCAGTGTTTTTTTTAAATATCCCATCAGTCATTTATTTACAGAAACAGAATATTTAATTTGACTCTAATGTCAAAGCAAAGAGTTGTTGTTCTTTTCTTATTTTACCAGCACATGGTTGTTATTTGGTACTACTGCCAGATGTTGGCTGTATGTCAGTTGTTTACTGCTGTGTTTCAATGATGAAAACTGAAGGAAGAATTAATATCACCTATCATAACTTACAAAATGGTCTAATTTCATAAACATTTTTATTCAAAAGACATATTAAACTAGTGGTTCCCAAACCTTTCTTTGACTGATGAACATACTGCCCCCCCAACCATTACCATATACATCAACTTATTGATATACTGTATATTAAAAGGCACTAAACACATTATCTGTCATGCAATTTGATTGAAAAAAAATTAGCATATGTCTCGCTCGTTTCCTGCTAGAAATACATAACACAGTGTCATTGCGAGTAAAGGTCCCCTATTTACCGTCTCCCAATATCTGGTCCCAGATTTCCCAAGGTCATATTTTTTAAGCTTTCCCACTGTTTGTACCCTCCTCGGAACAGGCTGTTTCGTCTTGGTACTCATGATTTATGTCTGACCACATCCCTCTCAAAAGGCAGGGTGAGGCTTTAACTTCCCATTGTAGTGCTCTAATGTTTACTTTGGCGAAAATAGACACGTCTATACAAGCTCCCTCCAGTAGATCCACCAGTAGGCTGAACGAACACCTTGTTCAGGTAGTGGTTGCATATCCCCTAATGACATAATTAGTGAAAAAAAAAACAAAACAGACAGTTGGAGAACACTTGTTGAAAGCCAGAGTAAGCAATAGAGGAAGCAGAGGGATTTTTCTTAGTCGAGTTTGTTTATGAACGGGCCATGGATACAGATTTTTCTACATAAACCTCATTGAAAATGCACTTTGCATGATATCTATGCATTGTGCCTTAGCTTGATCCCTCATGGCAACAAGAAGGTTGAAGGATCTACTTTCGGTTTGGACGGGGGTTTCTGTGTGGAATTTGCACATTTTCCCGGTGTATGTGTACGACGGATTCTCCAGGGACTCCAGTTCTCCAAACTATAAACATGCTAGCTAGGTTATGGATGACTATAAATTGCCTTTGGTTTTGTGAATGATTGTGTGTCTTTCCGTGTCATATGAGTGGCTGGCTACCAGTCCAAGGGTGCACTCTGTGATGTCAGCGTGGATCAGCTCCAGCCCCTCGCAAATCCAAAAGGGATAAGCGATACAGATATGGATGGATGTATAATACATGACCTCTGAAAAAACCCTGCATAATAAAACTTTCAAACTGCTAGAATGTATCAACAGCTAAAGTTATGGTTGTGCAATGAAACGTGAGGGCAAGGTATGGCTCCTCATCTTTCCTTGTCTTTGTGTTAGATGCTATTATATTAATGTAATATTTTTTCTTGCCTTGGTTTTACCTGTAAGTCTTCACATTAAATTTGCCACGCTTTGCTGGCAGTGCAGTGTTTTTATCAAATCATGCCACGCTCCCTTGACATAGCTTTGGGCCCTCTTCTAGGGACAATGGGTCCCTCTTTGTGAATCATTGAGTGAAACTGTGTATTTAACTTAGTATTATGAAGTGAAATAGATTTTTGCAAGTTGAAATGAGTTCAAATCAATGATAAACCAATGTCTTTGGCTGACAGACTCAGATGTACACTGTTATATCTCCTTGAGTTGTTAATGGCGAGGTGGGGAGGCTGTTGCTTAGTGGTTATGTTGGCATTCTCCATGTACAAAGGTAATTATCCTGGTTCAAAGGTGACTGGCTTTTGTCATGTGGCTCCTCTTCTGTAGTTTGTCGCCGATTGTCTCTCTTCCCAGTGTCTGGCAATGTCCATTAGAGATGTTGAATGAAGAATGATTCATGTCAGCAGGCTGTAGTGTAAACTGTAAGATTCTGAATCAATCTTTTTTCTTTTTTTTTAAATCAGTATTTTAAGAGACAGTTGTCCTCCTATTTGAAGCGCCTGCAACCACACTGCTTGTACAGCTTGACAGTTTGTCAGGGGGCTTCGAAAGAGCACAGCTGTAACAAGATGCATGCTGGTCCTGCGGCTAAGGTTAGAACATTAGCTGCTTCAGTGACTGTATGGAACAGCAAAGAAAAAAACAGCTATCCCAACTTCATTAAAAACAAGTGAGAGTGAATTTTGTATTTTACAATGTCCCAGGTAAGACAGAGCTTGACATGGCATATTCAGTATGCAGACCCTGCAAATGTAATTTTAGTAAATCTTACACACCATCACCTGGAGTTAGAAGAAGCTAAACAGTGGCCAGTAATGATACTGACTGCCCACAATTGCACATTGCACAGTTTTACCCAGCTTCAAGTCCGAATCCAGTTCTAAATCCCTTGCCAGTTTCATTTCTAAAGTCTTATGTCTCTACAGCTTTGTAGACAATGAAGGGTGCAGGAAACAGCTTATGAAACCCATTTTAAGCGTAAATGCTGAATTACGTCCGCAAAGGAGGCTATGTTTTTGCCTTGTGAATGGAATTGAACAAAATTTTCTAGAAAGATCAGAAATGGGCCAGGTACCAATAGATAGGATTTTGGTGGTGATCCGAGCACGGAGGCAGATCAAGGATTTTTTTAATGGATTTGTTGACATTGTGAGATAGAGCAGTTTTCCATATTTTGCTAATAACTCGGTAAGTTCTCAACAGATTTGAATGACATTTTCAGAGAGTGTTGGTCATGGCACAAGGCAGAGTTGAATCGGTGGTGATCCAAATCTGGTTATGGTTCCAGGAATATATTGAAGGATTTGTAATTTGTTAAAGTTTGTGTTCTTGGAGCACTTCTGGTATTCAACTATTATTTTACCTACAAATTATTTTTCTTCTGTGACATCTTGAATCTGTTTTGTCTTAGCTGTCAATTTAAAGTACACAACAGCTTGTTGTAAATCTTGATATAAGCACCCTTTGAAACAAAAAAGCTTTGATTGAGCATTATGAATTGGTCCTTACTGAAAATCAATCCTGATTCATCACTTTCAGAATTGAAATGGACTCAAATCATGAGATAGGGAACGATACACATCTCTACTATCCAGTATCTTTACTATGATAGAGGCATAAACCGCCCCCCTTTAGAACAGGTCTTTAAATTTCTTTAGATACTCCGTGACTTTCAAGATTATTTTAATGCATTATTTTTTTTATACATTCTGTAAATGCACATCAGAAACCAGAAACAGAAAGTACTGTAATTTTTTTTTACAAAGATCCTTTCCTCACACAATCCTAATACAACCCCAGCTTTCATGGCACTCATTAAACCATCGAACAACCTAAATTGGACACACTTTGACGGACCACACACTCTTTCCTCAGTATATCTCCAGTGTGTTCGTATACATGCTCGCTGAATGTGTGTCACAGCCCCGAGGATTTCAAACAGAACAAAGCAGGCTCCTGAGGATAGATAGGGAGCGAGAGCGGAGGAGAGAGAGGGAAGAGGAGTGTTTTTAACCAGCGGGAGACGACGCATGTGAGGGAGACACTAACACGCAGCTGAAATATTTATAAAAATAAGTAGAAGAGATGAAACATACTGAGCTGAAGAAAACTGTTGATTTAGATAGATGGGGAGGGGGGAAGGTCCGTATCTTAGTGTTCAAATGAGATTTGTGCAGGTGATTGGGAGGTTAGAAAGTAATTCATGATGATCTTTCCAGGTAGTTTTGTGTATATGTGACTCACTCGCTCTTTCATCCTGCTGTGTCAGACTATTGGCCCTAATTGGCACCTTTAAGTCAGCCGGGGTGTGTGTGTGTGTGTGTGTGTGTGTGTGTGTGTGTGCATGTGCCCCCAATGGGACAGTAATCCAATGAAGCCATTTTCGTCTGCCGTGCACTCTGTTTCTTTTTCTTTACCTTTTGGGGCCTGCTAGTGTCCCTGCTGCGACTGCCCCCTTAACAGAGGGATTGCTCTTTTATCAAGCCTGTGTGTGTGCGTGTGTGTGTGTGTGTGTGCATATGCGTGCATGCGCCTCCGTTATGTCTATGAGTGTGCATATTCTCCACCCACGCATCGCTGTAGTCGTGTTATTCCAGGAAAATCCTCCCTCAGAGTCTGTCTGGTTGCAGAAGCGAAGCTGTCATAAAAAGGAGAGATACAGCTCTCAAGGCTCAATTAAGAACACAGGCCCTTTGATGGAGCTGATAGTGTTTGCAAGGGAGACAGTGTTAAGCTGTCAACAAGCTTAGTTTACTACCAGAGCTTTTGATGTGATTCAATGTAGTCGGCATTTAGGGGGAGTATAGCTGCGGGATTGGACCTCTTCTGAGGATCGGTAGGAATGCTTGAAATTCTAATTGCAAACAAGGGAACATGAAATGGAGTCAGAATGGGTTCATTCAGAAGCTGTTGTGATGAGAACCTCCTCTAAAAGTCTTTGTTAAAGAGGAGATAGAGCAGAGAAGGAGTTTGCAGTGTACCAGCAGAGGGAGCCCAACACCCCGGTCTGTCTGCACCCCAAGGGCTCGCTGATGTAACAGCAGGGTGGGTGCTCGCGGGTCTCACACGGCTCTCTTTTGGTCCTGCAGTCTTCCTCCCAGTCTTCTAACACAGACTCACAGCATGTGTCTCCTATTTATGTTGTAGTTGTTTGCACCTTTACTCCTCCTTTTCCTCTTTTATTTTTGCATCATCCTCGTGCAAAGCTGGCAGGGGAGAGGAGCATCACTTCTTTCTATTTTCGGGTCTTCCCACTGACTCTAAATATACCCCCTCAATCCAAGAAAACATGGTGGAGCAGTACACTGCTGTGAATGTCTATTAGTGTGTACTTTATAGAGGCAATTGAATGACTTGAGTCAAGATTCTGCTTGAAAATACACTAGCCAGCCACTTTATTAGGTACATCTTGCCAGTACAGGGTTGGACCCCCTTTTGCCCCCAGCACTTCCTTGATTCCTCATGGCATAGATTCAACAAGGTGCTGGAAACATTTCCTCATAATGACATGATAGCATCCCACAGCTGCTGCCCATCCATGATCTCCTGTTCCTCCACATCCCATAGGAGGTCTATTGGATTGAGATCTGGTCACTGTTGAGGCCACTGGAGTACAGTGAACTCATTGTTACATTCAATAAACCGGTTTGAGATGATCTGAGCATTGTAATATGGTGAGTTATCCTGCTAGAAGCTGCAATCAATAGATGGTTACACTGTGGTCATAAAGGGATGGACATGGTCAGTAATCCCAAAATGATATTTTGAATATCTAGGTTGTAACAAGTATATAGAACAAGTATATAGACGGAAATCAAATCCAGTTGAGAAATGATAACAACTCCCTCAAGGAATCAAATCACGAGTCTTTTTGCAAAACAATGCCCCTATAAATTCCTTCACGTTCTTCTGCGTGCCTTGTAAATCAAGGACATCACGCTCTAATCAGAGGCAGACAGGAGAAAAGATAACAAAGAAGTCAAAAAAGTAATCAAAGCAGACGGGAGACAAAAGTTGTGGCTTAATTTTTAATAAAAAGATGGTTACTGCATGGTGGAAACACCCGCAACCTGCTGAAGCATTTATCTATGCACCATAGTATTACATAACAGGAGTGCCATGTGTTTGACATTGTTGCTACTGAAAACCTGTGAAGGTGAACTTTTGCACGCACAGAAAATCAGCTGGAATTGATGAGAGAATTGTCAAAGAATAGGATCAATAAGCAGAATCAATAATTGCACTGGTATCAATAAAGTCTTATGAGTTCCCATCCTAAAAAAACGGCTATTTGAGTAACTGTAATATCAGCAAACAAATACAAGTATACCATAATGTGTCATCTCATTATCACTGCTGGTACATTTAAATACCAACAGTGTCTCATATTAAGGAGTCCAACAATTTTTTCTTGTTTCACATCCATTCTTTACAAAAATAGTCTATCACATTGAAAGCAACAAGTCAATATTTGTTTTGAGTCAGAGTTTTTGCTCTTGATGAAAACAAACAGTATTGGCATCAGTTTTGGCATAATGACGATTGTCTTGACCATGTCTGCGTGCCGAAATGGATTGTTGTTGCCATGTGATTTCTTGCTAGCGTATTATTTGAGGAGTTGAACAGATGTACTGACTGAAGTGGCCGATGAGTGTCACAAAATATGCCATCCTCACATTTTTTAGTTCTCACCCCACCATACTCCGTTAATGTAGAAAACATGGTGGAGCAGGACAAATAGAGCACTATGCTTTCTTCTGCTCAGAGTGTGTTTATTAGAGAGTACTTTAGAGGTAAGGCAATGATTAAAGTCTCGAGTCTGCCTGCATGTGGTGTGCAAATGGATTTGTAATTGAGTAAATGATTTAGGCTGTATTTTATCAGGATGTTAAAGCTTCTGTTAGGAATTTCTATCTTGCTATAAAACTGTCTTAAAAGAAATATGCTGCCTTTTTGTGACATACATATCAAACAAGATCATTAGGACTTAGATGCAGTATTCACAAATGGCTATTTTTAAGCCATATGTTTCTAACTTCACAATCAGCTTCAGGATGCCCTAAGAGTCTTTGTCTACACTGTCATGTAAGTCATTCATAAAAGGATTCATATCACTTAAAATGAGTAGGATAAGACATTTTGTCAGAGAACAACTTCACACATACAAGCTATGATCAGCCAAAAAGGCAGACTACTTTGTCCACTGAGTAGATGCTAAAATCAACACCAATTTTCTCCATTTGTGCTTCCATGTTTTATGCTGTCATTAGTATTCCACCTAGAGCAAATAGCTTGAGAAATGCTAACAAAAACTCTTTTGATGAACTTTAAAGGTAGCAAATTTAGCTTCTATTCTAGCAGATTTTCCCAATAACCCCTTCAAGTTCAGACCTGCTCAGAACAGGCTGTTTTTGTGCAAATCCTCTTTAACTGTATGTGACCACAACCACCTCACACAGTGGATGTGGCCTTAACTTTACAACACTGTGCTCTAATGTTTACTGTGGCCACAATGTCATCCCAAGATAGGTTCCTTACACTGAAGCTAACCTCTGGGCCAAACAAGCACCTCAGTGAGGAGTAGGGCTGAACGATATTGACAAAATTTCATATCTCGATATTCATGCCAGATATCTCGATATCGATGCGATACGATACGACTACGGGTTTGGTGAAAACCAAGCATTTTTCAAAAAAATAAAAACATCATGATACAAAACAATGTGGAAAGTGCAGTTTTAGCGCGGGGGAAATCTATATTGTTTATATCGTTGCTTTTCGATATCAATATCTTGAATGTTCATATCTCGATATTGATACGATAATGATATATTGTTCAGCCCTAGTGAGGAGTGTCTTCAGTCTGGGGAGGCGTCATATTCTGGTATGACTTCACCAGGGGACACTTTTCAGAGGAATGTTTTAGCACATTTTCTGAAAAAAGAAGAAAATTCATATATTTGAGTTTATTCATGAATTTCAGTTAAAGTTAAAACATTAGTTTGCAATACTGAAAGAGTGAACTATTTGCACAGTCTACTTTTAAGGTCAGTACTTTTAGTTTTACGTGTTTAAATATTGTCAAAGGCATCAGCTAAGTGTGAAATAAATATGTTGCGTTCACCTTGAGTTTTGTCATCCTTGTCCCTGATTGGTTTATTGAGTGACATGTGATGTGTAATAAGGAATTGTTGTTGTTGTTGTTGTGAAGTAGATAAATGGTGCCTGCCAGTAAACTAATGCTGAGAAATTTAACTGTCTCCAAACTGCTGTTCTTTTGGAGTAGAGTTATCCTTCCAACCCACATCGAACCCTCACGTTATAGGAGGTTACAGGTGCATATTTTTGCAGAAAAACATTGAAAAGTGTGTTTTGCATTAAATAGGACTGTCAAATTTTGTAAACTCTTGTGCCCCCTGAGGACATCTTATATTACATCTTATATTGGCTGAACTTGTCATGAACATTAGTGAGTTTTTTCTAACATAAATGTCTGATGTTCACACAATTAATCTTTGGTCTTGGTACATCTTTAAAAAAGTTTTTTTGATAGTCTGCTGTCATTTGCCTGATGAACATTAATGGTGGGCTGACGTGCACGTAGCATAACTCGGCACAATCAATCAGTTACCTCTCTGACGGTAACACAGAGGCTTTAGTGTCACTTTTGTTACCAGCTAGGATCTCCTTTCACAAGGTTACCCACGTGGGCTGGATTTGGTTGTCAGTAAAACCTTGAGTTCTGTGCTCCTGGTGTTTCTATACTTCTGTTAAAAGCTCACGTGAGGATCTTTTGGAAGATTGTGAAACCAACTTGGACCAGTACATCAACACTCAGTGTAATAATCTTTCTGGTTGATTCTTGATATTGTTATGTGTCTCAGACTAGGCATGAAACAGCATGTGGCTGAAAAAGCTTTTGGGAAACAGTTTACCTTGATAAGATTTCTGAAAGTAATAGATTTATTTGATGGTAAAAAAAATACTCCTTGCCCTCAGAATTCATAAAATTGTCACGTAATAGAAATCCCTCATGGGAACTTTAATTTGTTTTCCATCTGCACTTTAGCTGTTGTTTTATGCTTTGTCATGGATGTGATGCCAAAAATAAAGTGCCAATAAAAAACAAGCTTAATTCAGAGATTATGCAGGGGTCTGGGGAATACTCGAGTCTGATTTATCCATTTGTCTATTTAAAGCACCTGCGAGGAAACTTGCGATGAAACAGAATGAAAATTAATTTTGAAGCCTCTTAATATGCCTCAAAAGCAAACAAGGTCATTAGTATTACATCTTATACTATATTTTAGATTATTCCCATAAGAGACCTCATTATTTATAGAGCACCATTCATACATATAACCATTCAAAGTGCTTTACAGAATTAAAAACAAAAAAAAAATCACATCATGAAGAAATTTTAAGATTTGAAATTAGCTGAAGTAAGACAGTAAAATGTAAAACATTGGAGAACTTCTCAGTGTTACAGTGTTGGATGGCCATTCATTATGCTATGAGATAGAGGTGTGTCTGTGTTATTCCCGGAAGTCTCTGTTCATTCCATGAAAGTGATTATTGTAAAAGTAGTGTCCAATCATGACATCAGGTCCAACACCTCCCAGTGTTCTGCAATGAATTTAGAATTACACCATTCACATATGTTTATGACCTCTGCTGAGGTTATGTTTTTGCTGGCGTTTGTCTGTTTGTCTGTATGTCTGTTAGCAAGATAACTCAAAATGTTATGAACAGGTTTTGATAAGATTTCGGGGAATGCTGGTCTTGGCACAAGAAAGAGGTGAGATATATATATATAATATTTCAATACATCAATGTATTGCAATATGTTGTGGCCCAATACTATATTAATATTTTTACTGCAATATCAGGATACTTTGTTATTTAATAATTGATAGAAATTTGTGTTGTTTTGTATTTTTGTGCAGCCTGTAGTTTGTAGTGCTGAGTGGTTTAGCTGAAATTCAGCAAAAAGTTCAATGCATCAGCCTTAGCTTTTTCCTGTTTGTTGTTGTTAGTATTTTTGTGGTCGCAGTTGTTGTGTCTGTGTTGCCAGGCAGACTTTTGTTTTTCTTCTGTGAATACAACACCTTACTGCTGTGTCCCTCAGTAGCAGTGGAGCTAATGCAGCGAAGCCTAAAGACTGCAAATAAAGCTAGGGCACTCTGTGTAACTTTGTCTATGATCAGTGCAGGTCGCACTGTGCAGGATGCATGCCACTGAATAGAGGGTTCAGGTCTGTTTACTAAGTGTGGAAAAAAACAGAAGGTTTGGAGAGTCTTGAGAAATAATTAACCATGACTTTTTAAACTGTGGTTGCCTATGACGACGTGAATCATCCAATCCCTAGTCTGCACTGGTAACCTGCCATGTTGTATTCTATTTTAAAGGCCAAATGACTTCTTTATTTGCTTTGTTTTGGGTTGCTTCTTTCCAATAGTTTTCTTATTTGGTTGTTGTTGACTGATAATTTGGTCTATTTCAGGGGTGTTGTGTTCATGAGCCTGTTAAGGTTGTGTTGGGGGCTTGCTGTGATCCTGAGGCTTTCTGGGCCATTTTATGTGATTAAGATGAAGCCTTTGGACCACCAGGTTGAGAGCTTAAATTTAAAACAAAAACTAGAATTGCCATTTTCCTTGATTCAATTTCCAAAAATTGTCATGGGAACTGATAACTTGAGAAGAACATATTGAGAACTGCCCTGTCTCACACTGTTAAGAAATCCTTAAAAGAAAAGTCCTGGATCCACATTTGGATTCAGATCACCACCAAAACCTAATCATTTCTCCTGTATTCCACGACCAACATCCCCTGCAAGTTTCATCAAAATCCTCAGTGAACTTGTTGAGTTATTGGCAAAAAATGTATAACTGCCCTATCTCAAACTGTCAACATTTGAAAGAACACTGAAAGAAAATCAGGATCCACATATAGATTTGGATCACCAGCACAATCTAATCTTTTCGTGGGTGTTCCTTGACTAACATTTTCTGAAACTGAATTAAAATTAGTTAATAACTTTTTGAGTTATTAGCAGGAATGTGGAAAAGTGCCATATCTTCCAGTGTTAACAAACCCTTAAAACTATTCCTGGATCTGCATCCAGATTAGGATCCCCAAAAGAATGTCAGCAATTGTTTATTATTAGGCCATGACCAGCATACCCTGAATATGTCACAACAATCCATGGAGAACTTACGAAGATATATGCCAAAAATGTGGAAAACTGCCCTATCTTACAATGTTAAGATGACCATAAAATATCATGGATCCACATAGGTGTTTGGATCACCACTAAAATTTGATCAGTTCTTTCTTGTGCCATAACCAACATTCCCTGAAAATTTCCTAAAAATATATTCATAGGTTTTCAAGTTATCCTTTTAACAAATTAACAAACACTGGCAGAACCATGACCTTTTTGGCTGTGTTAATTAACAAAGTCTTAGGATTAAAAACTGCTGTAATGAGCAGTTTTTGTCATTTTCCTCCTTATTGCCATGTTTATTTTCTTAACTCCCACTAAAACTTAATAATCTTAAATCTAAAAATGTCATATATGCTTACTTTTGCACTAGTTAAGAAATACTGCCTAAGAAAGAAAGAAGACTCATAAAAAGTAAGTGAAACTGTGCCTTATGTTTTAGTCTGCAGGTTTACTATAATCTGTTAAATGCCCTCAGTACACTTTTCATTGGATTGGCCTTGGGGTGCTTAGCGAGAGGAAACTGCTCTATTGCTTTGTAAGGTTAACATGAAGGAGAGCAGTTAGTGCAGAGGCAAGCATATGTAGAGCATGCCCTCCTTCTTATGATTCACACAAGATCCTGACTGTGGTATAATGCAGGGTCAAAGGTGGCCTCTGGTTTAATTGCTTTAATCTATAATGGCTGCTTGTAGTTATCGGCAGAGCCATACCTCATTAAGTGTATGTGTCACTGTGTGTATACGCGTGTGTGTGTCTCAGAGATTGCCGTTTCTCCCGTGTAACAGCCATGACCTTGGACGGAAGAGGATATAGATCTCGGCTCTCATCAGGGCGAGACAGCAAGCATGAACACCCTCCTGTTTTTCTGTTCTACCTCCTCCACTCTAATCTCCTTCCCTATTTTCTATCAGACTCCATCTCTCTCTCTCTTTGGTTGTTTTTTTCCCTCTTTTGTCCTCTTCTGTCTTCCCTCTTTTTCAATCTCTGACCTCCACCTGAAGAGTATCAGTGTGACAGGAACCTCAAGCCAAGGTGGAGCTCCTGTACGTGCCCCACCAAACCCATACACACATGTATGCTTAGATATATGTGCGCCTGCATGCTCACACACCCACATGTACACTCATGCTATAGTAATGTTCGGCTGGGGGGCAGTTTGGTGGTCTTGGTCCAGAGAATAGTGTCACGTATTACCGGGGCCGGCTGATAGATGGGGTTATAAATACAGCTCAGTGACAGAAGGATTTTGCTGCGAGGGCTTCACCTCCTGGATTCAGAGTGTGTGTGTTAGAGAGAGAGAGAGAGACAAAGAGAGAGACTGGAATCTCAGATAAAAGACAAAAATACAAATCCACAAGAGAGTGAATCAGTGAAACAAAGAAAAAGTGTGAGGGAAAAAGAACAAAGAAGCAGACGTTGTTCTAAACAGAGGAAAACACCCATTTCTCCATGCTTTGTTGATCAGAACACCAAAAGCAGCACCCATGGAGCCTTAATGATGTGTCCTTGATGTTTTTTATTATTGTGATCTTATTTATCTTTATTTATTTATTTTTTAATACATGGTTTCACTTTCATACTAATATGATTCATGAAAGCCTGTTGTTATGCCAAACATAGATCCATAGCTCTCAATGTTAAGATTGGAAATGACACATAAGTTCAGATACATAAGAAGCATATATCTTTTTTATTGAGATATAAAAATATGACTTACTGTTTTAGCTTAACGTAATATCTATCGGCAGGTTCCTGTACGAAGGCTCTTGTCATTACTGACATTTTTCAAATGCTGATATAACCTAACCTGGCGCAGCAGGTGGACTGTTGATTACATTTCACTCGTCCGTCTGAGAGAGAGCCCGTAGAAAGTGTTTGGGAAAGGGCCGAACCTTTCAAAAGCATATCTGGCAGGTGAAAGGATGATTGATCCATCAATCACATTCATAGCGGGCCAGATGATGTAGTAGGCAGGCTCGACTGCTGGTGGTGTAAAGGATAAAATGTGAGCCACCTCGAGAACAAACTGTCAGCAAAACATATTGAAAATGGAGTGAAAATAACATTTTTATAGAGAAATTTTTGTTATTTGTTTTATTTGATAAAAAATGCAGTCTGGATCTGATAAAACTGCTCCTGAAGCTGCTAGCATCTATGCTAATCTGTGTACTAGCAGTCGCTGCCAGATGTTGTCTCAGTAGCTGTTAGCTCCTACCTCTTCCTGCTCTAAAGGATGCTGGTTGGTCTGTGCCGCTTTTCTCCTACTCACAATCGTTGTAGATTGGAGTGGGCTGCATTGCAAGGTTAGGTATAACTACCATTGGCAATTGTGGCGACTGTGGCTTTGTGATAGTTCCAGTTGTTTTTACATCAGAGGGTTTGGGTTTTGACCCAAGTCCATCAGTTGCATGTTGATGTGTCCTTGGGCAAGATACTGACCGACCCCAGGTTATCCAAAGCTGATGCAAGTGGCAACCAAACTGGTCCAGGTTCTGACGTTGTGCCTCTTCTTCAGTTTTAGAGTTGACATGTAAAGAGCTGGAATTTTAAAGCCTCTGATGATGGTCTGGGTGGTCCTGTGATTATTTTGACCTGCTTGTTACATTGTCTTAAGCACTTACATAAAACCTACAGCCCTCTTACAACAAACACATTATTTCAGTTTTAACCATTAAGGTTAACGTGTCTTTGCCAGCTTGATGTGGACTCAGTTTTTCAGGCTTGAATGACTTCTGAGTTCATTAGTGTCAAGGGAAGCTCCTCTGTGTCTCATGTATGATGGCTGCAGTGAAGTTCCAGTTCAGAAAGGACCCCCAGCCATCCTCCTGAACCCGTCCCCCCTTCAGACAAACCCTTAACTGCAGGTCAAATCACTGATCACTGGGCCTTGACCGTTTTCCACCCACCACCCTAACACACACGCCAGCACTCCAATTCTTCTCTTCTTCCCATTGCTCCTCCTAAGTCCCAGCTCTGCGCCCCCATCTGTCCTGACCTTTAATATAGCTAAATTGAATTTGGTTGTTTCCCTACCTCTTCCTCCCTCTCTTTCTGTTTTTCTCCTCTTGTTTGCTCTGCAGACTTGGCTCATGCAGCTGCTGTGAAAGGCTGATTTAACCAGCTTTATAAACAAACAGACGAGGATTTGGGTCAGTGGCTGATAGAGCATGTTTGCTGACCAGTGCCTCTATCCTTTGTCTAATGATAAAACACCCAGGGTATATTATGTTGTTACAAGGTGTGAATACTTCAAAATATGTGGGAAAGTAAAGCTGATATTCAACCACATTGCAGAACAGGCTCATTAATCTGGATTTATCTACTTCTAAGTAAGCCTGCCCTAACCAAAAGTGTTTAAATCAATCCCTCAGGATGTAGTGTGTGGAATCTGCAAATTCAACCAACCTCTGCAAATTGTGAGATTACTTGCATAAGTGTCCAATCACATTTGGGTTTATTTATGCTCTCCACTTCTATATATGTGTACCAACCCTCCTGTCTGTAAACTCTGTTCATTTAGTCTGTGTTCATGATCTGAAAAAAGCTACGAATACAGACCAAACAATGTAATACCATGAGAAGTTGGTGAGGAAATCAATATAGTTTAGTAGTGTAGTCAACAGTTTAAGCAAGACCAGCATAACATCAAAAAATTACAGGTGGTCAGAGAGCAACAAGCCCCTGCCAAGCCATTTTCAACACTGTTCAGCAAGTTATTGTCAAAAATGCGAAAAATCCGTCTCGCAATGTTAATCCAGATTCTGATCACCACCAAACTGTAATGACTTTCTAGGGCCATGACTAATATTCCCTGAAAATGTCATCAAGCTCTATTGAGAACTAGTTATTAGCTAAAATATGGAAAACTGCTTTATCTTGCAATGTTAACAAATCCTGAAAAATATCCTGGATCTGCATCTGGATTCTGATCACCACCAAAATTGAATTACTTCTTCCTTCTGCCATGACCAACATTCCCTGAAAATTTCATCCAAGTCCGTAGAAAAGTCATTGAGGTATTAGCGTAGAAATGTCCAAAACTGCCCTGTTTTGCAATGTAAACAAATCCTTTAAAAATTTGTCGATCTGGATCTTTAGAACTTTTTGGAGAAGTTTTTTAGCTATCCTTTTAACAAATATCCAAAATAACAAACACTGGCAAAAACAGAACCTCCTTGGTGGAGGTAATCAAAAAACAAGTTACCTTTATTTTACCTTTTCGTATTGTACTACAATTGGGGAAACATTTTAAAAATGTGATAAATTATACTGTGAACCCATTATCATAACATATGTCCTTGGGTGAGTTTAGTGTTGCGCAACATCCCTCTTAAGTCAGTTGTGCATTTTCATCTTTCTGTTTGATTGTGTTTAAATCAGTGAAATTGGCTGCACTTTGACTGACAGGGGCAGCAGGGGGGGCCGACAAGCAGCCACACAGACAGACAACTATAGCTGTTGTGTTTGTATACGTTATATTGGTGTTTACTCACAGCGACAGACATGTCAGGGCACACTCTTATCTGACATGTGATTTGCTAACTGCCTTCACTGTTGCGGCTCACTCCTGAGATCCCTGGCCAATTTACCCTCCTGTGACCAACCACTGTGTGACAGATGTGAGCACTTACGCCATCAGCAGCAGTGTCAAAGAACTAACGAAGCACTGAGAGAGTAAGAAAAGCCAAAAGTATGGGCACATAGAATTTTTTTGAGAATAAGCCATCTCATGTTCCATTGAAAATAAGGGCTCACTTCCTTTTCAGTACACGCTTCTCTAATTCACTTCTTTAAATGAATAGTGGGATGCAATACAGTCAGAGCGTGTGTGGAGGCGTATCTCTGAATCCTCAAGGTCTCTGCTGTGCGCGTGTGTCATGGTTGATATTGTTGAGTGTGTTTGTTGCTCTTTGCCCTTGATGAGTTGGTGGTACTCTGGTGGATGAAGCTTATTAAAGAAAAACAAGTGTATGGATGTGACTGGGAGTCGGAGTTCAGCGCTGTTACCACTCAACCCCTCATGCACCCACATCCCCATGCCCACATACACACATGTTCCCCCAGCCTCTTCAAGCGACAAACTAGGGCAGCGCTCCTGTCACAGTCTGTCAGAATGGCATCTTTTCTGTTCTGCTAAAGCTGCCACTGTATATGAAACAGCAGAGTAGGCTAATGTACCTCCTGTCAAAGGGGATGGGGGAGGGGGTTGCCCTTAAAATGCAAACTCAACGGCACATACTTCATTACACGCAGATTTATTTTCATGAAATTTAAGTTTGTACACCATCTGCCTATTTGATGATGATTTTTCAAGACATCGCAACACTAAAGCAGCGCTATGTTAAAGAGATTTTTGCTGTTTGGCACAGTTTCATAATTTTGTACAAGTGTAAAATTGTGTGTTGAGTGTACGTGTTTTCATTTGATTTGACGGTTCAGATATTTAAGTAATGATTACAAAAATTCTATCTTATTGTTTGTCCTGTAAGTGTCGTCTTTGTCTCACAGAGAGGGAGAATCACAAATAATTTTTTGATTTATAGTTAGGATTAGGGATGATAGTCATTAAAAACTAGTTGAGTAATGATTTTCCCATATCAGGGGGGTCCAAACTATGGCCTGCAGTCCTTTTTTTAACTGTTCCACACCTAATCCTAAAACTGAAAGGAAATGTGGCTCACTTTATAACATGAATCTGCTGCTTACTGGCTAAATATGGACAATGGACCAAAGAAGCACAAAGCAGTGCAAGCAGCAATCATTTTATATTTTCCACTATCTGCTATATCTTGATAACCTGACACACCAGATGGACCATTTGATGTGTTTCACCCGTCCATCTGGGCAACAGCCCTTAAAAAGTGTTTGGAACTGGGTAGAACTTTCAAAAAGCATATCAGGCAGTTCGACGATCGTTCTGTCATTCACATTACGGGCCAATTAGATAATATTGTAGGTGAGTGCTACTACTGCTGCAGTGTAAAGAATGAAAGGTGAGCCCCTTCATTGAACAAACTGCAATAAGATAAGATACTACTTTATTGTCTGATGACTCAGAAATTTGTTTTGCATCACCAGCTCATCCATCATCACAATGTCACGTCATACATGTTGGAAGTGGAACAAAAATATCCTTTCTATGGAGAAGTGCTTTCACTTTTATTTGTTTTTCATTTAATAAAGAAATGCAGTCCAGATCTGAAACAACTGCTGCTGAAGCTGTTAGCGTCTATGCTAATCTCTCTGCTGTCATCTTGCATGTAGCTCCCACCTCTTCCTGCTCTAAAGGAAACTGGTTGGGCCATCCCACTTTGGGTTGCTCACAGTCAATTTAAATTGGAGTTTCGAAAGATGGATCTGCTTGATTACAGACATTGAATCAGGCAGGTTCACCCTAACCCATGTCATAAAGCCTCTGTTGCCTTTAATGTCCATTTCTTTCGCCAAAGGACAATATTGAAAAGCTCACTGAGCAACTGAGCATGAAATAGTGTAATATTATCATGATAAATGGTCAGTTATCTTGTGTTTTATCACAATGTATTGCATATCATATTGCATATTGTATTGCATATTGTATAAATGGTTGTGTGATGTATGTTGCTGCATTGACTGTGCATTGTTAAGTATCAAATTGTGTCAGAATTTAGTTAGTTGAGAATTAAACACAGCACACCCGTCTTGATATTTGATTTTTAAGACCTAGAGCTGATTAACAGCGACTGTAGTCTAATAACATTCATTGTCATTGATTTTATTAAATTCTACTTCAAATTTTTATCTACAGCTCACCTTCAGCTTGTGAAATACTTGCTTCTCTTGATTTAAGACGTAAATTTTCTCTCTCTGGGATCAATACTTTTTATATTATCTTATTCTATTGTTAATATAATTTGCAAGGGTTTCTTTTTATTAGAACAGCACTGCAGGTGTATCAAATAAGCAAACAAACTGGCTCTTTAGAAATCTTGAAACTCATGAATTATAAAATGTTTCAAATCGACAGTCCCAAAGAATGAACTCATTCATACTGGTATAAGAGGATTTTTATTCATGAAGGTCGTGGTAAATGTAAAATGAGAATCAAACGTATTCATTAAACAGTGCATACAGAAACAAACAAATGTTTAAGAGGAAGGTAATTACAAGCTTTAGTGCGCTTTTTTTTATAACTGTGATTTACTCAACTACCATCAGTCATGCATTAAATCAAGCTAATTATACTTATTGTTGAGTTTCATCTTTGACCTTCAGTGATCTGATCTAGTCCATCGCTCATTTGTATCTCTATGTACTACTGCCGTTTTTAATCCATAAAATTCAGTCTAGCCCATATAAATTTAATTTTGTGTTTGTCCAAGTGTGAAGGATCAACATAACATTTCCCTGAAGTAAGAAAGGCGAGGTAATCGAGCTGAATCAAAAAAGAATCAGGATTAGAATTTAATTTAAAATCAATGAATTATTCATAGACTCTTTCAGTTAGCAGACGAATCTCACACTCCAAAAAGGAATAATGTTTTTCTTTCTCTGAAATTCTGCAAGATCCTCCCGGAGCCAGACAAAAACACTGTTATTGAAACATGAAATTAAAGAACTGCATAATAGGATGCGGCCACTGTGGGCGAAAACACATCCTTGGCTCACAAACAGCACATAATAGAGTCTGAACATGTGAGTGTGAATATCAATGTGCTAGATTTTCACTGTGAGGACAATACTATCGTAATTACACCTGTATGTGTGTGGAAACAAATGTATATATAAAATAACTGATAGTTTATATATTTTTGCCCTTTTTTGTAATGATACTGTATTTTAATATTACAAAATTACAAGGGATCATACAAACATTTTGATTGCATTTTACGTATAATGAAAAATACTTTTTTTTGTGGTTAGTCATTGTCTGTCCACCTTAACACTAGATGTACTATTCAAAATACAAACCTCTTCTCTAAAAAGTTTTTAGAAAATTAAACAAGCCTCCCACTAATAAATAAATATTCTTTTATCCTAAGTACAAACTATTTGTTTTGTACTTTGTTGGTTGAAAGTTTCTAAAACCAAATCTCCAACATGGGAGGTGACCAGGGACACTGTTTTTTGAATAAAAATGAAACTCATAACAAATGGAGAGAAGAGGTTTGTGCCCAACAGCACCGATGAACTATACAGAACATTTTTCACTAGTCCACCTTGGCAGCAGCCCATTGAAAATGTATAGGAATGGGCAGAATCTTTCAAAAGCATATCTGGCAGGTGATTCGACGATCATTCCATCAATCGCATTCATTAAGGGCCAATCAGATAATGTGGTAGGCAGGCACTAATGCCGTGATGTAAAGAGCAAAACGTAAGCCCCTTTTAGAACAAACTCTCACCAAAACAAGGTGAAAATTTAGTAAAAATCATTTGGATTAAGAAATGCTTTCAGTGTTTGTTACAAGAAGTTTCCCCCTGTTGCCATCATGCTCATGGCTCCTAGCTCTTCCTGCTTTAAAGGATGCTGATTGTGCCATGCCACTTTAGGCCAAGCACAATCATTGTAGATTGGAGCTTTGCAAGATGATGGATCAGATGTATCCAGCTGCTGCCCAAGGTTATGTCCACCCCTCCCCCATCAAAAAAAAACATTAAACACATGGCACTCATGATATGTAATGTCATGCTGCATTGACAAATAACTTGTGCTAGTTACTATTTTTTCCACCCATGCATGAAATTACACAATTAGTCTCAAGTTGTGTAAAACAGCGCCCTATAGTTTTGATCACTTCTGTTTACAGTCAAATCCCGTCTTTGACCTCTTTCTTATTGTCTCAGCTGACAGCCTTCAATGAGAGTGCGATATCTTTGATTTGTGAGGTATGCAGAGTTAATGAAAAGGGTTGATCCCTGGTAGTGCCCCAGGACATAAGTAAGGTTGAGGGTCTTTTCACTCAGTACCTTGTGCTTCTTTTAAATGCCTGCCACTCTATGGCAGTGGGGTTGTACTGTCAGCAACACAGATTTAGCCTCTGTTTTGCAGTTCTACACATTGAGTGTATTTAAACTGTTTTTTATTGAAAAACCTAAACTATCTTAAAATTAGCAGTGAGAGTTTTAACGTCTGTCTACAGCCCATCTCTGAATTGAACACCCTGAAAGGTTTAAAATAGAGCTCCAGTTTCAGGGTGTAAAAGGATAAGGGTTTGGTTGTTCACCTTACAAAATGGGGTTAACACATGTGTTCAATATTCCCACTGTACAGAATTTCATCTTAATGGAGGAAGCTAGATAAAAGCCTGATAGAAAAAAAAGCCTTGTGTATGAAATAATAATGGAAAGCTGAAGTCACTTGAGGTAAGGAGTGGAAGGACGCACACTAACGCACAGCTTTGATAAAAATAGTCTGAACAGAAGATGACGGGGAGAAAAACTGGGGGGGGGGGGGAGAGAAATTGAGAGCCTCTGGTGGTTTGTGGATGAGTGGAGAGACGAGTGATGAAAAGACAGCGAGACCGAAAGACTTGGTGCGACGGCAGTTTGTTCCTAAAGTTCAGAGCTCAACTCTTCCCACTCCTTCATCCTGCTCTCTGTCCGCCCGTTTGTTGCCCTGACAACACTCTCAGCTGCACTCTCAGTGGAGTGGAAGCAGGGGAGAACTGCTCGTTTGCACTGATGTGTGCGGGGTGGCATTAAAACTCTGATGGTGTGAGTGAGTTTATATTTGCTCACACAGTCAAAGCTGTTTTATTTATTCAATTAGGCGCTTTTTAAGTGAAAAGTGAGCTGGCAGCTTTTTTAACGAGAGCAGGTGGGTAGGTGTCAGATCAAGTAATTTACAATATACTGACAAATCAGCCTTTGAAACAAGAGCAATTAACTGTTTACAAGGTTAAGATCTCAAGTGACACAGTCCACTGTTAGGAGAAGGCAAAAAGGGAGACTTATCAGAAGAAAATGCTTATTCCCATGTAGGGTTTCAAAGGGGAGGACAATTTTCAGTAAATTTCTGGAAACTTTCCATGGGAAGTAAGCTCAGGAACTTTGGAAGTTCCCAAGCTATTGCAAATTGGAAACTTTTCATGTTAGTTATGGACATTTATGGGAATTAACTGGAATTTGGGGGTAATTTAAACAAACATTATCCATAGGCAGAAATCCATGCAGAATAATTCAATTAAAAATATTGCATTCAAACAGAATTATATGTAAGTAGAACTTAAGCAAGTTTTATTTTTTTAATTGAACAATCAAAGTCAACTTTACTTTATATAGTCTGTTGTTAAAAAATGTGGCCTCAATCGTCCAGGGCTCTAGAACCATCTGTGCATGTGATGGAGGATTGAACAGAAGTTTGCTATGAGCATATGATTGAGGAATAGCATTGATATTGTCAAGTATACTTGCATGATATCTGGCTGTTTTCATCAAATTTATGCTCAAATATATTTCCCCTAATATATATATTAAAAAAATGTCAAGAGCCAACTTTCAGTTTTGTAAATTCCAGGTTTATTCCCATTTATTCCCATTAATTGTCATGGAAAGTTTCCAACTTCTCTGAATTTTTTTCCCATGATAGGACAAGTTGAGATCAGACATATTTTTTGATCTACATGTTTACTAACATGTACAAAACTTATACTTTGCACTAACTCAAGTTCCTATATTCAGTTTTTATGATTGCTGGAGTCTTTTAACAGTGACTTATGTTCAAAAACACTCCAGCTTCCACTGAGCCAGCTGTATTATGTTCTGTTGAAGCTCCTGTCACTTAAAGTTTCTCAGGCAGAATGGGTCAAAGGTACTCATTGTGTGAAAACAGGAAGTTTGTTGAACATTTGTAATTGTGAATGTTCTCTAGCAGTCAACAAAGTCAAAGACATGAACCCAAGTTAAGGCAGATATGGTCTCTGAAACACAAAATAAAATTTCCTCGCAGGAGCTTGGCTGATGGAAAATGGAAACTGCATGAGAGAATTGCAAGAAAATAATTAAAAATCTGAAAAATGTAGAAATTCAAAAACTCCTCCAGTCTTGCAGAGCTTTGCTAAATTTTATTCTACAACTAAGCCCTTTAATACAACCACTGCAGTATGGTGGGATATCTTAAAGATAATGTTGCACCTAAAAGGGATAATCAGCATCTTTTTTGCATTTCTTGCTATTTTTCTCTGCACTCTCTTTTACCTTGATGACTGTAAACTGTGGCTGTCAGCATTTTCTTGCAAAAGGGAGCATAACAACTTTGGTGTGTGGGGACATAAAATCTGTTCAGCTGATAATGCCTTTTTCAAAGTTGCATGCAATCAAAACTTATGAGGCTGATACCTGCATATGACGAGGCCAGGAATTAAATCAAGCTCTTGAAAAACAAAAGTGTTTTAAAATGAAACAACATGGTGCTTAGAGTAAAGATAAATACAACAGCCTCAATAAACAGAAACATTATAATTTTTTATGCAGTTCATGCAATACATAAGAGGTTCACTGCAATTTTTTGAAAATTAGAAACAACAAATAAAACTCAATATCTGGTCTACAAGGGCAGAATGCAAGAAAAAGGCAACATTGCAGTTTCCTTTTTGAGATTTACTGTGTATCTCATTTTTTATACAACACTAAATTTAAAAATTAATTCAATTTTTATTTTTATGTACAAAAATTCAGTTTTCAAGGAAACATTTTTTGGTAGGCCTACACTCTTATTAGGGTTAGGGGAGGCAGTCGCTCAGTCTGGAAGGAGTTGGGTCAGGAACCGGAGGGTAACAGGTTCAGGTCCAGACCAAACCATGTATGGAAGTTGGTTTGGTAGCTGGAGAGGTTCCAACTGTGACTACCTGGGCACTGCTGAAGTTCCCTTGAGCAAAGCAGTGATTTCTTATCAAGAGCAGCAAGCCATCAGTCCGACATCTCTCTGTTAGTGCAGGACTGTAGGACCTGTTTTCAGGCTATGTGTGGTTGAGTATGTGAGTGTAAAGAATTTGTTTTCCTTTTCCCCCATGAGGGGTTAATAAAGTATGTCTTCTTCTTCATCACTGGAAAGCATAGACTGTTCAAAGAATGCAGAGTCATTGAAAATATGGCTCTGATCCTCTTATAATTGACCTTTACTACAGAGCAGCACACTTAGAGCAAACTATCAGGGTTATTAGTATGGGAAATCGGCAGGTTTTTCACAGTTGTGAACATACTCTAGCAATCATCAGAAGAGAATATGTATACAATCTGGACCCTTTTGTTTATCCTTGCCATAGATCCTGAGCAGGGGTTAAAAGACTATTGAATAGGGATGGGAGTTTATACGATTTTACTGATACCAATGTATTATCAATTCTTCCAATGAAAGATTTAATTTTTTATGGATTCCCTTATCCGTTCCTGTGTATTTACTGTCTGTATACTTCAGCAAGTTTCTACTGTTTACACTCTTGCTAAAAATCAAGCCAACAAAGACACTGAATTTTGTGCAGTTAGCGTCATTATTGTTTAAAACAGTGCCACGACTTTAAATAACTTATTGTCCTGTCTGCCCTGATCAGATCTTTAATCTCTTTGTTGTTGTTTTTGCTGACTGCCTTTGTTAAGAGATGTGATGTCGTTCATTTGTAAGGCATGCAGTACTTAGTGGGAGGAATTGATAAAAAAAATTGCTTTGGATCAACACTGTTGATATTGATTCCTCAAGCTAGTTTTTAATGATTCTCAACTGGAATTGGTTATCAGTTCCCATCCCTACTATTGAATGAACTAAAAAAAGTATTTTGAATGAACTGAAAAATAACATTTACTCTAAATGATCTGAAACAAAAATTATTTTGAAAGAACTGAATTATATATGTTTAAGTATTTGAAGAAAAACAACAAGTACTGAAACCATTTTGTGTTTTTTTTTTTGTCATATTTGATTTTTTTTTTTTTTTCAGTTTGCTTTCCTTTTAAGTTTCCAGTACATTATACTTTGGTTAAACTAACTTCAAGTGTCCATAGTTTTTATTAAATTTTGTTATCAGTTGTTTTTTCCCTCTTCTTTGAATTTAGCTTCTTCTGGTCAAAAAATTGTGCCCCAAAATTTACTTGTCACTGTTGGGCAGACACCTTCCTTTTCCAAAAGTGCTACTTTTCAGGAAATGAAGGAATGCTCAAACACTAAATGGATGAGTTTTATATTGTCCTTATTACAAATAATTTTTTTGTCTCTTAATTTGCATAAAAGTTTATAAAACTTATTTACCAACATGAAAGGTGACCAATAGCACTGTTTATGACAAAAAATAAATTGCAAAAAATGGAAGTAGAAGGTTTGTGACTGACATCGACGTTCTGCCGGTTACAGGTTTATGCTAAGTGGTAAACTTGAATATAGATATGTGCTACAAAAGTTAAGGCAAAATATGACCTCTTAAAGTAATTTTATATACTTACAATCTAAATCCCCTGTTTTTATGTCTTTCTTACTGCTGATCAGTAACAGCTTGTGTTCAGAAATATTGGACAGTGTCAAAATCCGACCTCATCCCTAATAGAGGGATATATCAAATAGATATATGCGCTTTTACAAGAATCCTTTTAAAGTTTATAAATCTCATATTTTTAGAATCATTTATTATTCCTCCCTATCCAGAAATGGATATTGACACATACAGCTGCATTGTGTTTCGGCATTTGTTTGAAAATATTAAGTCCTGACTTTCTGCCCACCCCTCCTGTATCAGTATGTGACAGAAATTCCCTTTCACTCTATGTAACAACTTTACAGCTCCTCTGTAGTACTTGTCCCTGAGCTGAAAGACCTCATTATGTAGTCACATATTGTGCTCTATATTGGGTCTGCATGGTGGTCTTATTGAGCAGTCTTTCTCTGTGCAGCACTGGAACCATCCGAGGGGTGTGTGAAGCCGTTTTGTGTGCGAGTGAAGAGTGTGTGTAAGCATCCTGGTGTCTTTGTGCGCCAGTCTGGCTGTTGGCAGAGCTGTTTGATTCTTGGCAGGTGGATCACAGCTTTCTCGCAGCCTGGCCGAAGAAGTGGAGACCAAACCAAAGAGAGAGAAAGAGAGGGAGGTAAAGAGACATAAACAAACAGAGAAAGGAGGGAGAAAAAGAAAGGAAAACAGACAGAGCCAGAGCAGACATCCCAGGGGGAGGAAACAGGAGTGAGAAGAAAAATAGACAGACACTGGAGGAGATGAAGAGATAAAGGGATGGGAAATATTTTGTTCACATGGTTCTATATGCACTTTAGCTTTGGTTTAGTGTTTTACTGGGGTGCTTAAGGAGTTTCTCATCTTTGAATTCTCTCCTTCTACACCAACCCCCTCCTCGGCTTTCACTCTCACAATGTAAACCTCATAGTTTGATGCTGAAATCAATAAAACAGCATGTCTCTCTGTAAGTGAACAGCACTCACAGTAAGCAGCTCATATGAATGTTAGTATGGATTAGTGCATTTATTCACCTTGAAGGAAAGCTCAGATTGGATAAACTGGATGTGTACTTATGTGTGTTTGCCCTTGTGAAGGTAAAATGATGGGATGAGCTCTGACTGAAGACAGTTTTTGTTGTTAGATGGCTGGATTAATTGTGTATTTTAGAAATAATAGATTTCCAAAACAGGGCTGCATGGTGGTGCAGCAGGTTAGTGTTCGTGCCTCACAGTAAGATGGATGCTGGTTTGACTCCCTGGGCCTGTCTGTGAGGAGTTTGCATCCCCTGGCATTCATTGGTTTCTTGTGGATACTCAGGTGTCCTTCCATAGACTGAAAACATGCTCATTTAATTAATTGATCACCCCAAGTTGCCTTTAGGTGTGAATGAATGGTTGTCTGTCCCTACATAATGGCCCTGTGATTGGCTTGCAACTGGTCCGGCATGCACCTGCAGCATCTCACTTAATGTTTCCTGGAAAATCAACATATATATATATATTTTTTTTAACAAAATAAAAATGGTTAATAATCATAATAACAATTAATAATGTGTTAATAAGTGGGGTAAGGAAAATAAAGGTTTATAATTTATAATTTTAAAAGGTTTATATTAGGTAAACATATGAAAAACCCATTAGAAAATACTGGAAGTGCCTCCACTGAGGCATTTCCAACAATGCTGAGCAGGTGATTGTCAAAAATGTGGGAAACTGCCCTGTTTTGCTCTGTTAACAAATCCTAGAAGTAAATTTGCGCTCTACATTCGGATTCATGTAGAGCACCATCAAAATGCAATAACTTTTCCCTTTTACCATGACCAACATTCCCTGAATGGCAAGAATTTCATCCAGTGAAATTGAGAACTTATTTAGTTATTAGCAAAAATGTGGAACACTACCCTTTATTGCAATTTTGACAAATCTTTAAAAAAATTCCTTGGCCCTCATCTGGATTTGAATCGCCACCAAAATGTAATTGACTGCTCCTTGTCCCATTCCTGACCTATTCTGAAAATATAATCCAGTTCTGTAAATATGTTATAGTGATCTGATTTTTGGTCCATATTGTCCAACCGTAGAACCAAAGGTTTAGCAGGTAACAAAACAGAAGTATTGCTCAGGGTCGCACCGTATTATTGGTGTGATATTGGCAACGATTAGAGTCCAATGGCCACTCTGAGTATATATACCATTCTGAGTAGAATTTCATTTTTTAATGAGTTTGACAATAATGCTAGTTGGATATCTTGTTACTTTGTTTGCCTTTTGATTATCAACAGAACAGTGCAGCTGTATTGTCTATGTAAATGTAAATATTGGATCAGGACTTATTTTTAAATTGGATTGGGATTGGGGACAAAAAAGCTGGAGTGCATCCCTACTCATGTATGAACATTAAGTTTGTAGAGTTTTTGCATTTCAGTTTTAGATTGAAAGGATGTAAGCTGTAAAAGTATGGCTGTAGATAAGTAAATCTGTGTTTGTAGCTTTTGAAAGGGTAGATGATGCTTGATTTAATTGTTACTTTTAAAAACACATTTTGCATATAACAAAGGTGTTGTGCAAAACTGTTGTCTTTCAGCTATTTCTATGTATTGGTTTATAGAATATCATTATTCGATTTACTAATATTATATATAGGTAACAGCTAAATTATGTTTTGAAATATCAGCATATTGGATTAAATATTGTTAATGCTTCATGCATCTGTTGGTGCTGTAATGTGTGAGTTGAGAGGAAGAGAGAGAGATGTCATTAGTCCAAACATGAGCAGGTCTGAGTGACTGAGTGATAGTGATGAGTCCTTGTGTTTGTTATTAGGGGGAAAAGCAGGCCTGGTTTAGATGACACACTCGCACTGCACACTCACACACACACTCTTACCCCAATCCCTGCTGAAAGCAAAAATAGATCAAGAAGTAAAACAGGCTGCAGCATAAAAATGACTAATGGACAAACAGATGAAGGTGTGGCTTTTGTTTTCTCTTATGGATGATTTATTTTCATTATTTTTCTGTTTTATTCTTGTTTTGCCCCACTGTCACACACAAGAACACACACATATACACTTATATAAATACAGTATATGCATACTGGCTGTGTCAGCAGACAGGAAGCTATACATAATTGATGAGTGGAGTCATTGATTAGAAGTGATAAGTGGTATTGACAGGAGGTGTGAGGAGGATACAAAAAGTGTTGATGTGTAGCTTTACATGTGTGTGTGTATTCCCAATGGGTTGCAAAATGGTTTTAGAATATGTAATGACCTCTTCAACATTAGCTTACTAAACAGAATTTTAAGGTGAGTTTCTGCATGATGAGTGACTCCAGACTCAATCAAATATCTTTAAAGGGCCAGTTTGTGTGTAAACTTGCTCTAAGGCCATTTTAAATCTGCAGATAGTCTATCACTTTTCTGCTTTTTAGTAAGTGACAACATGTTACTGTGTACAAATTCACCAAAAATAGAGTTAAAAGACTAGCGCTAAATGTTGAGTAAACATGTCAGCCTTGAGAGAAATGATGCATTGTTATAGTTCGGAGCTAGCAAAAATAGCAAAAATGCTAACAAGGAGACATGCGGTTATCGGGCAAATTTAGATTATTAAAGTTTAATTTAAATTCACTTTTAAGTCGTGTTTCCTAGTCTGAAGTCAAGGAAATAGTCAGAAAAATGTCAATATTTAGCTATTTAAAAAAAAACAGCAGTATTTAGGAATTCAATTCTGTGACTCTGTAGTTTTCTCTGAAGGCCTCTGAGTGTAACTGCACTTTCAAACAACATTCGTTTGTTGACATAGAGGGGATGGTAAAGCAGGCCTGTAAAATGTTGTGAGAAATCACTAACCATATTGATTGATCAGAGACAGTATGAATATTTTGATATGTAAAGATATGTCTGTTCTTGTGTCAATATCCCATACTTTAAAAATGGCACATATGGGGTATGTGTGTATTCAGCTGTTTCCATAATGCTGTTACCACATTACCAATTTCAACCAATGTTACCTGAAGTTTGTGGCTTAAGTGCTTTTTCTTGGAGAGGCTAATTTATTACATGCTATTCCAAAAAAAAAAAAAAAAAAAAAAACTTGAAATGAAGTGTAATACTTGTGCCCATAGGTGTCAGTTTAGGGGGGGATGGGGGGAATGTGTCCCCCCAATTTTTTGTCAGGGGGTCATTTTGTCTCCACCACACACAAATCCTTCACATGGAAGCCACTGTAACCCCAGTGACTTTCAGTAGTATAGAAAATTCTGACGCTCCTGACCGCACCATCCGCATTCGTCCGAGAGTTGCAAAGAGTCGCAGCAGACCTTTGCGAGGATAAAAAAAAAAAAAAAAGTGCAGTAAATTTGCGTCTGTACCAAGTTGAAGCTCCGACCCAGAGTGTGCTTTTCCTTCTGTTAATACCTGTGGTGAGTTAGAAAACTTGTTTGCTTGTTTAACACTGTGATTATCCCATGTAATAAACACATGCAAGTGGGGTGTTAGTTTGTTTTGAAAAGTGGATATGTCCTCGAAACACAACAGAAGAAGAAGAGGTCATGACCCAGATTAACCACCCGTGGCGGAATTTGACTCGAATAATTAAAGATAATAATAATAATAATAATAACAATAATAAATGTTTCCAGCCTACAAACAAGAAAGGTTAGATAAGAAGGCTTCATGTTGTGATTTGTTGTTCTTCCGCTGCTGATTCACTGAGTTTTTGTTACAACGTTTGAGTCACGACACTGATCGTTGTGATGGCATTTTTTGTGGGCTGGCTAACTGTGTTTTTGTAATTTTTCTGTTTACTCCTTGAGTTGCTTTGTGTTAAAACTATGTTGGATTTGAGTGGAAATGGCTGGTTAGGCTTGTAGTCAAGATTCTCCCGGTCACGGATATACTATGTGGTTTGTATGGGTTGTCATGGTAACAGCATGTGCTCCGATGTAACTCCAACTATGGTCCCCAGTGACCTGAGGTTTATTCTTTTATATTCAAAATGGCTTAACCTTTATCTTATTTGTGATGAAGAGAGTTGAGTTGTTTGTTTATGAGCTGTCCCTGAGCTGTAAATCGTGTTGAATGTTAGGTGAAATATTTGACCGGCTAATTTCAACATGAAGTTCAACATTGTTGGGGATTCGTAGTTCATATAAAAGTGTTGGCCCAGCTCTCAAGAGGTTTTTATTCAATACATGACAATCACTTAAAACATGAAATAAGTCTACGCATTTTATAGTAGCCATACCAACAGTAAAATCAATTATGGTCATCATCCCAAGCACTTCTCAAACGCATTGCCAATAGCCCCCCCCCACTTTTCAAAACAAACTGATGCACTTGCTTGTGCTCCTGTGACGTATTGCCTCCACTATGAAAATTGTGGAGACAAGTTGGCCCTCTCTTTGCTCTGTCTTCAGCGATGGTAACAGAGGCTTGATATTGGAGAGAGGGGTGCATGCAGACTCAGCAGGTGACAGGAGTGCTGCGAGTGAGTCTCTCTGCCTTTGTGTGCATGTGGGGGCACACACCGTGTCGCACACACCGTGTCACACACATCCAAGGCATATTGCAGCATGAATTGGCACAGATGTTATAGCCTTTCAGTATTAATGTGAATGTCTCTTGAATGTCTCAAGGTGTAAATATAAAGGAGCCTTGTTGTGATGCTTTTGCATAAAGGCACTGGGAATTAGGCTACTGTCTCCTGCTTCGTCTTTTAGCCCGAGTTCTTATGGAACAATGTTTACAGACAGGCAAACTAGTGACTCTTTGTGGCTGAATGTAAACTCCTACCATAAAACAGTACAAACTTCTCATGAGATAACTGACTTGCTGCCAAACTTACATAGTGCTCTATGCGGGTGACTTGTGAGATTTTATAGAGTGGGGAATATGACATTCTCTGTGTTTGAAGTCCTCATAGCATTAAATCAACATTGAAACTGCTAGTTTAAGTTAGAGAAATTGTATATATTGTAGCTTCGGTTGTCACCACGTAAATATTTTGAAGTTGAAAATTAGCGGTTCTAGCATCCCAGCCCTTTGATTTAATGTACACTTGTCTGAGTGGAATTTGGTCACTTTTTGCTTTAGTTGAATAGTTTTTAAGAAAATATTGTCCCAGTGAGATGCTTTGCTATCTTTTAAAAGTCTTCTATTCACACCTGAGTTGTAGGCTATTATGGCAGTAGACATTATCAATAGCCACAAAGGCTGTTGGTGACAGGTGGCTGTGTTTCAACAAAGACAGAATGTTTGATTAAAATTACAGGCCTGTATTTCTAAAATGCATAAAGAAAAGAATTGGTTTTACCCACATGAAAATCTGGAGCTAAATACTTACTCATCTGACTTCAGCATACACAGAGGGGAAGGAAAAATGAAGTAGAGGGACTTGACAGAAAATGACAGAGCACATGGTCAGGGTTAAGAGCAGAACCCGAACTCACTCACACACATGACCTGTGTATACACCACTGGCAATAGCTAGCTAACAGCAAACATGTAAGCTACAGGTGGTAAATTGACTTTCTATAGGAAATAAAAACAGACAGTTGAACTGTCAGATTCAGTCCTCTATAAAACAGGACGTTTCTCAGATCAATAAGAAAGTTTTGCTTAAACAATTGTTGTTATTGACTTTATCCTTGTTTTTTTTCTTTGTGGAATCTGAAACTGGTTTTCCAATATCTAAGAATTTTCTCTATTGTGTTCTCTGTAATGTAAACAACAGCTGCATGAGGACAGTGTAGGCAGTGTATCTAAGCAAGATAATCACAATAAGGTCTTTGTGTCATCAAGATGAAGGAACAAACGAACTTTGTTTTTGTACGGACAAATTGAAAGTGAATCTAAGTGAGATAATTCATTTTAAGTGTAAAAGGAAATCTATACATCTCAATTGTACTGAGTGAAGGTTGGACACATAAACTCAGTTGTGAACCTTGATATGATGGATGTAATGGTCAAAAGTGACTGTTTGGTAAAGTGGTTTAATGGACCCTTTACTTTATCCCATTTTTGTTAAATGACAGTCTTTATGAAGCATTTGGATGGCAAATCCCCGTTAGTGAGTCAGACAGGATAAAATAATCATAACTGTATGTGAACTGGCAATTTTGTTGAATTTTGAGAGGCTTGATGAGAACAAGCTTGTCTATGGGCAGAGCAACATTGTACAGTGTGTGCCTCCCTGTTGAGTCCGAAAATCACATATTATTATATCATTATGTCCTTTTTGTGTGCTACTCTAAGCTGAGCAAAGTAGACTAAACGGTCTTAAGTGTGTGTGAATACACACATAAGCTAGACGCTGCCTCTGACCTTTTATTGCTCACAGTTCTTCTTGGTGTTCCTGTCTCATCCCTCTTATTTATGCAGCTCTGTTTCACCTGTGCTGCCTCTCTGCGTTGTTAGACCATGTGGACTATTTTCCGTAGAAGCTGTCTTCTAATGCAGGGAGCCGACACATGCAGAAATGTCATGCTGCCAAATGTCATTTACATTACATCTGCATTTTTTAAATGGTTTACACTATTGAAAAGTATCTAAGCTTGTACCACCCTAAAGAAAAAAATCCTAACAACATGAACAAAGAACCTTAAGTGTCCAATTTAAATTTTTTTCTCTATTGCCCAAGATTTTTTGTTGCTTCTTTCAAATCTATTGGGACATTTTTATTGATTTTTGTCATTGCAAATTAGATTATTAACTTTACTTGCAGTTATATATCTTTTCTTTTTTTAGTTTTTGCTGTTTTTCAAACTTATATAAATATTAAATATCGAAATGCCACCTTTCTCTATTAAATTTTAAATTTTGGTAATACCTGTTTTTTTGTCTTATTCCCTAAACTTCCCTAAATGTATTAGTTTGTATCACATAAAATAATTATAATTTGAAAACAAAATTACAAACTAAATAATTTTCTCTAAATCAACAGTAAATGCTATTATTCTACATTTTTTAAAGTCATTTTGACATCGGTCTGTGTGTGCTGCACACAGTGATACAGCATGACAGTTATCTACTTGAATTTCTTCAATTTCCACTACAACAAATTTTGGTCTGGGATCAATATAAAAACTGTGTTGTGCAAAGTACTCTTGTAATGTCTGTTATACATAAATTTGTGTCCATTGCCTGTTTGCAAACCATTAACATGCTTTTTCCCATGTCCACTTTTCTCTCTATTTCTCGCTCCACTATTCAGATAATGTGTGCTCATTCAGTCCATTTGATAAAATTCCCACCGACAGTGCCATTAGGGGATATGCCCTCTTCCCTTTTTGTCTGGCCCAGTGGCTTTAGCTAAAAGAATGTGTCCAGGCATTTCTGTTAGACCACAGCAAGCATTAGAGCACAACACTCAGAACTCAAAGCCATATCCATTTCTGAAGAGGGGTGTGGCCAAACTCCATTCATAAGGACTTAAATTTAAAGACACTAAAACAGCCTGTTCTGAGCAGGGCTGAAAAAAAGGGGTTAACTGGCATTCAAAATGCAATATCTGAGCAGATTTGCAGGCAAGAAACTTAAAAATAATTTTAAAAAATTTCCTGGGGACCAATGCAAACTTGCTGAATTTGTGATTTCTACAAAGAACTTTAGTTCTTCAGCCATTATCTCTCACAAACAAATTTAAAATAGATTTTACTTTTTCTTTCAAGTCTGATGTTGTAGCTTCACAAGAGTGTCTATGCATTGAGTAAAAGTGGTATGCAGAAAGAATCACACAAGTTAAGTCCAAATAGTCCGAACACAATGAAAATAGTGCGAAAAGAATAATTATTAAAAAAAGGGGACATCCAAACCAAATAAAATAATTTGAAAATATAAAAATTATACCAGGGAGAAATATTTAGCAAACAAATCAAATCAAATTTAACACCATCAAAAATTAAAGCTGCTGATTGGCTTAAAAGCTTCTTGCCCTTGATCAGAGGCTTCAGCAGAGGAAAGAAAGACAACTGTAATTGTCTGTGACAGGTTTGCAAACTGGGTACAAATGTACTGTCAGTGTATTGTTTTTAAGTGTGCAGGAGATTTCCTGCAGATTTTAGTCATTAAAAACTAGAAATTTACTGATAGTGGTGCCTAAGACTTGATATTTCATTCCTGTAGTGTTGATATCAGATATCAATATACAGTTATATGATTTCCACAACAGTCACATGGAAGTTAAAGACTTTGGTATGATGACAATCCTAGCATGTAAGCCCTCTTCTTTGCTGCCACACTGAGCTGAGCTTAAACATGAGGATTTGGTAGAGTGAGAGCTGATGAACAGAATGAGTGTAAGAGAAAGAGAGAAGTCCAGAGCAGAGGGGGTTGGATTGATTTTTACTGCACTTTTGACTCACTTACATCCAACAGAAGGGTCTTGTAAACAGACCCCTCATGAGTGATCAATCTTATTGAAATTCAGGGGCAGAACACATTCTTACTTTTTACTTTAGAACAGTTTTTCCAGGTCCCTGCTTTTAAGAATTGAGAGTGTGCAACTTTAAAGTGATGCCGTCAGTTTAAATTGTTTCAGGTCAGTGACTCGTGCATCTAAACTGGGATCTGTGGGTTGAATGTGTATGTTCAAAGATTCCCACAGTGGGAGGAAAACCTGGGGGAGCCACGGTGTGCGTGAGAGAAGAAAGAGTGAAGCAGCAGCCTCTGCAGATGGATGCTGATTAAATATTGATGGTCAGGGGTGTTGGAGGCTTGATTACGACCTGACTGAGCCAAGGCTTCAACCAGTAAATACACCCACACCCACACACGCACACACAGGTGGAGGACCTTACTGGAGGATCTGAGCAAGTTTTTATTATGCCACCCCACTGGTCACCTTCTTTGCTTTGCATTTCATTCTCACCTTCTTGCCTCCACCCTCTCGCTTCCTCCTGTCACACAGAGATAGCACACGGGGAGAAACACATGTAAGTCACAGTCAAACATTTATTCTTCGCTCAGACACTTTGTCCTTCATATAACTTTCTGTTTGAGTGACACTCTTAACAACATTTTTGTTGTGTTATAAAACCTGCTGGGGTTCAGCATCAGGACACATTGTCTACAGTGCTATACAATGATAGAGAAAAGTTTAATGTAGCTAGATTAGAAAATAGAGACCCAGCTAGAGGCTTGCCACAATACCATTTTTAATGGTCTGTATGATTCTAGTGAAAATCAGCTAATGTAGAAACACCAGAAAAACTGAAATAAAAGTTCAAGGCAATTTCAGCCAGACAACTCGTGCTTATATTTGTTAAAAAGTTAATTGCTGCCAGAGCAAAACTCATTTTGAGTGGATGCTAAGGTGGTGGAAGGTTGGAAGCAAGAGTGCAGTACTGAGGCAGGACAGTGCTGGCACAAGCAAAGCTTGCTGGCACAAGCAAAGAAAAAACACAATGCCTCAGCTTATATAAACCTTTAATATGTAGGATGCATGAATGATGATGCTGTGAATCAGAGCAGCTCTAATTTTCACTTAAACTACCTTGCAGGCTCTAGTTTCCATTTTAAGGGCTGAAATAATTTTTTTTTTGCAGTTGAGACAATGCTTCTTCTCTCTTTACAGATAGATACTGGCGCTGTAAAGAAGGGAGAGGGGGATGTCCAGATGCAGCAGACTTTTTGTACGATGCATCCACAGCTTCTTATTTGGCCCCCCTGTGATTGAAACATGCCACCCCAAGACAGAAGCAGACAAAAAAAATTTATTGCCCCATGTAGCTGCAACACTATAAAATTCAGAGAAAAATAACTTTGTAACTAAAAATAAAATTATTTGACCAAAATATTCAGACTGTTTGAAATTATTTTAAAGTCTGGCCCCCATAAGATACAGTGGTCAACAAATTTGTTAGATTACCCTCCGTGAAAATTAGAACATAAATATTTGTGAAATCTTTCAAAAGCTTGTTTAAATCTGAACATGTTGAAGTAATCGGACAAACATTTTAAACAGGAATGAAGAATTTCTAACTGAATTCCCCTTTTTACGTCCAAATTTCAGCTGGCTCCCTGGGCTTTTCTGAGAAGCCAGAAATTAATCGAGCATAACATTTAACCTCTAAAACGAACTTTTCTGTTCAGGAATGCAAGAAACTACTTTCTTTTGTAAAACAGCACATTTGAAAATGCAAGGATAATATAACTATATTTTGACATTAAAAATATCAGTTTGGTTAAAGAGCTTCTTCATACTGGTGAATTAAAATTAAAGATATAAATGATTTTGGTAGTTATCAGTGATGTTAATTTAGAGCTGCTGTGGCATGAGCTTTACATTGGGTGGTGGTCTAATAAATTTGTGGACTGGATGTCGAGAAAAAAAGTGGCACTTGGACAAATATACCTCCATGTATATACCTCTTCTATACTTTAACACACTGGGATGTGCTTACTTTTTTAGTGCCAATGGTGGTGCCACTGCTACCATAATTTTATTCTATGTCCCTGGAGTTTTTTTCTCCCTGTGAAAACCTATAGCTCTGTCTGCACCACATCGAGTGTCTGCTTTCTTCCTGCTTTTCTTCTCTTGTCGGCGCTGTCCCGGTGTGGCTTCTGCACAAACAGAGGCCACATTTTGTTCAACACAGGAAACAGAAAAGAAAGCAGATGAGTTTGCTGCATGTGGGGTGGGAGAAAATGTAAAAACATTTTCACATGTTTTACGTGCCATCAAAACCTCAAAGAAGCTTCAAAAGTTTTACTGCCTTTTCCAGACAAACGGATGTCTAGTAGGGGCTTCATGTGGAGTTTAACTCCGTCTGAAAATGTAAATGTAACCCTAAAAGAAACTCTTGCGCTAAAGTTTCTCTGACGCTGTTTCACTCTCTGACTTTGTGTTCCCCTTGAACTACAACAGCTGCATCCCAACCACAGTCATCTTGATGCTGAAATGATGGGTTTGTGATTGCACTGCAGTTGTAGTACAACACAAAAGCCACCCTTGTAGAATTGATGAATAAATCTTGATGTTTTTCATGATTCAGGGTTGAAACAATGTTATATGAGGCATCGAAGACAGCCATGTCCTCATTACACAGATGGAAAGTATTAAATGATTTTGAAATTATGAGTCACAGTCACGTTTTGTTAATATCTTTGTTCTCTTCTCTGTGCTTTTCTTGCAGTTACATTGTTGGACTCAATGTCAGCTTTGGCCGACCTGGGCTGGGAGGCTTATCCAAATGAAGGGGTGAGTGTTTTCAGCACTACAAATACATGCATACACCAAATCAAAACATGACCCTCTCTTTATGCCCAAGCTTGCCCCAAAAGCATAAAACTGATCAAAAGTAGTGGGTTACGTTGGCATGTTGTGTTTTCAGGGATGAGTAGAAGCTCAGCTCGAGCTGCAGCTCTCAAGTATGTGTGTGTTTCAGGGAGCACCGGGTTCTTCAGTGCTTTGTGCTAAATCGGGAGTCTGCAGGGGGAATTTACAAATTATTTCCGCTGCACTGAAAACGCCGTAGCAGTGAAGCCTCCATTTATTACGGGTTGCGATTTTTGTGGAGTGAAGCGAAGGGACAGGGCGGAGGGGTAAATGTTCTTACATAAGAGGAGATGCTCTGTGTGCATGTTGGTGCTATCCCAAGGTGTGCTTTGGAGGGGCAGGATTGGGGGGGCACTTGTGTAACTAGCCCCTTTTTTTGCAGGTAGAGAGATCGAGGGAGTGTGGAGTGCAGCAAGCGAGTGTCAGAAAATGACAACAGAGACATGAGAGGAGAGGAAGAGGGCGAGAGCGTGGGGAGGAAGATCGACAAAGTGCATTCAATGAAGAAATAAGAGCGAGTTCTGTATGTCAGGAGCGACTGAATGGCACTGAATTAATTCTATTTCCCCTTGAGTCACACTTCCTCCACACTATTCAGAGTCTGTGTGTTAAATTGCAGGATGCCACACATGGTTTCATGCTTGTGTACAGCGGAGAAGTGAGCCCCGCTAGACAAGGTTGTTTTCTCAGGCATGCAGGGGTATCAAGTTCACCTTATTGAAATGCTCTGATTGTGCAGCCGTACTGTGGATGTTTGTTTATGTTTTCCTCTTTTTTTACACCACTGAGGCCCTTAGAGGAGCCGAATGTTTTCCATGTGTGCCTCAGAGGAAAGGTTGAATCTTATTTAAAAAATCTTTAAGAGTACACAAGTTTACGGAGTGGGGGAGGGCTGTGAACGCACATGTGTTGTTAGTTTACCCTCAAAGAAAAGTGTTGGACGCAAGTCAAATGTACATAATAAACTCCATCCTCCATAATATTTTTTTTCATGAGCTGTCAACACAGGAGAACTCTCCTCTGTGATTGCACACAGACATTGATGGGAAACTACATCTCTGTCAAATAAATACAACAAAGAGTTCCCTGATAACAGTGTTGATGGAGGAATTGTCTAAACAAAATGTGTTTCTCTGAGTTTTGAGGTCAAACATGAGCTTTATCAGCTGCTCTATCTGACCGCAGAAGTCGTTCAATCGGTTAAAGATGGTGCAGTCTTCTCTGTCATGGTGAGGCTTATTTTGTCTTGTGATACAGGGAGGTGATGATATCAGATGAATGCGATCCACAAGGCTCTGTTTCAGTCGGGACATTGTCGTTTAAGAAGACAAATACACATGGGTAATATACTTCCTGAATTAGACACGGTTTTCTCCTGTTAGCCATGACACAAACCAAAGTAAAAAACAAAAAAAAACACTGTCTCCCTCTAGTAAATCAAAAGTAATGTGGGGTTTGACTCAGTAAAGAATGCAGTTAAAGCTCGATAATGAAGAAAAAGGTAAAAAAAAAAAGGAAGAAGATTTGGATCAGTGTACTTCAGTGTCACTTTTGTATCTAAAAGTTTCAGAAATGGGTAGATGGTAGTGATAGCTTTCAGTCATGTAACCAGTCCAGAGGGCTTGAGGTCTAAATGAGTGTCAGTCAGCCTTAACCACTGTATGTAGCTGCAGTACAGTTTTTTTTTAATTTCTACAAAATATAAACATGTTTACATCCTATGAAACCCGCAGAAAAAATGGGATGAGAATTTATAACACCTCCATCAAGGAATCAGTATAATTTGTCCTCATCAGTTCCTTCCACTTTCATGCCTTGTAAATCAAGGATGTCATGCTCTCATCAGAATAAGTCAGCCTAAATGATAGCAAAGGCGACAAAAAATGTTATCATGGCAAACAAGATATAACAAACAATTTTGACCATACAAAGTGGTCAAAATTTTGGCTTAATTTCCGACAAAAAAATACATCCCAATGTTTGGTGGACAAAAACACCAGCAGCTTAAAAAGACATTTATCAGTGCTTTTTATAAATTTTTCCTTGGTTTGTTTTGTGCTAACACAGCAGTCGTGGAAAGTAGGCCATAGCACGCACACAGGAAAGACTGTCCTCATGGCATTAAGCCACAGTCTGCTTTTCCAGCTGCACAGGTGAGTGATGCCGTGCTCACTAGCCACACCTCATTATGGTGCACAAGTTAGCAAGCTAATCACCTGAGTTGTGGTTTTACTTGAGGCAGCAAGGAGGTCAAATGTTACACTAATATTGTGACAGACAAACTTATTAATTGTTTGACTAATGTTTAATATAAAAGGAAATAAACACAGAACATTAACAGGAGAGGCTCTTTATGGCTACAGGTATCAGTATGTGTTGTGATTACAGCAAGCAAAGAGGCCTCCAGTTAACATGGTAACTTTTGACATTGTAACACTAGTAGCAGAGTCAGCAGAGAAAACTTGCAGCAATATAAAAAAGCAGGGAGTAGCTTGGCAAAAGTGGATGTCAAAATGAATTGATAAATTATCTGTTTTAACAAGTCGGTTGAAATTTAAGAACTAAATTAGTTTTTCAACCCGTTGGTGCTGCACTATAGCACCAACTGGTTGCACTTGTTTTGGTTTAAAATTTAGCTCTAAAGGTTGCATGATAAGCCGTTAAGGTTTTTCCTTGCCGCTTTCTTATGGTACATTTTCCTGAATGTTACCCTCTGGCTCACATAGCAGCCATTACTCCATTTATAAATTCTTAGGGAATGTGGCAGGAAAAGTGCAGCTTAAGTTAGGTTAAAAAACTTCTCAATGGGGTTGCCCATTTGGAAAATTTTGGGAGCATCTGTTCAAAGATTTGTTGACAAATCAGGTCCAGAATGCCTATAAAAAAGTTGCAAGTCCAAAAATTAGAACAAGAGGAGAGTGATAAGAACCAGACTGAGAGGGATAAAGGTGCCAAGACTGTGAGAAGATCCAATGTTTCATATCAGGGGGATTATCTTGTTGACCTTTAATCTGTAAACCTCAGGACTGTTCTCAGTGAGCAGTAATTCCTACCAATCTCAGCCTACTGTCTACCTGAATTAGTTCAAAACCACTCTTGACCCCCACAGGTCACACTTAATCTGAGCCGTGCTGGGCCGGATGTGCCTGAGACTGAGCGGAGCGACCCACTTCTGTCACCGGGCAGGAGGGGGGGGTTGTTTCTTGTGAGGGACACAAAACAGATACGTCTTAATGATGTTTGAAAATGGGAGCCCCCCACCCACACAAGCATCCCCACTCCCTCTCAGGCCCTTATTACTTCCTCCAGCTCCTTTTCCTCCTCCTCTCTCTCTCTTCAGCTTCCACGCCTGTTTCCCCCTCCCCTCAGTGAACCAGAGTTTGGAGACCAATTACATCGTCTTCGTAGGTGTACACATCATATGATTGCAGTAGGAGGGATATTACGTTAAGCCTGTGAATGGTTGAACTTAAACCTCGATCTGACGTCTCTGCTTCACTTCAAAGCAATCAAGCTTCTCTGTGCTGATTGGCCAACGTTTTCTTGGGTTCAGGGAGGAGGCAGGTTTTATCCTGAAACTTCATTAGTCTTTAGACTGAACCAACACATGTAACAGTGTAGTTTCGTGTGTGTATTAAGAGAATAAAAGTTAGCGAATAGTTGATTTTAAAAGCACAAGAGAAAAAGACTAGAGGCTAAAGAAAAGAGGAGAGTGACCGGCTGTTGTTTCCACCATCAGAATGCTTACTGGTGGCATGTGGAAGTGTTAAAGTTTTGGTAGATTATTTTGCCGGGATTTGAGAATTAATAAAGATCTGAAAATTAAGATTTAGCTGAATTAGAGAAAAAGAATTAGCTGACTTTGGTGCTGATATTGCAGTCATCTAACTTTTATTTGTAAGCCAACTAGTAGCGCACATTGCTTTTTTAAGATGTTTTTGGGCCTTTTACTTGTGTTGCTTGTGGAGAGACAGTGTTCAGAGTTGGAAAGGGTGTGAGTGGAGAAGATGCAGGAAATAGGCCTTAGACCAGAGTCTAGACCAGAACCCAGGCTGCCTGCACGAGGTGAGAGCCTCAATACATGATAAGTGCACGGATGTAACCCATTCAGCCACCAGCATCCCCAACATTGCGCATGCATTTTTAGTGGAGGTGTTAGCAAAGATTCTCAAAATGAATGCAGATCTATCCTGTGTTGACTCCACGCATTCATGCAGCTTCATCCATGCCAGGACCAGCTTGTTGTCCATCAGATCCATAATAGAGGTCATCCTCAGCCAACTCCCACTTGGTTGTTGCCTGTACAAGTCAAGAGGGTACAACTTAAACCTGTAGCATAATATTGTGTCAAAAACCCTGGTAATGTTAGCCCAGTTTCTAATTGTCTCCAATGTCTTGTGTGCTGGGTGTCCTCCTCATGTAGCATGTATTCTGTTTAGGGGGGTGGGCATTGTTAAGAACCTCACGATTCGATTCAATTTTGATTCTTTGGGTGGCAATTCGATTCAGTATCGATTCAGTAAGAAGTAGAAATACACAAATAATTAGAGTACCTGTTGACAGTTTTTGACTTTTTTTTATTTTGATGCCAATGTGAACATATGTGAGATGTTACCTTATATTTTTGAGCAAACATCTGAAAATAAAAATTTGCGCAATAATCAATCAATCAAACTTTATTTATATAGCACTTTTCATACAAAAACTGTAGCACAAAGTGCTTAATAATAATAGTAATAATAGTAAAAACTTATTTGTACATATGGAGTACAAAAGTAAAAACATGACAGTTAACACTATAATAATAAATGTCCACCTGGTCTTTTTTGTCAATAAATGTGTCAGGAATTGTCCTTTTGAATACATTTTTTCACCCTTTTTTCACGAGAAATACAAGTAAACAATTCTTGCAAGTATTTGTCATTATTATGTTATAAATGCTTAAAACAGTGTGTAATTACAAGAAAATAATAAAAATGCTTTTAATTTTCAACAGGATTCTCTTCATAAACAATTGTAAATGAACAAGAAATTTTCTGAGATGACCAAAAATAAACTTCACCTATTTTACATAAACTCAAACATTTTTGTTGACTACACAATTTAGTGTCCATGTTACAGCCTGTTATATTACACCATGTCCAGGCCTTTTTTTTACTGATGATAGTCCCTGAAGCAGTTCCTGTCAAGCTGAACAACAGAGATCTCGACATTTCTTCCTCCAGTATTTCTAAAATTACAATTTATGGAATCCATAAAAACAGACTATGATGGTAAAAGAGGATAAATGCCAAAAAAAGACGTTAAAACGCGGAAAATACGGCAGAAATACGGCAAAACACAGAGAAAATACGGCAAAAGAACGAAAACACTCCAGAATGATACTAATGCTGTTGTGTTTAATATTTTACATTATTTACGCAGAAAATACTGATAAACAGCCATTAAATCACTCCCATGTTCGGCTCTCAGTCTGATCACTCTGCAAGCATGTCCTCTTCTGCAACCGGCGGCAGCTGAATAAACAGTGAAAAGGTGCACAGCGCCCCCCACTGGCCAGGAGGTGAATCAATTTAGAGGATTTGCTGAATCGATATTGAATTGGGAGGGGAATAATTGCAATGCGTTGCTGAATCAATATTTCTGCCCACCCCTAATTCTGTTTGATGTGTCCGTGGTATAGTCTAATAGTATGCTCTACCAACAATCAGAAGTTTGAGGGCTTAAGCACAGTTCTTGCTGTCACATGTGATGTTTCCTTGGCTAAGACACTTAACCCTCAGTTGCTCCCACTCCCTGGCGCATAAATGGGTATGACGTGGCAAGGATGTGTGAGCAAATGCCAATGGACAACTTACACAGAAACTTTGTCTATAAGTATGTAAATATGAGAGTGGATTGTTGTGAATGGTTAGATGTGACGTGTTGTTTAAAAGCTCTTTGAGTAGTCAGGAAGACTAGAAAGCTGCTGTATTAGCTCAAGTCCATTTGTTATTTACTCTTCCACAGCTCTTGACTGAGCCACAGTTGAGACTAATGTGTCACACCAAACCACACACCAATCATGTGAAGTCATTTCCTCACCGTAATTTATTTAGGCCTACTGCTGAGGCACTGACCCAAATTAATCACCCAAAGCATTATCTTGACTTAAGTTTTAGTGTCTGTGGAATCACCAGTGTGTAATAGTTAGTAAAAATGGCAGATGTGTTGTCTCATGGTCCGGCAAAATCATCTAGTGGGTGTGTTAGAGGATTATAGTGTCAAAATCAGTTGAATTCTTTATTATGCCTGAAGTTTAATCTGGTCAGATTGGAAAACCATTTAATGTGGTGCCAGCTGTAAACTCTTCAGCCCGTCCAAACATTATCTCACTTGTGTTTCTAGCTGAATTTCTCTCAAGTGGGGAGTGTATCATTAGTAAACACAGAGGCCAGCAGGTAGTTTCGTTATTTGTGGGCACACCTGTGCTTTTACATGAGGCAACTGTGACGATGAACAGACTCACCAGCAAGGGAAATAAGTCGCGCTACAGGAAGTGGCAGTAATCCAGCCACTCCAAACTCTGCCGACAAAGAAATAAACAAAGACATCATAAAGCTCTCTTTATCCCTCAATGACTATTCCCATAAATGCTTTAATCACCGCTCCCTGGGGACGCAGAATTGTGTGTTTATTTGTGTGCATGTGGGAGTGTGTGCGACACCATCCTGTGATGTCCGACTGGTCTCAGCTCGGCACAGATGGATCTATTTAGCTGCCAGGCGCGCCTTTAATTTACCAACATTCGTCCCTCTCCTTCCTCTTTTCTCTCTTTTTATTCTCCCACTCTCTTGTATTTTATTCTTTTACTGAAAAGTGTGAGGGTGATCACAATGACTTGTACACAATGTTGAGCAAGACTCAAGCAATCCTTCCTTTATGTGTCCAACTCTGAGCTGGGGACTTTTGTGTTAGCTGCCTACAACAGCTTTAACAATCTCCTGCCTTTACTTCCTCCTCTTTCTTTTCTTTTCTCATCTTTTTATGGCCAAGCACCAAATCATAGTGTAAATGTTTAAGCAGAAGAGATTAAAAGCACGTGAGAGTGTGGGAGAGAGAGTAATTGTGAGTCTTATGTGAGAATGTGTGTTTTTTATGTGAGTCTGTTGTAGTGTTCAGGACTTGGAGGTGAAATGCGTCAAGCCTTTGCCGGGTTGTAGGGTTGTCACATCAGATTAACCTCAAACATATAACCAAAATCTGGACTCCACTTGTCTGAGAGTTTCTCTTTGCCTTTCCATGTCTGCAGCTTTCCTTTGCTTTTTATTGGCTTGTTGTCTTTCTTTTATTTCTTTCCGACTCTCGGGTCATGTAGTGTTGGACTTTTATTTGAACTTTGGGACTTGTTACATAAGAAAGGTATTTTATTTTTGTTTTAAGGTGTGTCTTCAGTAAAGTATAGAAGAAGAAGAGTACGCACACCAGTCTGGTACTTATGAAGCATTTTATTGATCAGCTTCTCTCAATGAAAAAAACAATGTGTTGTTTCTCCAGGAGATTGGCCTATGTACATTACACTGCCTCCATTCAAGTAAAGACTGTGTTAAACGATCAAAGGAAAAAGAAAAAATGCCACTAGTTGAGCCAACATCTGTGGTCTTTGTTCCTGCCACTTGGCCCATTGTAGCACTATGACCTGGAAATACTGTACACTACTGGCTTTGAGTAATAATATTGTTAAGCTGGAAGCTTGAAGCTTGGAGTTCAGTACTGAGCCATAAAATAAAGATAGAGCTTCATATAGGCGGCGTCAGGGGACATTTGTGTTTTGGCTGCAGCATTGTTTTAACTATACTCCACATTAACTTGTAGTCTATACTATTAAGAGGACTGAAGGTTGGCGATGCAAGAAATGCTAATGTTAGCAGCACTCTGCTTGATATTTTTGGAGTTAGGTTCTTTGGTCCGCATCAGAATTCCTGTGAGCATTCACGCCACCCCAGATCAAACAAGCTTTCCAAAAATGTGAAGCAGTTTTTTTGGTCTGGACCAAATGTGTTAGGTGTGAAAGAGACCTAAAATAAGCTGTTTTGTTTTTTGGGTTGAGACTGTCAGTGTAAAGCTGCTTCGCGAATGTGACTTGGGGACTGAAATTGCGTCGCTCACCCAAGTAACGTTGTCTTTCCATAAAGGCTGACGATTGGCCATGCTAGCACTGCTAATGTTTACTTGAAAAACCCAAATCTATTGTTAAGTAGGAACATTTTTTAAATTGTGCTACTACTGACTGTTGTTTTGATATTCGGGTTATCTCAAGACAAATTGTGTTTGACCCAGGTCCTCTAACATGGAGTAGGGGGTTTTCAGCTGTACTGCAACCGATCTGCCAGCTCCACATATTTTGGCTTCTCTTCCAGGCAGCTGCGGCTCTGTCCATCTTTTTATACAGTCAGTCATCCTATCTGACTGTTGAACCACTACAAAAAAGAAAGTTCTGTCATACTGTTTTCCTCTTTTGTTGGTATAACTAAACAACACAAAAGTGATACTATATACATTAAACAGCTAGCATTCTTTAAGTATTGGCAGATTTTTCAAATGTTGGTATCAGAATCTGTATTGTGAAGGAAACATCAGTGCTGGATACTCTCTACACACTATACACTCATACTTGGTTGTGTTTGAATGTCTGGGCTGTAAGGTGATATGTGCTCATCACTCTGAAGTGACAGCTTCAGTATTATGGATGATGACAAGAGCTCAGAACAGAGATGGTGGTCTCTTCAATGCTTCTTACAAACCAGGGCTCATCCAGCCTGTATGTGTGCAAGTGAGTGTGTGACTTTGCATGTGTGTGCCCAAGAAAATCCAGTAACCTTCCCCTTGAATGGATCAGATATCTTGAGACACTGAAACCACATTGGTTTATTTTCCTGCTCTTTAAGGAATAGAAATGTTCTTTCTCTGTGAGTGTGTGTGCAGCAGTATGCAAGTGCATGTAGATAGAAATGTTTTTCTGCTCATGCGAGAAGTGTTCTCAATTACTGCCTTAGTCAGAAGTGGAAACAGATGGCAGCAGATGACGGGAGACAAAGTAGCTCTGTCCTACCTACTCCCTCTCTCATTCTCCTTTCGCACACACACACACTCCTGCCTCCTGAGTGCTAAATCACGCATACACTTTAGAGTAAAACACACTTGCTCTGTGCACACTTATAGCATAGACAAAGACAGCCCTTCAGTCATCTTGACACAGATCATCACTCATATTCAGCCAGACATGAAAACAGAACACGCCAGTTTAATGTTGGTTTGCACGAAAAACCGCACCCCATTGAACCTGGGCCCAGTTTTCCATAAGCAAAAATTTGGAGCAGGTTCCCTTTTGTCCATTGACTGGCAATGAAGTAAGGTAATCACATACCAGAGTGGTGCTGTGCTCCTGAACGTCACTCTGCCCTGGCTGCACGGCCACTTAGTGTGAGATCTGTAATGCATGTTTTAGCTGAAAGGATTTCCCCGTCAACGCTCTGCAGCAGACCTCACCTCTTACATTTCTTAGTATGACTTCCAACTTCTGACATTCCCCCACTTAACCTTTTCCATTTTTATGCAGCAGTGCGGCCACAGCTTTGAAGAAGAGCGTTATGTTATTTTTTTAGGGTTTTGTGTCCATTTTTGCTGTTCATTCATCCATCCAATTATATGAAGAATATATTGCAGGAACAGTTGTAGCACTTAATGTTAGATTTGGAAAAGTTGGTCCACTTCTACTCAGAGATGAACTGATAAAAACTGGAGAGTATAGGGCAAGAAAATCAAGGTCCTTGAACCTCTTAATAAATGCTGCAACTGTTGCTCAAGCCAATTTTGACACATTTTGACCCGTATCTAATAAGATGAAGTAATCACAGTGTCCTGGAAAGAAACACTCTTCTGCGCAATATTAACAACCAGCAGTAATTAATTAAACATTTTTGAAACACCCCTATAAAAACATTCTTGAATCCAACCCAAAATTGAATTAGAACCACTATCAAGTCCCTATTATGATGGCTCTAATGCATTTTATCTAATAATGCGTCAAGCATGCAGGGGCATGTTGCAGATGGGGGCATTTTAAAGACACATATTCCAAGCAGAAAGAGGATGGATTACATGCCTTTATTATCCATAGGGGGGGTTAGGAAATAAGGTTGTCAGCTCTTATTCCCTTCAAAAGCAGTGTGGCAGCTTCAATTTTTTGATTCAAACTCCAGCTGGATCGTTCATTCAGTCACTCTTTTTATTGTGCTGATAAACACACACAACACGACCATTGACATTTCTCTTTACATTTTTACTGAAAAAGTTTTCATGTGAATTTTTAAAGTGCAGAACTGGCATTCACATAATGTTGGTCAAGATATAACCCCTTAAGTTTAACTGACATGAACAGTGTTGTTATTTTACTCTGGATGCATTTTGTGATGACAGCAGTGCGTGTTATCAAGTCAGAGCTTTCAGAATGCAAGTGCGAGCTGCACGTTTTAGGCACATCTCCTGTAACAAAATTTCACGTATAGGAAGCTCATTTATTTTGTCAACAACTGTAGAATATGTCACAGAAAATATAGAAATCATCCAATTACTGTTCCTGTCTGTCCCTCTCAAAGTTAAAGCTCAGTTTTCCTCCACTGTGGAGAAACTCCCCTTGTTCGTCAGAATGCTTTCTTTCTTCAGGTTTCCCAGGTCAGTTATTGAATAAATCAGGTTCCTTGTGAGAAGTTTTACCGCGAATGCTCCTAAACTTTCAGTATAAGCTCATTATTAGGGTGGTATAAATGGAGGGATGGAGCTGTGACAATGGGGCATGACATTATTGACATTATTTAATTGACTGTCCCTCAAGAGTGACGTTAGAGTTGCATGCATCCAGACCTGGTTGTTTGAATTTGGCGGAACTGGAAAAATCCAACCTGCATCTAAATAAGGACAACATCCAATGCACTCTATTTATACTGCTCATTTTCACTGTGAACATAAAAGTACCCAAAAACTGATTTGTAAAGCTCACATTCTATGTGGCTTGTGTTCCTCAAATTGTCAGAAATAATCTGATCTAACTGACATAAAAGCCAAAAAATTGAATTAAGGTCACTATCAGCAGCAGTGAAATATGCTATATCTGCAGGAGCTTGATAGAATGCTATTATATCTAGATAACTTTGATTTTAACCACTAGCAACCTCTCCTCACTAATGACCTCAATCCCTGACAAGAGAGGACCTTACTGATGAACACATGCTCTTCAGAAAAAAAGAATGGAGATTGAGGGATGCCAATAAGTAATTTGTCCCTTCTTTATATGATTGGAGTGAAATCAAACCTATTTTGGGTCTATTAATCCATTGTTTTGCTTAAGGGTTATATTTATTTGAATGTAGGAATATGAAGATGTTTTCCTATCTACACTATACCTCACTCTGTAAGAGCCACTAACAGAGTTTTACTTAGTGGTTGTCAGAATTTAAGTTTTCTGCTGCCTTAGACCTCTCTTTTTTTAAAACTCCTCTGTTTGATCCTCAGTGGGAGGAGATCAGCGTGATGGATGAGAGGAACACCCCAATGAGGACCTATCAGGTGTGTAACGTCATGGAGGCCAACCAGAACAACTGGCTGAGGACCCGCCACATCAGCCGAGAAGGAGCTCAGCGAGTCTACATCGAGATCAAGTTCACCCTGAGGGACTGCAACAGCCTGCCGGGGGTCCCTGGAACCTGCAAAGAGGTATGTGACATAAAAACACACATAATAACACAACATGCAACTTTGAAAGAAACACAGTCACAGTTTGGTGACAGACAACAAATCCCTCACAATCTTTTCTGTATTGTGCGTAAGCTGCTTGATTTGTTCCCTCGTGGTGAGCGCGACATTGAGTTTAGACGGGCTCCATGGTTGCTCCTGTGTAGCTTTGTGCATTGTGTGAATTTCTGCTGGAGGAAAGTGAGAAAAAAACAGACACTCTTCTGTTGAGTAGATCAATAGCACAGGAGTCAGTTTTGCTCTGAACATGGTGGATGCAGACAGTTTGAAGTCTGGAGTTTGTCTGAGTAAAAATCGTTTTTGTACCCTCAGACTTTGCAGAATTCTGGGCCTTTTTACAAGAACTGAAGAACAGGCAAGTTTACACTGGACTATTCATTCAGTACATAGAAGAACTGGAAGAGCCTCACTTTTAAATAGCAACTGGAACATGATTGAATGAAAGTATCAGAGACTCAGGAGGTAAAGTCATGTTGTGTATTCCAGTTACTGTTGGTACAGTGCCTAAAAGCCTGAATGTTTTTTGTAAACAACATTTATAAAGCTTAAACTCTTTGCTGTAGCTTAGCCATCGCAACATAAGATATTTTGGTTAAGAAAAAAAGACAAATTGTCATGTTTGTCATCAGGGTGATAGACTAAGGAGCCTGATATTTTTTGAGTGAAATAAAAATATTCATTTTAATCCACACATCACTATTGTGATTCATAACATGTGTTGTCATATTTGTTTTTTTGTCATTTAAGAAAATAACCCTGATTATAAGGTTGTTTTCACAACTGGATTGTTTGGAAGGGTTATTCCGATACAAGTGGGCTGTCTGTGCTATAAATGAATACAGCAATCAATCCCTGTTTCGGCACAAACGACTGTGCTGAGCTCACCTGAGAGAGGTGGCCTCAGCATGTTTCCAGTCAACCCCTGGAGCGGGTCATTTGCAGTGAGAACACAATCAGCCCAGGAACCAACACAAACAGGGTGACAGGTTAACTCAGTACACTGCAGTAGAGGTATAAGCAGCAGCAGTAGTAATTATAACTGCACTACAGCTACCAGGCAACCAGACTGATTATTTAGTCCAACTCAATAATAATGTTTCGGTCCCACAGAGTCTCGTTTTGATGAAAATATCAACAAGTGAACATTACTCACCATCTCTACAGTAGATCATAACAAGACTCGACAAAATGGACTCAGAGATTCCCAGACTGGATTATTCCAGCTTGTTCAAGCAGGAGAATTCTTCCTTTTTAATGCTGCTCTCTGCCTCTCATGCATCACGGACAGTTCACTTGTGGACAGCTCTATATGTGTTACGTTGTAAGAAGTTTTCAAGCCATCTAGTGTCCACTATATGTTCATCTGTATAATCTTACATAGGACATTTAAAATCCCCTATTATTGTTATTATACTATAGTTTTGGGGATAGTTTAACTCCTGGCTCTCTTGTCATAATTCACCGCGTGACTCAAACTCACAGGAATGCTAGTTGTGACGTAATGTTAGGCCCTTCAGACTGGACCCGGCCAGCTTCAAAATACTGCTGTATGAACATAAATCTTATCCAAGGGAAATGTGCAATTTTGTAGCGTTTCTTTCAACTGAATCAGAACAAAGCAACTGAACTGTAACTGAAAACCACATTAAGACAATCCCTGTTTTAAGATAAACTCTTGAAAAGATGGGCTGCTTTACCTAAGAGCAGGCAGAGTCTAGTGCTGCCCCCTCCCCTTTGGTGCTTCACCTTGTAGGGCTTAGACCTTCAGATTCAACCTGTTGCGATTCAAACCTTGAATCAATTCCAGCATTCACAACTTTCTTGTCTCTGGAACTAGTTTGATAAACTGCACAAAGTAATCAGTATTCATTACATCTTTCATTTCTTGTCATAAATTGGGTGATTGATTAGAAACCACATTAGGGCATTTACAAATTGGAACAAATTGCCCTAAAGCAATCACAACAACCACTTTGTTTTTCACACTTAACTTGACTAAATGAACAAATTAATGGTAGGAACACTGCTCTGCATTTTTAATTGAACCTGACTGATTTCTGATTGGTTTTATGCTTGTTGTTCACCTTTGGTTTGACTGCCAGATAAAAATTCAATAGCAAGATATTAAGAGTGAAAAGAAGCTGAAGTAAAGTGTGGCAGAGCACCGAAAATACACATTTGGTTCAAAGATAAGGTTGTGAAATATATGAAGACTGTTCAAACAAAACTATTCTAAATGAACCTTAGATTATTGATGTGGAGTTTTTTTCCCCTCCGTTTAGCTGACTAAATTATCTCCCAGCATTCTTTTTTTTTTGCAAGCTAACATGAACATCACTGTCATGCCTTTAATAAAGCTTTTTGTCTCTTTTCTAATTGTTGCTTGATATAAAATCAGTGCTTTAGCCTTTTCTTTGTTCTATATTAGAATGCAGAGCAGCAAAAGGACATTTTACATCTTTTTTTTAATTTTCATTATTCCGTCTTTTCCATTCAACACAAACACACACAGATGGAAGTTCCCTTTGATGGCTCATGAATAGATAAATAGACACGAGGCGGGGAGAGAGTGACATGAGAGAATAGCTGCACAATGAAACAGATGATGCTCCAGAGGCTTCTTTTGTGGCTCCTCGTATATTTTAACTCCTAATATAATTTTTTTTACAGTCCTCCATTCTCTCTTATCAGCCATGCTCCTCTGTATTCAATCCTCTCTACTTTGTCTAGCCCTTGCTCTCTTTTCACTCTCATTACATCTCCAGAATAGAGCAGTGGAGATAATACTGTACGAGACAGTATAGAGCCGAGCCACAGACCGGTCGTCCACACAGATGGACTGTGATTGGAAGAGATGTTAAAAAGCTGTGGGAGTCTTGTTAAAATTTCATATTTGATGGACTTTCTTGCGTTTATTTGTCCATTTCTTCCTACTGTGATTCATTTTTCTTTTTCAATTTGCAGAGTTTGAAAAACAATGGTTACTCTTTGTTTTTTTACAGACGTTCAACATGTACTACTTTGAATCCAACAATGCAAACCTATGGTTCATCAAGGAGAGCCAGTACGTCAAGATTGACACAATTGCTGCAGATGAGAGCTTTACCCAGGTATGGACACTCACATATGAATGTAACATTAATTCACTGCTTCACACACATAAAAGTATGGATGGATAAAAGTGCACTGTGACCAAGATACAAAAGGAGGCAATGCAGAAGCACAGCAACTCACATACTCACCCCATGTTAAATGTCACATTCTTTCAATACGGACCATCATATTTACAGCCTTGTTACAAGAATGGTTTAGGTTAGAATGTCCTATATCTTGAGGGGTGTAAACGATAGAGAGGTATTTTTAGCAGCTTTCCAATTAATTTCTTTGTTAAGAATTTAAAGAGCCCATATCCTGTTTTTTGAGTTTGACCTGCCCTTTAGTGTGTTTATAATCTGTCCTCCATGGGGTAGAGCCCTTCTGTGAACAAGACAACAAGCCTGCGGCATCAGGACTTCTCCTTCTTCCCCTCTCTACAGCACCAGGGGCTATCTTAAACGCCTCATTCAACCAATTAGAGCAGACTTGGCCCAAGTGGGGAAGGGAGCCTTTGGGGCAAGAGCTCTGACAGAGCGTCTCACATAGACAGAGAATACAACACTAGAAGGGTTACTTAATGAGAAGTAGATTTCTTGAAAATAAGTGATAGTGAGCATACTTTAGCAATCAAAAAGAATGAATATATATCCTGAATTCAGGCAAAATATGACCTCATAGCTGATGTGACTGCAAGCACATGCTGCAGTTTTGTTTGCCCTCCTGCCCCACCCCTTTACCACTGCAATCGTTAAGACATCCATAATTCCTGCAAATGCTTGAAGAAAAACACAAACCTTGCGCTGCAGCTGGGCCCCTGCTCAAGATGGGCATGAACCTACGAGCAGCAGAGAGGAGATGCTGATAACTAATTTCAGATTCAGATTCAGACTAAAAATAAGAACAAACTGCACAAAGCTGACAAACTATAGGAGCTTGGGCACTTGATGAGCAGCTCTATATTCTTTGTAAATCAGGCATTGAGATGAAGAAGATGGCAAAGCAAATGAGCACAGTCCGTGCTGATCCTTACAACTGTAAACAGTTTATCTGTATTTATAAGTCAAGCATAAGCTTTGTTCTTGAGTGGGCCAAATTTCCATTATTTTTTGTAACTTGTTGGGGGCCACAGTTGGCTCTCTGGCTGTTGTTTGGAAACCCTGTTGTAAGACCTTCTTATAAGGGGTGCACTATATTGGATTTTTGCAGGTATCTGATATGTTGATATTTCTAAAATTTTTATTGTTTATACTGATATGTAACAGATGTTTTGTGTCAAGGGCAGAAAGTCTTTACTTAACCTTAACTGACCTTTTTCTTAAGTGGTTGCAGTCCATTTGTGTTAGAAACAGATGTTAAGCAATAAAAACAGTATTTTAATATTTAATAATTTATGCTTTTGATTTATAAAAGTTGGCATTCAGTGATGATTAGGTTTTTCCAGTATTAATGCTGATTTATTTGTATATACTGTATCTGGCCAATTTGTATGGTTAAAATATCGGCTAATACTCTGTCTGCAGATTGTGATATACATATTTTTAGGCAATAAACTACTGATACTGATATTGATCTAATAATATTGTACATTCCTTCTTCCTATCCATTTTAAGATAAATGATTATGCCCTTTATGTTGTCTATTGTTTCTTTTATTTGAGCATCAGTTAAAGTTTCATCTTTTATTTTTTGTTTTAAATAATTTCACTTTTTTTCAGTATGCCATCTTGTGCTATTTTTTCATTATTGTTTAATTTCTATTTTGTTCCAAGTTCTGATAAAGATTTTTTTGACAGTACACAACTTTCTGCAGTAAAAATGTCAGAGATGGATACAGATGGATCAAACATTTTTGGACTGAAAAACAGCTGTTGATATGTTGAAGTCCTAATGATCTTCTTTATGTAAATTGTTCATTTTGCACAGGTGGATGTTGGAGATCGTGTGATGAAGCTGAACACTGAGGTGCGGGACATCAGCAACCTAAGTAAAAAAGGTTTCTACCTGGCCTTCCAGGACCTGGGTGCCTGTATTGCTCTGGTCTCAGTCAGGGTCTTTTACAAGAAGTGTCCCCTCACTGTGCTGAACTTGGCCCAGTTCCCTGACACGATCACAGGAGGAGACACGGCACTGGTTGAAGTCCACGGTGTGTGTGTTAACTCCTCTGAGGAGTTTGAGGCTCCAAAGATGTACTGCAGCGCTGACGGAGGCTGGCTGGTACCCATTGGAAGGTGTGTGTGCAAACCGGGCTTCGAGGAGAACAAGGACGTGTGCCAATGTGAGTGAGCCGGGGGTCCTTGGGGGAGTGTGTGTGAGATTTATTTTTAAATGGAGTCACGCAAGGACAAAACTGAAGAGACAGAAAGAGAACCCTGTGCTGCCATGAAGGCTTGTGCGTGTATTCAAATGAATCGCTGCACATTAGCACCTGAGTGCATGTTTTACAGTGTGTATCACTGCATGCACACGCCTCATAAAGGTCGGCCTTGTGAAATGAAAGCAACTTTAGTGGCACAGTACGACGTGACATTCTGCCACAGTGCACAAAAGGGCTCTTGTAATCAAAACTCAGCAATCAGATCCATTCTGCTGTCTTAGTATTTTTCAGAAATGTGTGTGTGTGTGTGTGTGTGTGTGCATGAATGCATCACTTTGCGTACATTATTTTTTGACACTCTTTAAATTCTGTTGAAAATTAGGGTCTCTGTGGATTTTGTGATGTAGTATATTGTGCATATAGATAATATGCTCAGTTGACTATGTTGTTAGAAAAGCTCACCCCTTGACACTAATGAGAGTGCATTTTTATTTGCTATTGGACTAATGTGAGGACTGGCTCATAAATAATGTCAGGTTGAAATTGTAAAGACATATATCCTTCATGCCAAAAACCATTGCAAAGGGTACAATATGACCCATAGTTAGCTTTACATGATTAATCATTCCTCTGGTTGTTTTAAGTGAGAAATTCACTACAGGGAAGGAAGCTTTTGGAACTGTGTGATTTCACATGAAATTTGAGATGTAGTGGAAAAAATGCATTAATTTCTCTTTGTTGCAGCTTTAAGAAGTCTTAAATTTGATACTTTGAAATGTGCAGCATGTGTGGGGGATGGAGTGAAAACAATTTTGTGCATTTGGTTACTGATAACTCTGTGTGTATGAGTAGGTGTGACTTCTGCGAGGACATTCTTGCAGGGAAAAGGGTGGGAACTGCTCTGAGGCATTTCCTTTTTTGCGTGTTTGTCAGAGCTGAATATCTAATTTTCCCTGCTGAGTACGGGCGAGCTGTACAAGTGTGTATACATGTGTGTGAGAAAATGCTTATTGATGTGTGTTTCTGTCGTACAGGGAAAAGGAGTGGTATGCCTTAGGAGGCAGATTATTGAATCGTAAAACCTGCAGATGGTTTTGCAGTGTGTGTGTGTTTGTGTTCACAAACTGTGTGGCTGCGTTTGTGAGCACAAGTTGTGTTAGATTCAGACCGTCCCCTGTCCCTATGGGCTAACTCCCTCCCTGAAAAAAGAAAATGGATTCTTAGATATTCATCACTGCAAACTTGGAAATCGGTGCACATAATGCAATCTCAGTTGTTTTGGAGAAGCAGCAGCCAAGACACACAAAAAAACTTGGCTGTTGGGCTTTAGAGACGAGCAAGCGGGAACAGAAGCTGTACTCTGCAGTCTGCAGGATGGTAATGTGCACAGATTGTGGAAGAACTCAGAGTGCATCTAAATCACCCAATGCCTACTGGTGAGCCTCACGTTTGTCTCGAAGGATTTTTAAAGTAATATTCAAGAAAAGGTTACCAATCTGTTTTCAATAATTACTTTGCATCAAGCAAGAGTGAGAAAAAAACTGGATACAGATTTGTGATTGGCATTCTGGCTTGTGATACAAGCATCACATTTCTGGTTCCAAATATTAAGAAGACAAAATAATCAGATATTGTGGTTTGTCTGCAGACCAGGCCTATTTGATTCTTGGGAATTTTAGTTCACGTAACTTGTCAGAATACCTTCCTACTTCAGCAATATGTTGACTGCCCCACCTGTCTGAAGTGTACAGTTGACCACTGTTGTGGAAATATACCTGACGCCTTTTAAGCAGTTTGCAGACCTCCCCTCAGGAAATCAGACCACAATATAATCCATCTTCTGCCAAAATATAAGGCTGTGGTGAAGAGGCAGAAAGCTGTCACCACACTGATACAACTATGGTCAAATGGGTGTAAGGAGCAGCTCAGGGAATCCTTTGAGAACACTAAATGGGACATTTTTTTCCAGTCGTGTTGGGATGCTGATGAACTAGCAGACACTATTATGTCTTACATAAGATTTTGTGAAGGAAATGTGGCCATAACTAAAACTGTTAAAATTTTCACCAACAACAATTCCTTGCTGTCAAAGCTCTTGAAAAGCTGTCTCGAGGAAAGAAAGTTGCTTTGGTGATATGGAACTGCAGAGGGATATTCTTAAGGTCAAAATTCAATTCAAGAACAAAATGAAGGGAAAACTTAGAAAACACCTAACCTCTGGTGTGGCCACTGTATTAGACCCACTCCAGTTTGCATATTGGAGCAACAGAGGCACTGATGATGCTGTGCTGACTCTGCTAAATAAGGTTGCAAAACATCTCATGAACCCCAAAGGGTTTGTAAGGGTCTTATTTATAGATTTAGTTCAACCTGTAATTCAGTGAAAACTCATATTCTCCTAAAAAGGCTCATTGATCTTAACATAAATCCAGGGCTGGTCCTCTGGATTAAGGATTTTCTGTCCCGTTGTCCACAGAGGGTCTGTGTTGGTGAGAGCATGTGGATTGTACTCACAGTGAGCACTAGCTGCCTGTCAGGCAGTGTTCTTTCCCTTGTTTTATTTTATGTTTACAAATGAATTTAAGATAAATGACCATAGCTAGATTTTGATTAAGTTTGCTGACAAAATGACTCTTGCTGGACTTTTGCAAAAAAAAAAAAAATTATAGTTGAAGTGCTTATTTGTTCCAAGTAATGCAAGTGCTCCCTGGGCCGCTAGTTGCCCACCCCTGGCATACAGCAACTGTAGAGCAACAGCAGCACTAGCCGAGGTGACACCACCTTGTCATAAAACTTTATCTCTCTGGAAATATGTAATCCTCTATAAAGACAATAAAGGAGTTAAACATCCTTCCATCACAGTATCCATCATGTTCGGAGGCACAATGGCGACCTGTTTGTCTGCACCATGGCTGAAGTTGCAGAGCTAAGGCAGCTAAAGATGTGGCTAATTTCATGGCTAACCCCTTAAATTACCCAAACGCTGCAAATAAATCTTAACTGTTGAAAACCACATAAATAGTTGTCTGTACTCTTTCCTCACTCAGCTACTAAATGATAATCTTTCATTTGCTTAACAGCCCCTTATTATAGGAGTGTGTAAGCATGGCACAAGCCTTGTTAACAATGTGTCTCTTAAAAGCCAAAGTTAAACATTTGTGTGGTATGGTAGTGTGCTACGCTGTGGCTACAGTACTGGATCAAATCAAATTGCACCTATCATATTTCACCACGTGATATCTTCCTACTGTGTATTTTTGTATCATACTGTGTTGTGAATTACCCCTCAATCCCAAACCCCTACATACAATGTTCTTGTTGCCACATGCTCTAGATTCAGACATTTGAAGTCTGGCACAGCAAGGCAGTTTGACCTCAGTGACCTCCATGACCTCATCAGACTGCCCTATGAGTCTAACCACTCCACAGAGAATAAATAAAGCAATGTAAGCACCTTTAACAAGCTAGTTTTAACTCAGTTATAGCCTGTGTGCATCAGTGTCATAATCATTGAAGGTCAAAGGCCAGAATATATTTGTGTCCCTGGTCTAATAATGTATGATCAGTGCAGATGAGAATGTTTTTCTATGATTTTGTGTGTGTGTGTTGGATGAACAGGTGTCCAGAGTGCTCAGCACGGAAAGAAAAACAGAGTTTTGATGTTATTTCATTTAAAGGTTTATTTTCTGGTGGAGCAATTATTCTGGAAACAATCAGCTAACATATTCCAATAACTTCTAATTCCTTTGTGGTAAATTGAAGCTTCTCCGCCTGCAGGGTTGTCTGCGCCACCTACTCAGTACAAGGAGAAACATTATTTGTGGGATTTTTTGAAAGGATTTGCATACCAATGACACACAACAGAAGAATTCACTGTCCCACGCATGTCAGCTCAACGTATTCGCCGTTAAATTCTCAACCAGCTTCCTTTTGTTACGACCAACCTTTACTTCCCTGTCCTGCATGTGCCTCATCACATTGTTCCCTTTCTGCATCTCTAATCAGCCTGATTTTAACAGAGGCATGAGAGGACACCGAGATGTACAACAACTCTTAGCGTTGCACAATAATGTGTCCCTGAGAACAAGGGTTGGGCTTTTAAAGCGTCCTCTCAGCGGCCGGCGTCAGCGCCAAACAAAAGGTCCCTGCCCTGACAGTGTGTAGGTCCTCCATAGGGAAAACACACACAGCTAATGCGTTTGAATCACCCTCTCTCTCCCACTCTGGTTCACTGTCGCACAAAGAGATGAAGGGGGTGAGACAGGGGGGTGCAATCATCATCATCGTCATCATCATGCAGGTGAACAAGCCTTTTAATGGACGCCGTTCTTTTCGTGCGCGGCTTTCTTTCCCATTTAGCTGCCCTGAAGTTCATTGTATTCTTGCTGTGTGTGGATCTTCTCGCAGTGTTTCGGCCTCTTTAGCCTCCTCTTTTTGTCTGTCACTCGCCCGTCTCTCTTTCTTTCTCTCTCTCTCTCTCGATGTGAGGCGCTAATGGAATCATTACTATCCTCTCCCTGTTAGACAAACACCAGACACCTCCAATTACCGCCTTTTTCTCCACAATCTCAGCCTCTTTCTCCCCTCCTCTCAGCTATTTTCTAGCCTTGCCTGGGTGTCTGCTTTATAATGGGGCTGAACCCCCCCCAACCCACCCACCCATATAGATCCCCTCATTTTTTGCTCCTCACCCATCCTTCTCTGCATGCCGTTCTCCTTTTTTCACCTCACCATTTTTCTCTCTGCTGCCCCCTCCTCCCCTTGTCTTCGTAGCCCTCATCTCCTCTGTCGGTACTCGTTAAACATTTATAGATCACGGGTTCATCTTTCTCTTTTTCTATTTTCCCGCCCTGAGCTGGGCTTTTATTCCCTCTGAAGTGTGATAGATTTGGTGTGTGTTCGCTGTTATGTTGGACAATTGATCAGATTTATCAAGGGGACTTGTTGTGTAACAACAAGGCATGCTGCTTTTAGAGACACTATTTAGCCTGGGGCACCACTTTTAAAGCTGTGAGAGACAGCACACATTAGGACAAATAATGATAGATTTAACAGTTCTGTTTTAAAAGTGAGTGATGTGTTACAAGATGACTGACACAGCACACCAATTACCAACAGACTAACCAACCAACAACCATGGTCTCTACTGTCGCAGCTTGTAATCTCACACAGCCAAACATAAATTGAGTGTCAAAAAACATGGTGGACAACAGGCAGGATGAATTGATGCTACACATGGTCGGCAGTTATCATCTAGCGACTTTAGTTATCTTCACGATTTAATCTTGGTCCATAACCCCTCCTTGTCAGTGGTTTATTTTATAGGGCATACTGTTTATTCGCTGGGGTTTTGCCACAAATCAACAAACTGTCCATCTGTTTGTGACATTCATCTAACTTAACGCATCTTATCAATCATCTCTATGGTTAGGTTTAGTTGTGCCTCATGTTCCAGCCACCTTGTTTCTTGATTGGCAATTGTCCCGCTCCATGTGACAAAAGCAGGTAAGATAACATTAAGGATCACCAGATGAACAGGCCTTTGCCGATTTTGGTTGAATGGCAGGGGTTGGGCAAAAAATTTGTAATATTATCATGTAGTGTGGATGCTACTATTCTCTGTTCATCAATATTAAATGCTGAATGAGATCAGTGAATCATCAGTCATTCCTCTCAATACTACATTCGGGCTCAATACTTCTACATGCATCTCCCCCCCAGAGGTAAAAATAAAAAGGACAGAATTAAGTAAACACAAAAAACAGTAATACTTGTTGGCCTTTTTACACTCACACATTGTATTTACCTTAAAAGTAAGTATGACTTTTATGCTAACCTTAAAGCCGCACTATGTAAGATTCCGGCTTTCAGCTCTCTAGGGGCCTCTCTGGTCGTTGAGTGTAACTGCTCGGTCATAAAACAGAGCGCCTCACACCAATGTGCATTTGTTGACGTACAGAGGGAGGAGAAGCGAGCCGACAGGATGTCCTGAGAGGCAAACAAACAAACAATGTGGACTGATAAGGTACAGTCTGATTATGTTTCTTTTCGAATAAATCATCATGTACTTACAAGTCCAACAATAACAGGTCCAAATCAGCATCAGTCAGACATCCCTCCTTGTCTTTCAGCTCACACCAGCGAGTAAAAGCCAGGCCAATGTTTATCCCTGTCCGGGCATCTAGCTTGTTCCTCTCCCACTTTCTTTTTTTCGTCTCTTTGATAAAATTTTTCTTTACTTCGGGTTTTTCGCTGCTTCCGTCATGATAACAATTCTACATTAAGCTTTCTTCTTCTTCTTCTTCTTCTTGTTTAACGGCAGATGGCATCCAGCGTCAGAGGAGCATTACCGCCACCATCAGGAAAATAAGTGCATATTTACTTTCAACTCAATTCTTTTCGTTAAATCTGTTTTAAAAATTCAAAAACTGCTTTATATTCTCCTTTATCCATCGTTTAGCTTTCGCCTCGAGGGGGAAGTGACGTATGCTGTAAAGCAGTCAAAGCAGTAAAAATTTGTAGTTTTTTCATGTGGAAGTGTTCCTACCATCTACATCGAAGTCACATGGTGCCAGTGAAGGCAATACAGACCCCCTCAGACCATGACAGAGGCGTCATTGAACCTGTTGTAAGGTAATGTACCATCACAGTGACTCTAGAAATATTATATTAGGGTGGAAAAAACTACTTAGTGTTGGTTTAACTCTGACTTTAACGAGTGATACAATACAGTGACAGCATCTTAAACTTTTCTTTGAATTCTCAATGAGAAGATGTAGTTCCACCATTATGATTTAAGGGAATCACAGCCTGTTGATACACAGTCCACACTGGTTTTAAAGAGTCCATATTTTGCCTTAACTCTGTGTAGTACATTTTGATGACTGCCAGAGTCTGTTCACAAGCATGTTGAAAAGCACCTTTGGTTTTCATATATTGAGTACCCCTGGTCCAGCTGTATTTTATCTCTGTCTGAAATGCTCTGGTAGAGCTCATGCCCCTCAATGGCATCCTTTCCAACATGGCTCCAGTCTGCTTTGATTGGATGACCAGGTTACTCTGTGGTAACAGGTCAGTTCAGCACTGCTCTGCTCCACGTTGTCAATGACTCTGCATTGATTCTACAGTCTCTGCTCTGCTTTGGGGTTGCCAGCCTGAGCCAATGGGCTTAAACTGTTGATTAAACAAAGGTAGGACATAACAGTGGTAGGCCTTTCTAGGGGGCTAAGGTAACAAGCATTTCAGGCAGCTACTGGGGGGTAAAGAGGGGAAAAGGAACAAGTTTCACATGGAAGGAGGCATGTAAAACACACTAAGAGGCATAAAGAAAAATCAAAAAGCATGGCATCAGCTCTTTAACCAAAATCCAACCTTTTCCAAAGCTAAAAACCAGTCATAGTTTACAATTCTGGTGGACAATTAAACTTTAAAGGGCCCAGGCAGCCAATCTAGCTGTGCAGCTGTCAAGACTAGCTACAACCCCCTTTAGGTCTTGCCACAACACCCCAAATGATAAACATTAATAATTCGCACTAGATGTTTTTATTTTTTTTATGATAAGCACACTTTAAAAGATGATTCATTGGATTAACATAGTCTATTTGTGGTATTTTTATTGCATCTCAACAAACAAAGTCTAATCTCAACATTATTCTGATACTTGTATCCTGTTAACAAGCCTTACAATGAATTTTAATAATTTTACTCAGTCAGATGTACACTGGTTATACATGTCAGTACCACAACCTCCCACCATGTTGAACTACAAGAGGTTTTGCCCATCAAACTGTCAGGCTTGTTGTTTGATTAGTTTCAGTGTTCATTTCTAGAGCTACTAATTTGATTACAAACACAAAGCCAGGCAGCACGCAAATTCATTGTACACATGAATTAAGATTGTGCTTAGAATTATTACTTCCATTCACACCAACTATTCAGAGTCAACATATATCCGATATAACACGCATGCTAAGCAGTTACAAATAGCTAACAGAAAATGTAGATGTGCAGGGATCAGTGTTTTATCCTATGAGATGACTTTTCAAGAGATCATCTCATAGGATAGGTCATCTTTTGTACCTGTTTAATTAAGGCACATTTTTTTATTACAGATATAATACCACAGTCAGTAGCAGGCATCAGTCAAACAGGAGTACAGTGTTGTGTGGGTCTATTTTTAGAGGCGGATTAATATACAAGCGGTTTTCTTTTGAGTACACTCAGCAGGAGAGCGTGTGTAGGAGTGACTTCAAACTGTGCCCATGTTTGTCATAACAGAAGTAGCATGGCAGCAAAGAGCAACAGTGTGACTCATTTATGTTTCTTTATTGGTTTTTGGGCGGCAAAGGGGCTCTGTAACACAGGGGAAGAGGCTCTATCAGAGACATCAGACAGAAATGACTTGCTGGGTTGCATGGAGGGGCAGTGAGTAGTGCTCTTGGTAGGCCATTTTATCTGGCTTCTCCCACAGACCAAAAACTAGCCAGCATGGTTAACTGGTGATTCCCAATTACCTCTAGAAGTGAGCGTGCCTGGTTGTCTGTCTCTTTGTGTCAGCCCTATGATTGACTGGCAGCCAGTCCAGAGTGTATTTTGTTTCTCTCTACACTCTCTACAACTGGGATAGGCTCTAGCCCACCTCTAGGAAAGAACAGTAGATAATGGATAAAAGGACACCACTCTCCAGATCATAAATAGCAGGTCTTTTTAAGGCTGGTATATATTGACTAAAAGTCTTGTTTCAAAATCGTATTTCACTGTCTTTCTTTTTAATAATTTGGTTGGATATACAAATGGCTGTCATGATAACAGTGTTACAACATTTTTTACGATTATAGTAAATAACAAAAAATGCAATACCTGCTTGACAAAATAGCATTTAAAATTATATTTCTGAAGACTTAATGTTAGCATAATCTTTTTGTACGTAACTGTCAACATTTTCAGACAGAAAAAATCTCTAAAATTTTGAAATGTTAAAGCCCCCCTTTCTGATGACTGGTTGTATCAAAAAGAATTGAAGCTTAATGAACTTTGTAAGGTTTTTATCAGGTGAAGAGAGCACACTGTCAAAGTTGAGCAAAATGGAAACTAGTTTTGAGCTATAATTGTATTTTTTGGAAAAGTGGGTGGAACTGACAAGACAAAGGGTTTTTTGAGAGTGTTCCTTATTCATGCCTGAGAAAATTGTTGCAGTTGTTTCATGAAAATAGAAAATACAGTTTGTTTGTACGTTACTGTGGTTGAACAGGCTGCATGACAAAAAAACTGAGTCTTCACTCATGTCACTTCCATGTGTGTTAGATTTTATCTATTGTATGACTCTCAAGCTGATTCACACAGTCAATTACAGCTCCGTTCATCTCTGTTAGCTTCGGCTGCTTCTTCCTCAGGCCTGGACTCCTGTTGTTCAAGTTGAGGCGCTCTTTTGGAAATGCCATCTTTCGGCCTCTAGGCTTGGTGTCTGAATACTAGGACGAGCAGTGGCTGCATGTGGTGAAATGGTATAAACGCCCATTCCACTGAGTAGCGTCACAATAAACTTGCACAACATTCAGCAGTGCCAAATTCTGTTAGGCCTAAGTTCCCGAAGTTTAGAGCGTTACCCATTTGTTACGTCTATGTTGGCATACACTTATTATCCTTCTGCAATTTGTCAGGGGGCCTTTGGGGAACGTCATACACCAACAGCATAACTTTTCTCCCTGCTTTAGATACATCAGCATGAGATGAAAACAGCAGAATTGACCGCGAGAATGTACCTTAACCAAAATTTTGATGATTTCTCAACATTGCTCAACGTAAGTTAATATACGTTGATGTGTAAATGGGTCTTAGGGGCCAGTGAACTTTGATGTCTAGATTCTTTCTCCTGTTTAACTCAGTTAATCTTCACGCTACAACTACACACCGTGTTTATATCAACAGTACTGTTTTATATCATGATATATCCTGAAAACTGTATTGCCAATCTTGAGTAATTTTTCTTTTTTTGTTTCATTGGGTTTGTTGGTTCATTGGCAGAATAAAGAACATCACCTGCAAAGTTGTGAATTAAAAAAATACATCTAGCTTCCTTCACTATTGTTGAATCCTTTTCAGTGAATCTTTTCATTTTGGTGCGCTGACTGCTGCTCGGATCGCTCTGCTGCTCAATCACATGGAATCATCCTCATCTGCTCTGTCATAACTTGCGTTACATAATCCCTCTTTTTTTTCAAACTCTTTCTCTCTCCCTCTGTCAGTTACATTTGTACAGTCTCACCAGAGTCCTCCATTTCTACCCCATGCAGAGACCTCTCTGTCAGCTCATCCAAAGCCCCCCACCCTCCGCTTTGTCCACTCTCTTCTCTCTCTCTCTGTTCCCACTAACTCGTCCATTTCCACCTCACACACCCTCGCCCGCCCTGCTGTCTCTCTGTCTCATAGCTGTTAAGGGATGTAGTGATTCTCCTCTCAAAACCTCTCTTGCTTTAAGCCCAAGGGGTGCATGCTGAAGGGCAGGAGTGAGTGTGTGTCCTGTTCTTCTGTGTGTGTGAGTGTGTGTGTGGGTGTCTGACAGCACCAATTACTGCCTCAGATGCCGGGGAGATGGAGGAGACAGAGTGGAGAAGGACAGACACCTGTCACCGCGACATGAGTTCTCTCGCCCTCGTCTCTCTCTTTTTCTCGGACGGCTGAAGGAATATAGGTCAGCATCACATGTGGCTCTTTGAGCTCTACCTGTCCAATGGTGGGCCTTGTTTTCATGTTGGTCTTTTTGATTTCACTGATGTAAAGCAAGATCATATTCCTTCCAAGAGAAACTTTTCAAAGTCATACTCAGCTCGTTGCACTGACATTACTTAGCTCTCCTGCTGTTCTTTTCTCTCCTCAAATTGGACAGAAACCAAAGTGTGAATCACTGAGGGGAGACCAATGTACACACAGTCAAGTGTGAATTGTCTCGTTGGCACTGTTTTCGTTCGGAACATGTAGAGACAGACACAATGGAGTTTGGACAGCGATGTCTGCGAGTGTTATTTTCAGGAAAGTCAGATAATTCTCTTGTAGATTGTGATGTGAGATAAAAAGACGATTATTTTGGTTTCCTGTTGTGATGTAAAAGAACAGGTCCTCTTTGGCAAGTACACATTTTGTTTTGGATGCAGCATTTTTCACAGTTTGCTCAATTTTCTTTTCAGCTCATTAAATCAAAACAGTTTGTTAATAGATGGTTTGAATAAAGACTGTAAAATTAAAAAATAGCCATTTTAGGTTTGATATTTTTCAGAGGACCTTGTCATTCATCACCAGACCAAAGATGGTTTACAAAATATACATGCATGAGAAAAAACAATGGACACAAGGCTCATCTCATGGGGCATAACCCAGGGACAGCGGAAGCCAATGTCAGTAAAGCTAATACTAAGCTAATGCTAAGCTAATCCTACTGATAAACCAGCCAGCACTGAACATGCTTAGCTTGTCGAAGCTGGCTACCCATTCTAAGGGATCTAATAAAATAGCTTTGTCTATCACTAATAGATAACTTTAGGGCTTTTGTTACATGCTGGCTACAATCTAAATATTACTTCAACAGCAGCACTACAACTGGAATGACATGATGAGTATAATGAGGTATGTGTCTTATTCACTTTTTTTTTTGGATGTTAATGCAGTCAAGAAAAGTTTAAAATCACAATACATTGTGACATTATCTGCAGAGACGAAATTTTGTCATTTTCTTATTCAACTTAAGTTGAATAAGAAAATGACAAAATGTGTATCATTGGACATGATATAAACGGTCAAACACACCAGGACATGGGACCTTTAATGTTTAAAACAAAATCAAATGAAAGGTGATTTTGCAATTAGACTGATGGAGAGAAATAGCCAGCCTGGCTATGTGCAAAGTAAAGAAATACACCTTTTGCTCCTTCAAATCTCCCTGAACAAACCTCTGTATCTTGTTGTACTCGTATCTCCTCTAAGCCAGTGTAAGACAGCTATTTAAATGTGTACAAGTGTAGAAAAAATATATCTTGACTATGCGCTTTAACATCCTGGAGTCATGTTTTAACAGCTGGGTTGCCAGATTTTCTTCGACCATGCCAAAGCCAAAATCTGTGCTCACTGACTGTATCTGGCAACTTCACCAGAGTGTGGACCAGATGATGAATGTTGAGTTGTTCCTTTCAGGCATGGCCATGAAGCCCTTAAAGCCAGGAAAACATCGCACAGCTTTAGCTCCATCCAAAATCCAAACCACATCTATGAGATCATATCTTTTGGGTGGAATAACAGGAGTGTGCTGCGCAATGTCATTTTGAGGGGTGGGGAAAAAAATGATATTTTTGGAAATGTTGTTCAAACAGTGAAGGGCAATTTGGCTTTCTTTCTGCCCAGCGACATGATCAAAGACTGGAGCTCATACGATCAGACCTGAGTGCGATGGCAGCACAGCAGGAGACAATTTAATGTAAAGGCTTTGTTTGTTCTCTGCTGGAAAACGTACAATCTGTTCAGAGAAATGAAAGTTATACCATTCCTGTTCTTTTCAGGGACTCGATCTGACGACTAGGGCCGCTCACATGGACAAATACTTGAAAACACACTCTAAAACACACACAATAGACTTTTATATCTCATAAGAGGATTGCAGCCTGTGTTCATGATGAAAGGTTTGAGCAGGGAACAGATGTAGGAAAAGACTAATCTTCACACCTGTGAAAGAGATTGAGCTCATTTACAGAGGGCTGTGTGTGTAAAGATGTGTGTGTTGAGAGCTCAGTAGGGAACCTGCTTTCCTTTATTGCCTCTCCAACACAGAGGTCGATCTCTGCCTCCAGCCCTGCAACAGAGGTGTGTTCGTTTGTGTGTGTACAGTCTGTAAAGTGAGCATTTTAATGTTGATCACACACAGACTTTTGAAGGTCAAGGGCTCCCTCCTGCATGTTGTACGCCGACACACACGCAGGCTCAGACACACATTTTCATTTCTTTGCTCTTCTCTTAGTGGCAGCTCAGGGAGCTTGAGAGCGTGAAGGTGCTGGTAGGAGGAGAGTGGGCGGCTAACAGACGGATTTAGACAGCAAGTCAAGAGATTTTAAAGTGTGTATGGTCCTCGCTTGTGTGTGTGTGTGTGTGTGTGTGTGTGCGGTGCTACACACATAAGGGCATTATGTTGTGAAGTGTCAGGCAGTGTGGTGTTATTACCAACCAGATGTTCGCAAAGGACAAGCGGATATATGGGCTAAGTAAAGGCCAGTCATCTGTCCTTCTACCTGTTTGGTCTTCTGCTACTCAATTTGTCTATCTGTCAAACTGACTGTGTATTAAGATGGATGGGGCAACAGCTGCCCCAGAGTTAAGCCAGAATATTAAAAACTTTCCTTGTTGACTGGCTGTATAAATCTGGGACAACCTCCAAGTGTGGTTCCAATCGAGCTGAGCCGAGAATGAACGTGATGAGGAGTCACTGTTGACCATTGAATAATCAGAGTATCACCACAAGTCTCAGCTCCAGGACATTGCATGACTTCCGAAATTCTCCTCTGCTTTAATAGTATGTTGTTTTGCAGATTGCAACCGTCTTTAGAACAACATCTACCTCCAAACTTTTAAAAATAACAAAAAGGAGCCTCATATTATAGAAGGTACACTTTTTTAATGCAAAATATGTGTTCATGACCTGCCTACAAACCCCTCAACATAAGAAATTTCTCGCTTGTCTATGTCAGGGACAAAGACAGCAGCTACAGCCCCAACAATTAGCAAGAGGCTAGATTACACAACTTTTGACAGGCCCGACAAAGAGCAGTGTGAAAGCAAACCAAACCAAGTCAAGATAGAAATGATTTGCAATTTTACCCCTGAACCATACCAAGTCCAACGAACTTCAGGTGTGAAAGTGACCGTGATACTCCTTGAAACGTTTAGCCTGCAGGAAGCTCCAGTAAAAGGAGCTTGTATAGGCATGTCAAAGCAGCCACTATAAACATTTGAGCACAGCATGGGAAGCTGAGGCCACATCTGCTCCTTGAGAGGATTCACACAGATGACAACCAAAACAGCCTGTTTTTAAGCAGATGTGTTAATGGACTTTGAGCAAGAAAGTTGAAAAACACGTTTGGGGAACATCTGGGACCAGTGTAAACTTGTTAAAAAGAATTGAAATATGTGAACTTTAAGTCATTAACCCTTACTCCTCAGTTTAACAGATGGGACATGGGGAAAGCTATACGTTTAAAACATTCAAAGTACTATATCCTTTAACTTGGATTCTGTCATGCTAATTTGAACTAAAAATACTTATTTATGTTTCTTACAACAAAATGCACGATATTAACCAAAATGATACATCATACTTCATTTAGTATAAATATTAGAAATGTTTTTGGCTAAGGACGTAGCCAATACAGCCAGTAGCCATCAATTTTATTCCACATACTGACATACTAGGGTTGTCACGATACTAAAATTTTAAAAAAGACATTAAAAAAACAAGACAAGACTTCCCTTGAAGCTGCTGCATGAGTGTTTGTTTTGTTGTATTGTACAACAGTTTCTTGATGTAAGAACATACTGTGGATTTGGCTGCATGAGAAGTTGTTGGAACCCAGGTTAAATAAATAGGCTCTTGATCCTCACAGATGTACTCTGCAAGAGTTCTGTGTATTTGTACAGTTTCAGGAGACTTGGGATCATATTTTCATTGTTTTTTAAACAGCAGTAGTAGAGTTGGCTGTAATTTTTTAGGCTTAGTGGTAGGTTGATCTCTCTGCTTCAGTCTGCATCATTTATAGATGAAAACACATTTGAGTCACGATAGAGAGCTACAGGCTGCTAGCTGCGGCTAATGGCTAAAAACAAAACAACCAACATTCATTAAGCAGCAAGCTAAATGAGGCTAGCGCCGACTACAGTAGCGTGCTAGCCGCGGCTAATAGCTAATAATAAAACAACCAACATTCTTTGAGCGGCGAGCTAAATGAGGGTAGCGCAGACTACAGTGGCGCGCTAGCTGCGGCTAATGGCTTATAACAAAACAACCAACATTCATTGAGCAGTAAGTTAAACGCGGCTGGCACAAACTACAGTAGCGCGCTAGCCACAGTTAATCACAACACAATGAATATTGATGTGGGCCACTGGCCCAACTAACATCAGTATAACATCAGTTACATCAGTTAAAAACAGTAAGGAAAATGATGAACGGGAGCTTTACTTACCTGTCTTGCAGCACTGATAGGCAGGACAGCAAGTGGTGTCGCAGTGAGGGCTCTCCCTACTGCTGGAAGCTGTCTGCCTGCTGCACTGCTTGCGCCCTGCAGGCGCGCGCACCGTAGTATTGATACCATGGCAAATTAGTATCGTATCTGTACACGGCGTTTGAGTATCAATACTTTTAAGAGTATCAATATTTTTGACAACCTTATGACATACTTCCTGTTAAAAAGAAAACATAAGGAGGGATATGGACTCCTGTTTCATGGCAGCCAATAGCATTGAATGGGACTAAAGCCCACCCCCATGCTTGTGTATGCTAAAAAGCATTCTTGGGAAAGTCTACAAGTTGAGGACATCTACCCACCGCCATCACCTACGCTATTCATTTTCACTAGACTGAGGTGACATGGGAAATGAGGGAATAGTGAGGGCAAACTGACAAGAAGAGTGCTGTCACGTATATTCAAGCTGGCAGTAGACCAACCCAACACCAGTGCTGGTGACAGCCAGGCACATGCTCACCCTGCCACTGGACCTAAGTCATTAGAAAAGTTGGAAGATATAAAGTATGTATTTTGTTGGACACAAAAGGGCTTGTTGACACCGAAATGTATTGCATCATTGGAAATAATGCCAAAAAATGTTATTCTTGAGATATTTTAGACTAATAATTACTTGATGTTGACTTAAGGTGCAATGCATATGTGTTAAAAAAGCTTCAAACTTGTATTTTGATTTCATGAACCTTCAGTATTAGCTATATGACAGAATATTGACAAAGTAAATGCAGTCTCATAATTGACAGCTGTTAAAAATGCAATTTCTTACATCTTTCTTAACTGGGTTAGCATCCTAGAGGAGAAAAGGCTAAAGGCCTAATGCAGGTTTAACATTTAATGGATACTTTTAATGCATGCTTTGCTTAGCTGAAGCAGTGTGTTATTCATCTTGTGTTCCAGCAGCTCCCTTTTGTGCATGTCTTTGATCCCAAGTATGCCTTCAGCTGAATATATATCTAACCCCAACCACAGCAAGGGCATTCTGGCTTCACTTCAATACAATGGAAGCAGACTAGGAAGACCTGTCCATCTTAATATTCAATTCATGGTCTGTCTGACTTCTTTTCATTATTGTATAATGGCAGACATCTTTTTACTCTCTTTCTACCCTTTATCTCCTCTCTCTCACATGTCCATCCTAACTCCATCCTTATTTCCTCTCCCTTTCTCATCTCCTCTCTTTTGTGTTCAGATGAATGACACACAAAATCACAAAGGCTTATACCTTCTACACACCACGTCCTCCTCCTTTCTAACATACCAATACTGCTCTGACCCAGATAATGTCTATTCACACAGAGCCTCCCAGCACGGCTCAACTCGGCTCTCTCGCCACAGCCAGGCATACGCTGAGGAAGCAAAAGCCACCTTAGCCTCACGACCTGCAAGCCTCATTGAGGACTGGGAGTTGTGGCAGGGACCTCGTGTAGCCCAGTGGAGTCTGGTGCAGTGGGTTGAGCTGTGAGAACAATCCCATTGAGAAAAGCAGGAAAAAAAGCAGGTCAAGGACTGAGAAACTGTTGATGCATGTTTCAGCTCCTCACGTCCTTATATAGCTCCATTCCCCAAAGACAGACACAGAAGAAAGGGAGAAAAGAGATGTAGGAGGGAAAGTTTTCCTCCTTTGGGTACACTTGCTATTAATTGGCGTTGTTCCATAAGCTCAGGGAAAAACATGTGTGCACTCTTGGGAACGTTCTTAATTTTCACATCACTGTAGCGTTGAATAAGTGTTGACTTTGCTCCATTTGAGATCTGAAGGTTTGGAGAAGGTGCTAGAGGAGGCGTGCAGGCAGCTAGCAGCTCTGCAGAACAGGAAACACAGGAACAGGAAGGCAGCCATTGACCCCTTCTCTCCTCATGCTCCCCTCTTTCTCTCTTTCTTTATACTTTATGGATGGCTTCCAGATGTTCATTCAGCCTGTTGCATTGATTGTGTCGACGATGTTGCTCAGCCCCTGTGCAGATGTAGCTGTGGTCCAATTTGTTGCTGCTTTTGTGTGCAGCTGCCCTATTGTTACACAGTAAAAAGGAAACATGCAGAAAGTTAAAATAGATGTATCAGCCCCTAACTTGACACGCCAGATGGACAGTTCCATATATTTGCCACGGATATATTTCACTAGTCCATCTGGAGAAGAGCCCATAGAGGGCAGAACCTTCAAACTGCAGCTGGTGATAGGGCGATCAATCTGCCAGTCACACTCATCACAGACCAATCCATATCAAGCCACAGTATGACGTAGCAGCTAGACCCTGTTGTTAGCTGTTAGCTTAAACTACGTTTCAGTCCTTAGTAGGGGTGGACAGAAATATCGATTCAGCAATGCTTTGCAGTTATTTCCCTCCCAATTCAATATCGATTCAGCAAATCATCTGAATCAGAATCAGAATCAGAATCAGAAATACTTTATTAGTCCCCAAGGGGAAATTCGGTTGTTTCAGTTGCTCTTATACACAGTATAGCAGTTGGAAATAACAGATGAGGACATTAGGATAAACAGTAGCATTAAAAAATAATAAAGAAAAAATAAATACAAGTAAAAATAAAAACAAATGAAAAGAGCATAAAAATTACGTAAGTAGGTTGCAACGTGCAGAGTCTTTAAGCAGTATAAAACTTCCTTATGAAGGAAAATAAGTAAAATAAGTAAGTAAAATTAAGTGGACATGAGGCTCCGAATGAGGTGGAGGTATACACAGTATTAACAATCGATTCACCTCCTGGCCAGTGGGGGGCACTGTGCACTTTCTCAGTGTTTATCCAGCTGTCGCCGGTCGCAGAAGAAGACATGCTTACAGATTGACAGGACTGAGAGCTGAACATGTGAGTGATTTAACTGCGGTTTATCAGTATTTTCTGTGTAAATAATGTAAAATATTAAACACAATGGCATTAGTATCATTCTGGAGTGTTTTCTTTTCATTCTTTTGCCATATTTTCTCTGTGTTTTGCCGTATTTCCGACGTGTTTTCCGTGTTTTATTGTCTTTTTTTGCCATCTATCGTCTCTAAAATTACTTTTTATGGATTCCATAAATAGTATTTTTAGAAATATTGGAGGAAGAAATGTTGGGATCTCTGTCTTCAGCTTGACAGGAACTGCTTCAGGGACTACAATCAGTAAAAAAAACGCCTTGACATGGTCTAATATAACAGGCTGTAACATGGACACTAAGTTCTGTAGTCACCAAAAATGTTTGAGTTTATGTAAAATAGGTGAAGTTTATTTTTGATCATCTCAGAAAATTTCTACATGTTCATTTATTGTTTATGAATCCTGTTGAAAATTCAAAGCCATTGTTATTCTTTTCCTGTAGTTACACACTGTTTTAAGCATTTATAACATAATAATGACAAATACTTGCAAGAATTGTTTACGTTTATTTCTCGTGAAAAAAGGGTGAAAAAATGTGTTCAAAGGACAATTCCTGACACAGTTATTGACAAAAAAATTGACATTTATTGCTCAAAAATATGAGGTGAAATACCACATATGTTCAGATTGGCATCAAAATAGAAAAAAGTCAAAAATTGTCAACAGGTACTCTAATTATTTGTGTATTTCTACTTCTTACTGAGTCGATACTGAATCGAATCGCCACCTAAAGAATCGAAATCGAATCGAAATGTGAGGTTCTTAACAATGCCCAGCCCTAGTCCTTAGGCTGTTGTCTTACATTTAATTATACAACACAGATGTACCATTTACCACTTAAATGTGACGTGAACCTCGTAAATGACCATCCCCATCAAGTTCTCCGGGCAAACTTCTGAGGAGAGCACGGAGGATTTCTGCATCTCTCCCAGTTTCCCAGCAGTGATCCTCCTGGCTTCGCTGATTTGAGGGCAACCAGCGGAGACACGATTATCACAATAGGGTTTGGAGTCCTTCCCATCTTTTTCATGACCAGAGGAGCCAGTTGGTAATCAAGCTCTTACCAAAACCGGTTGGGAGAGGATCAACAACATGATTTCCCATAAGAAAAGTTTTGAGTGATGTTCTTTGCTCTTCTTTTAAAGAAGAAATTGAGTCCATTTCTGATAAAATCGCAGATATTGCTGCATCCCCAGAGACCACTTCAGAAGCCGCCATTGTTTTCAAGCATGCAGTCACTTCCTGCTGTCGTCACGTCTTCAGTTTCTGCCTCTCTCCCTGATTGGGCCGTCCAGCTTTTGGCCAATAAAGACATTGGAGGCTGGAGCTCAGCAAGATGGATCTGCATGATTTCAGACATTGAATCAGGCAGGTCCATCTGCACTGCGAGGTTAATAAGCTCTAGTAGCGGCAAGAATAAAGAGAAGTTACACAGAGCCTGAGGAGGGATCTGACAGATTACAACCATTTAGAGAAGCAGCAGCTGTGGATGGAAACACTGAAAATGAAGCCTAATCACCTGCAAGATATCATTTTATTCATATGATTGGTCTGTGAGGGAGAGATACTGCATGAATACAAAAAGACAGGTGTGTGCCAGTGATGTGAAAACAACAGGAAGTTAGTTATTACATTTTTGGCACGCTGGTTTGGCCTGCTTATCGACTCTGTCAGCAGGCTGAGCTGCTGCAGAGGCTGTGTCAGCTCATGGAAGCTATTAAGGAATTTAACACTCTGTGTTTGACTGACAAAACTTGTGACAAAAAAAATCTTACTCTGCAACTGAGATTATCACTGATCTGAAGAAACACTTAATGCAAAGATTTATAATCAGTTCTTACAGCTGTCATTACCTGTTGTCTTCCTATAGGGCTGGGAGACATGCAGAGATTTTGAAAAAAACATTGATATAGTTTCAAACAAGATACAAGTTAAGGCAGTATCAGTCATATCAATATAGCTTTAATGCACTAAAATAGCATAGCCACCTTTAGTTCTCTTGACTGTGTTCGGCCCCCCTTGTCTTTCTTCCCACCAAGATCCTGTCCACAGTTCCAGCATTAAGGGTAAAAAAGACAGGAGTAATGCCAAAAAGTGACGGAGGCTGGAAGGTAAAAAGAAACATAGTGGCTCAAAGATTCATGTTGTAGTCCTCTGCATCAAAACAATCCTACTTGAGGCTTAATTAACCTGTGACTTTTAAAAAATATGTATCTGGAAATGTATAGGGGTTAAGGATGTCAATTTTCCTAAAAATTCAAACTTGAACGGTTTTCAAACATACACGCAAATAACCGAAGATATTCAGCTATTTGCGTGGATGTATCTGGATAACCACCAAAATCTAATTATTTCAAGTTGGGCTATTACTGACATCTCTGCAAAAATTAAAATCTGTCCAGCAGTTTTTGCGAAATCTTGCTTCCAAACAAACAAGCAAACAAACAGGCAAAAACATAACCTCCTTGGCAGAGATAATTCGTCTTGGTCCATATTGCCCAGCTCTATGTCTGCTGACAGCTTTCACATGATGTCACACAATCATGGAGTGTCCCCCTGGCAGACAAATGCTTCCCACTGCTTTATACTGTGGAGAAGCTGAAAGTTTTGGATGAAAACTACATGTTTTAACTAGAGAAGGATATGTTAAGCCTGGCTCACACTACAGGATTCTCGGCCCGATTTAACCCAGATTCAGCCCTCCCGACAATCGGGAAAGAAAGCTGGTCGGGGACCAAAATCGGCCCCGACATTCGACCAAGATTATCTTCTAGTGTGAGCGGGTGACAGATCAATCTTAAGCCCCACGATCGTCTCACAGACTCGTCAGAGCCGCCCTGATAATTTTCAAACATGTTTGATATTTATCTGGATGATTACGCAACTCTTATTCGCTGAGGATGACAGTAGACAATCAGAGAGAGCCGCCTACGATGACCGGAAATGACCGTGAGACAGGAGTTATCAGAGGTAAGAATGGCGAGCACAAAGAGCGTACGGGTGAGATGGACAGCGGAGATGGAGGACAGTCTTGTTGACCTGTGGCAAGACCACGAATGTTTGTACAACGTTTCATGCAGAGATTATCACAACTGATGTGAAAAGGACAAGTATTGGAGAAATATTGCATCTGCATTAAATATTCCTGGTGAGATAATAATGTGGCAGAGTGCCGCAGGTAATCACCCCAGCACTGACATCCGGGACAACAGCCCTCGCTCTCATGTGATATTGCTTGTATACATCAGTTATACAAGTGCATTTTACTAGTTAACAGTATAAGCAAGAAGGAATAATGATTTGTTTGTTTAACTGCCGCACTAGTCTCCATATTTTGTCTCAACGTGATCACGTTGAGCGTCTCTCTGGTCCGATAATCTTGATGAAATCCTGTAGTGTGCGCTGGTCACGATTTTCAAATCTTGTAGTGTGTGTGTGCTTAAGATTTAAGAGAAGATAATCTGTCAAGATTCTCTTTATGTGTGATACAACCCGATTTCAGAATCTTATAAGATTTTTTAAATCCTGTAGTGTGAGCCAGGCTTAAGGATGCGGTCAATATTTCAAAACAAAACACCCACCGGGTACCAAGTGATCCACCGACTAGTACTTGTCAGCCCATTGGTTGTGGACCTCTTCAATAGACAATAAAAACATAATAATCATATAGCTGATGTCCTGATCTGCAAAAGCCCTGCTTCGCTCCCTCCAAAAAGATCTATTTGCTGATTTTATAATTACAATGCTGAAATCATTGAGGTCTGTAGGTGTCATTACTTTTCAAGGCTGCTTCTTAGCAGATCTGACCATAGATCTAAACTCGTGTCTATATTTGTTTGTCAGATGAAAAGCCACCTGCAATCCTGAATGGTGCAGATTTTTTATTACTGCATAAGAGCACAACAGAAGCTCACAGAGGCGCTTTAACCAAAGGAAAGGCTTTTGTGTGTGGCACCCTTGAATTTCTGAATGGATGCTGTGGATCAGGGTGGTGTGTAAGAGGAGTACTTCACTCATATATAGTCTCAGTCAAGTAGAAGTGGCACTTATGGACACACAGGCAAATGTACTACAATGCATTTGTTCTATATTCTCAACAACCTGCACAAAAACATACTTCTCAGTTTGACAGCAATCAGGTCATCTTTTCTTTGGTGTTTCTCTGCTTTTCTGTTTGTTTGCTGCTTATAAACCAATAACTCTTAAGTGTCAACTATCCCTCTCTAGATCAGAATTAACATACAAGTGTGGGTTTCCATCAGCTCGGCACATCAAGGCTGCACATCTCACATATTAAAAACAGAGACACTTGTGAGGTACATCTGAGCAAGTGTGTGTCTGTGTGAGTGACAGAGTAAAATGCATGGACCTCTCCTTCCTTCCTCTGCCTGAGAAAATGAATTATTGAGAGTGATGAACTGAAAATAACATTGGTGAGGAGAGGAGAGTCACTCCTCCTACACACTCCCTACCAGTCACGGGGCTGGACGATGCTTGCACGTTTATCACCATAATGTAACTCTATGTTTGAGTGTGTGTTAATGGAGTGTAAGTAATTTGTTGCATGGACTATGTATGAAGATGGTCAGCATGGCAGCTGGCAAAAAGTGAGGCCAAAATATTTAATGGAATTAGTTCTATTTGTTTCAAAGAGAATCATACTGCCTTCGATCATTTTTGACTCAAACAAGGTAGACATGGGTTCAAACTCTCACCTAAGCCGCTTTTTTAGAAGTTTAAACTGAGTCATCATGGCTGCAAGATATTCCACATGGATATATTTCAGCAAATAGCCTGTGTCAGGGCTAAAGACTAACAAAAATGCTCTGTAAAGCGAACACTCTTGTTCAGGTCGGAGTTTGTCTGTGTCAATCACAGACAAACTCACAGAGGATGGAACACGTTTATGTTTGGATGTGCATGTGTGTCTGCTCCACTCTGCTGTTTGTGTCAGAGGAATCCCTCTGTTCTGCCACTGTTATCTGCCAAAAAGATACACGGTATTACTGTATGCTTATTTTAGCTCATTACCTTTTTTAGACAGTTATCATCAATACCAGTGTATTGCATCAGTCCTAGTTTACATTAATAGATTCAGTACATATTGTGGTGGAAATATGGAGGATTTTGAATGTCTTGTCACCCACTGCGTTTTCTTTATCAAAGACTTACTTTAAGATTATCTTTTGACCAAAATACTCTATATTACAGTCTGTGAGAGACAACAACTGCTCTATGCCACGGCAAATAATGCAATAAATGTGACACAAAGAATCAGTAACGACATTTGTGACCAATTTATTTCATTTAATTAATTGCCTCCACCAAGGGGGTTATGTTTTTACCAGAAATTGTTTGTTTGTTAGATTGTAAATTAACCTGATACACTAGATGGACTGTTCAATGGATTTCACTAGTCTATCCAGGCAACAGCCCATTGAAAGTGTTTAGGAACTGGCAGAACCCTTTGGTGGCATATCAAACAGGTGATTGGACAAACATCCGGTCAATCACATTCATTAAGGGCTACTTAGATTATGTAGTAGATGGGTGCTCCTGCTGCAGTGCAAAATACAAAACATAGGCCACTACCTAGAGCAAACTCTCTGCAAAACATGTTGGAAATGGAGCGACAAGATAATTTCTTTGGAGAAGTGCTTTCACTGTTGTTGATTGTTCTTCATTTAATAAGGAAATGCAGTCCAGATTTGATAAAACTGCTACTGAATCTGTTAGCATCTATGCTAACCTCTGTATGAGCAGTCACATCCTGCTGTCGTCTCCCTTGTTGCTCCTACTTCTCCCTGCTCTAAAGGATCCTGATTGGTGCCGCCCTGGGCTGCTCACAGTTGTAAATTGAAGCCTGCCAAGATGGATCTAGCTGATTACAGACATTAAATCATGCTGATCTGTCTGCTGTGCAAGGTTAATTGTGAACAGGATAACTCAAATAGTTCTAAACACATTATGATGAATATTTCAGGGAATGCTGGTTATGGTACAAGGAAAAAATAACAAGATTTTGGTGTTGATCCAAATCTGGATTTGGAGCAGGATATTTTGAAATGATTTGTTTACAGTGTGCGATAAAGCAGTTTACCACATTTTTGACATTAACTCACTGACAATATGGCAATGCCTTTGTGGGGGTTTGTTCCCTCAGAGCACTTTTAGTTAGATCATATTAGCAATTCATTGTTGAAGCTCTACAATCGACTTATCTACATATCCATATCAATATGTTTTGGAAGAAATAGGATGTCTCCTACAGGAAGAAAAAGAAGTCACTAGCACAAAATTTTAGCACCCATGGTGGTTCTTCCTTTTTTCTTCACTTCAGTTTTGTACATTGCAGCAATGTGGAGAGGTGTTGTTCATCTGAATATACAGTTTATAGTTTTATGTAAGATGTCCACTCCATGTTACTGTCAGGGGACAGGCTGTTTGTGGTGATAGAAAACCTGAATATGTTTACACAGATAATGCACTAATGTGTGTGTGAGTTCAAGCGATAGGGGAATCTCTGTGTCTCCCTGGCCCTTTATCTCAATAACAAAACAGACAAACACTGAATAAGTTATTCAGCCTGTGAACCGAACTCCCAACAGACCCGTTCTATAGGCCTGTCTGCTCTATGTCTCTCTCCCTATCCCTCGTCCATAACCCCCATCACACAGACAGAAACACACATGCACCTGGTATCTATTTAATCTGTTTTTAGACTCACAGGATAATCATCCCGGCTCCAAATTAGTGTGCCATCAGCTTAACTTACCAACAGAAGTGTGTGTGCAGAGATGTGTGCTTGCTTTAATTGCGCTGAAATTGAGCTCTCTCTCCTTCACTCAGATTTTTTTGAACAGTTTGTGTGTGTGTGGGTGTGGGGGTGTGTATGTGTGTGTGTGTGTCTGTCAGGGAGAGAGTAAATATTTGTGCAGGAGCTCTGGAAAAGGCCAGGGTCAACGTATGACAGACAGCCAACTGGGAAATAAGACACACATACAAAAAGGCAGCCACACACACACACGCACACACAGACACAGAAAATAAAGAAGAGACAGCTTGAGAAGACAGGGAGGACAGAGATGGAGATGTGGAAAGAGACAAGAGGACAGGGAGATTAAAGCTTGGAAAAGAGGGAGAGAGATGGAAACTGGAAAGGATTAGAGTCGTAGTTTTCGCAGTGTAATCAAAAACATCTTATTAATGGGATGATTATGAGAGCTCAATGACCTTGACCTTTGACCTCCAAAATCTATTAGCTCATCAGTGAGTTAGAGTGGACATGTGTGCAGAGCTTAAAGAAAACCCCAGACCATTTTTTAGATGTTGCACTCACAAGCAAATGATAATCATAAGTCCTGAGGACCCTGACCTTTGACCCCCAGAACCAAACTGGTTCATCCTCTACTCTATTTTTGCTAAATTTGAAGAAAATCTGTCAAGTGTTACATGAATATATCATTCACAAGCAAGGAATAGTTACAGTGACCTTTGACTTCCATGTTATTAGTTTGTCCAAGAGTTTAAGAGGACATAAATGCTAAGTCTAAAGAGGCCCCCCTATTTTTTTTTAGAAATAGCCTCCACAAGCTAAAAATCAACATGAATTCAGTTTATAATGACCTTTAAAAATGACATTCAGATATTACTGGTCAACCCAAGGTTAGAGTGGGCATATGTGTAAAGGTTTAGGAACATCTATCCAATGATTTTTGAGGAATGTCCTTACAAACATTGAATGAAAATGGGCTGCCATGACCTTGAGCTTTAAACAATGACCTCAGTTTATCTTGAATTAGAGTGATCTTTTTCATCAGACTTTGACAGAAGGTCCTCATAGCCCAAGTGGATGAACTTGAGGTTCAATGACCTTTTAACCATGGCCTCCAAAATCTAGTTTATTCATCCCTTTGTCAAAAAATAAATGTATATAAAGGCCCTTCAGCATTCTTGAGACATTGCCTTCATCATCAAGGGATTAACATGAGGCCAAATGACCATGATCTCTGAGACATGACCTCCAAAGAACTATCACTTCTTTAAGTTAAAGTAGACATTTGTGCAAAGTTTGACTCAAAGGTTGAACATGAGGCTCCATGACCTTGACCTTTTAACCATGACATGCATATTTGAATTACTGCATTCTTGGGCCAGAGTGTAGATATATATGAAAATCTGAGGAATTGGAGAAAGGTTTTTGAGGTCACGTTTTACAAGAGAGGCCTTACTAGATGCACAGATGGACACAGACTTAGACCACCATGGAAAGACAGCTACCTCCCTAAGGGTAGTGGCATCAAAAAAGATGGACTGATTGACGATGAGCTTCATCGTGGAGTTCCTCTTGGCTGCTTGCAGTAATTGGCTGGTATCCAGAAGAAAGCAAGTAGATCAGGAAGAAGCCTGAGTGTGCTCATGTGCTTCATGTACCGACCATCACAAACCATTTCATATCCGGCCTGACCGAGGGTGTGTTTCTGTGTGTGTGGGCCAGAGAAGTAATAAGATGCTGCAAACAGTTAGGGTCTGTCCTGAGGTGTCAATCACAGAGGCTTCTGTCCTCAGTTTAACCGGACATGCCTCGTAACCCATGTCAGCTCTGAAGTCATGTGATTCTGCCTGTTCTTCCCCTAACAATAGTCTTCGAGGCAAACAAGTGCCGTGATATAGAGCCTTGTTTTTCTTTAGAGCTGCAAAGCAGAATTTACAAGATTTAATTTCACATTTGTAGCCTCCCATAAAGAGAATATCACTGGTCCAATTGATTTAAAGAGGTTTAATGTATTCTAGGCCTGTGTTTCTACTGGCTCATAATAGCAGACTTAACACACACACACACAATTAAATAAGAATTAAAGCTTGATTATTGAAGTGCTTCAGGTTACGCTCAATATAAGGGGATATTTTCTTTAGCTGTGCAGAAAAATACTATTCCATATAAGGCTTGCAAACCAAAGTATCTAAAAGAGATTGACATTTTAAAAAGTCTGACCCGCTAGGTTTTCTCTGTGAATGACACATTTGAATCTTCCTTCACGTGTAGTGTTTGGTAAGATGGACAAAAATGCAATTCTGTAAACTCAATCACAGTTCTGTTCTAAAGCATGATATTTGCACCCTCGTGACTTTCCACTTTACTATGACTGTCATGGAGGCATAAAGGGGGTATTATATAGACTCCTGATCAAAATCTTAAAGGATAAGTTCGGTTTTTTGACACCTGGACCTTATTTTTAGGATTAAATACGCTCATAGACTCACCCAGACAACTCAGAGCCGTTTTCGAGCAATTTAGATCCATCCGACGATGTTTTTCCTCATGCCATAGTAGCAGACGGGGACAGAAATCGAAGCCCCTAAATTAGACATTATCTGCTGCGAAACTCGCTCATTTCAGCTACATTTTATAAATGAATGGCCAGTGTTATCACCATGTCAGCTCAACTTTGTTGTTATGGTCATCCGGGGCTTTACAAGGATGGGTAACTTTTGGTGACGTCATAGACAAGAACATGAGTAGAGCCGCTGTTGTTGCTAGGCTACACGGCTACACAGCTACTTTTGTGCAACATGGCAGAATATTTATCTGATGTAGAAGTGTCTGACGACGACTTTGAGTATAATGGATGCCCGTATCGTTTTGAGCCAGAATATACCAACGAGGAGCTATTTGAAAGGAGGATGCAGGAGGAAAGAGCCGAACAGCTGGCCAGAGAACAAGCAACCACTGCACGTCCACGAATGGGGGCTAACTGGTGGTGTTGTTGTGGACATTGCACAGCAAACACAACAGAGGAGGAGTGCCTTTGCTGCTCAGAGTGGGACTTGAGACCAGAGGAAACACGTATTGATGCCCCCCAAAATACGATTTCTGGCCCCGTCTGCTACTACGGCATGAGAGAAAAACGCCGTCGGATGGATCTAAATTGCTCGAAAACGGCTCTGAGCTCCGCCAAAATTGTCTGGGTGAGTCTACGAGTGTATTTAATCCTAAAAATAAGGTCCAGGTGTCAAAAAACCGAACTTATCCTTTAAGACTGGTTGAAAAGTTGCAAGAATTTGCCTTTTGAACTGTTGGATTTTAAGCAGTTTCTAAATAAGATTCAAAATGCAAAAAGAAAAATGGGAGTGACAGCAAAATATTTGAGTGAACAATTTATTGTAGACAAAAGTCAAGCTGAAATAGGCTGTGGGCTGAACCCTCTTAAGATCAGTGCAAAATGCAAACTCTTGTAATTTTTCAACTGGTCTTGAGATTTTTATCGGGCACGTATAATGTGATATATGTACGCAGCAAATTAAGAAGAGTTGGAATTTTGTTGTTTGCAAAATTTCAGCAAGGGCAGAGTTAATTTCACTCTGGATTGAGTCAAATTCCTGAAAAATGTACTCTCACCTGAAAAAGAGGTTGTCAAAAAACAAGGGTAAAAATGATGTCTTCACTCTGAATTCAAAACGTGTAAGTGACACTTGTAGAGTCTATCATCTGGCCTGTCCCCAGTTGTTTGACAATTACCAGCAGATGCTAAGCCTATGTCATGAAAACTGCAATGCAGCGCTCCAACCAAACATGGTATCTTTGTTATTTCAGTAATTTAAAGAATTGAAAATACCAAAGCTGTATGAAAAACTACATATATTTTTTTAAGAGGAATGGATCCTTCAAATATTGCATGCCAACTTAAGCATGCTGTCTGTCAAGCACAGATTTGTTGTCAATGTTTCAGCATTCATTTTTACCAACATACAAATATGTGCAAATTTGACAGAAATGTGGCTCTTATTTTTTGATAAATACAAACAGGAGTTACCATTGTTGGGCGACAAGGGCTTTTTTATGTTGTTGTGGTATCAAAACAAGGATTACATATTATTCCATTTTTTTTCAGATACTGGTGTTATTTCAGTACTCTTTTAAATGACTCCTATGCTTTACTGGGTCCTGTATCTCTGTTGCCTTTGATACAGGAAGGCATTATGGACAGTTGACTAGAAGGCAGAGAAAGCTCATATCTTTGGTTTTAACAATCTGTGAATGGTACCAAAATATAGTATCAAAATCTGTGTTGTGATTTGGATATGATACATACTGGCACTAAATCAGGACCATCCAGTCAAATAAAAAAATTAATATAGTTTGCTTTTCACTTTTACTTGTAGTGTAAAGTCTTCCTGCAGGAGCCTCTAATAAAGTAAAACATAATCGCCTTAATTGATTTAAGCAGATTTGCCCTTTATTGCCTGCTTGTTTACTGGAACACATGTATCATAAACTGGTACTTTAAACCAGCACAATAAATTGTGCAAACTAACCATGGAGACAGCCTTTCATTCCAAACTTGTTAATTAAATGGCAACTCTGCATAAATCTACACAGCTATGCTAAGTAGCTCTGCAATGCAAATTAACTTTGCTTCGACAGTTTTGGTGATAATTCAAGCATGTGTTTCACAAAACCTATAATTAAACTCTCCTATCCACAACTTTGGAGTTTGTTTGGAGTAGTTTGTACAAACATAAATATTTTATAATTTTGTATAGCCAAGAAAAAAGAAAATCATTTGTTTTAATTGTGCTCTTAAAAAATAGCATCCAGTTATGGCCCAGTGAGGATTATTTTATTCTCTTTTTTCTGTTTTTTTTCTGTGACAGCTGAGTAAATTAAACATCTTTCAGTGCTTCAGAAAGATTCAAGCTCTGGGAGATGTAGAGGTAATGATGCAAAGGAGACAGATTGATGATATTTTGTTTGTGCTTTTATTACTGGCATCTCCAAGCTGTTGTTTATGTTATGTTTATGTCATTTTATTTGGGTTTGTTACTAATATTCATGTTTTCCTATGACATACAGATGATTTTAGAATCTTCATAACTTTAATCAACTTTTTTTTTTTTTTTTGTAGTTTTTACATTTTCACTTTTGGAAAACAACAATACACAATAATAGAGTTTTTGTTAAGCCTGAACATATACTATAAGTTTGGTTTAAAGAAGTGAATCATCATGTCAAAAAAAGAAAGATTAAAGTCAAATCTATTATTGAACAAGTATTCATTCTCAGCCAGGAAATGTGTATTTGTGTCTGTGTTAGTGCGTGATTTAGAGGATTAGTCGTAATGGTGCACATTATGGTGTTCAAGGTTGTTATGATCTCCGATCAGAGATTAGAGGTTCTCTGCAGGGGGTGGACTCTGTTGCTGACATCTCTTTTTCACCAAACCTCTCATTACAAAACAGAAAAACACACACACATTAACACACTTTGGTGCAGGCTCTGCTTTTTATAAACTAAAACACACAGACATAATCCTACCACTCATCAGTATGTGAAAATTGCTGGTAAGACTAACTTAGTCATACTTGTGGTTTTCTCCTGCAGCATTTCAAAGATGTTACAACAACACAAATAATACATGAGAGTAATCTGTCCATGTGCTTTGCCCAAAAATGCTAGCCCTGCCCATCTCTCTGTGACAATGTTTAATTCAACTGAATGGTCATAAATAGGCAGTATGGGACTTGAATGTAGACTAAGAAAAGCGTTCTGTGGAATGGCTGTAAGGAGCCCACATTCACTGCCCAGTGAGGTAAACATAAAATTGTGACTTTCTTAACAGGGAGTTACATTACGATACCTCAGAGTAAACAAAGTTTTAGGTGTATAGGGGTACATGTTTATGGTGGCTGACGAGAGCAAATGGCCTACAAGGGCTTGATGAAGTTCAATAAGAGGAAAATACCTGCAAAAGCAGAAACGCGCTGCAAGTTAGAAACTTAACAAAGCCCAAAACAATCCAAACCTAGAAAACACCTGCAAGAGGAAGTGCTCATGTATTTGAACCTTTACGGTAATTGCTCCATGCTGAGCGAGAGGGAGGTGACAGGCAGACTGCATAACTTTATCTTGTCCCTGTCTTGCCTCAACATTGACTCTAAGATGCCTCTGTTTGCAAAATGAATGAACAGAATGTGTAATAATACTGTCCCAAAGGAAATTTGTTTTCACAGTTTGTACCAAGAAGAGAAACGTTCACCACACATCAAAACACACACCATATCTGCACACTGACACAAGGACACACTGTTCACACAAAAATACATACAGCACAAATAAGCTATGGTTAATACTACAGGTGGCTGAGTGCTGCAATGTTAGAAGGCACAAAGTTCATGCTAAAGCGAACCCTTCTTCATTTCAGAGTCCTGTGTTTGCTGCCTAATAGTGGCAATGGGAAGTTTGAGGTGGGGTTGAGGTGATGAGGGTCGTTGGCTGTTAGCTATTAGATACTTGCATATTTATAATTTAGTGGTATGGTTCCTGCCCTCCTTGCAGCCTACAAAGACGCATGAGGCAGGGAGAGAAGCGTCAGCTGACTTTGATTACGTCAGAGATTAGCATAAGAGAGGAGATGAGATGAAGGAGGGTTGCAAAGCAGCTTGTTGCTGGAGCAGTGAAGAATAAGCAGGCTAGAGCAGCTTAAGTAAGGTGGTCTGAGTGCATTTAGCCAATGGCAGCTTAGAGTTAATCAGCTGGCTGCCAACAGTGGCAGGCTAGCTTTGGATCTAAAAACGTTAAGCTGCCGTGTTAGCAATCTTGACTGTGCCCTGCATGAAATAACGCTATGCTCCATTTTTTGTTGGATTATTGGACAGTCAGTTTGTTTGGACAGTTCAAAACAAAAGCACTCAAAAGATAAAGCCCACAGGAAAACTACACTGGTCCCATATTTTGCCACTTCACTCCTGTTGAGCTCAGCCCAAGGTCACAGAGCTCCTCTTTTACATTCTTTATCCATTGAGGACACTGGTAAAATATCACTGTAATGTCACAGTGAATTACTGGCAAATAATAGCGGTGATTTCACATTTTAGTATAACTGTGGTGTTTTTAAAGCAACCCCAACACATAGATACTATAAATTCACAGTGTTGTAAAATCACAGTAAATAGTTGTGAATCCACAGTTATACAAAAACATTTTACGTACAGTAATGTGATTTTACAACATATAACTGATTTTACAGTGGCTTTTAAATGATATTACTGAAAAAATTAAAAGTCAAGTGTTGTAAAATCACAACATTATACTGTTAAATCATTACAGAGTACTGTGGATTCACAACAATTTACTGTGAATTTACAACACCTTACTCTAATTCTACTGTGCCTGTCATCTGAAGATGCAGGACTGTAAAATCTCAGTGTTCTATGGTAAAATTACAGTATGATGCTATCTCACAATCTCCTGCTTGTCTTGGGGTTGCAAACTAAGACTATGAAGGGGGTGGTCCATGTTGACTGGAAGCTTGCTCATGGCTGACAAGTCAGGTCCGCTTACAGTGGCTGCAGTTTAAGGTCTGATCCGTGGTAGATGTCTCAGCATCTTGGTTTGTCATTGGTGGCTGCAGACATGGACTGTCCTGCGAGCCTGCACATTGGAGTTTTTCAATGAAATGGGGCCACTGTTTATACCCAGGGTTCATCTGCCATGACCTAGCAAACTGGGACAATGACAGTGAAGTCAGGGTTGGGGTTTTACATCAGAACGACCATGTCTTGGCCTTTCCCTAAAGAGACCTAACCTGCAAGGCATCAGGTGGTTGGAATGGTAAGTGCCAGAGTGTGTCCACACTAGGGCTGAACAATATATCGTTATCGTATAGATATCGAGATATGAACATTCAAGATATTAATATCGAAAAGCAACAATATAAACGATATAGATTTCCCCCAAGCTAAAACTGAACTTTCCGCATTCTTTTGTATTATGATGTTTTTATATTTCTGAAAAATGCTTGGATTTCACCGAACCCGTAGTCATATCATATCGTATCGATATCGAGATATCTGGCATGAATATCGAGATATGAAATTTTGTCCATATCGTTCAGCCCTAGTCCACACGCTGGTGGGTCATGCACACTTTACCTCTGTGGCTCCAACCAGCTCTGAGATCCCCACAGTTTAGCCTGGGGGTGCACAGCACCCAGCTACCATGATGTGCCACAGGGAGGCACTGTCAGAGTCTTGACATGTATGTCTGTAAAACCACCAGGAAAGGGCTGAAACACTTTTCCTTCTATTTGCTCCTCAGAAGCTCGATGCTGGCTGCAGCTGGAAGAGAGAGATGCTACATAATGCAGCAACACTACAGACTACAAGCCCTGTGTTCACTGAACACCACACCAGTGCTCACAATAGTCACTTGTAATTTAACATCACTAGTTTACAATCACTTTAACTCAGTTGCCAGTAAATTCCTGTGAGTTTACAGTATGCATGCCAAAATAAAATACCATAATCTTACAAGTATTTACCCGCCACGTACAACGAAGGCCTCAATACAATTATTTATTTTACAAATTTAACAAAAAATTAACATAGAAACCTGTGGAAACCTGGTGCTTTTTAACAGTGGGGGGCAAACATTTTGTCTATTGTGTTTTCCAAATTAATTCAAGAACAAAATATGCTTCACAAGAATATCTAATCCCATTGCTGCCAGTGTTTTATAATCCATGTCCAATACCTCCTCTGACCTTCTTTTTACGCATATGGTTGGTTTTTGATAGTGGAGAATGATGCTTCACTGCTTGATTAATAAATTGATTTAAAATAATGTCTACATTTAGAGTTACTATATTTTGTGCATTTAAATGAGTTTTACACATGTTTAGCCCATCATTATATTTCTTATCCTCGGCAATCAGTAAGTCTATAATGAAACATGCTAAGTTGAGTGAAAGCATGTTTCACGGTCGCGTTCACTTGAGCACAAACACACATAAACAAACACACATGCAGCAGCAACCCCGGTGGCTGTGAAGGACGTCACATTCAATCTCATCAGATATCTCCACTGAAGCTTGATGTATCAATTTTTAAGAAGCTCTCCTCGACTCCTGTACACATATACACACATGTACCACATGTACACACATGTAAACACACACACATTGGCTGCTCTGTGCTCTGGGAGCTGTGGCACTCAAGGGGCACTAGAAGGTTTCCATCTTGAAAGCCTGTTGCCATGGTGACCATTATGGAGCTCATCTCCCATGGGCCAGCGAGCTTTACACAACTTACCCTCTAAAAAGAACACACACACGCACACACATACCATACCTCCCCAACAGATCCGCAAACACACACTTAGTTCGTTTTTCTTTCGGGCCTTTTTGCCGAGACCGGCGGGGAGCCAATGTTTGACTTGAAGCGAGTGCAACAGAAAGCAAGAGAAGAGAGCAATTAACAGTTAAGCTAGCAAGAGCTTCAGAAAGAAAGAGGAGGAGAGAAGGCCCCCTGGCCAGGCAGAGGAAGTGTTTGTTTCAAAAAAGTGCAGCTGATGAGGTTTTGAGAACGTGCAAATCCGTTTGGTTAAATGTAATTAGGGTGTCATTATTAGCACTACAAGATATCTGATTTTTTATGTTTGTATTGGAAGCAGTGCAGGGCCTTTTCCAGATACATTTACCAAACTTTAGCTGTACATTCAGCTTGTTTGAAGCACAAAAACAGCTTTCTAAATGAATTCATCTACAAGGTAACTATTAAAACATTCACTAATCTCAAGTTTAAAGCTGAAATCACTACGAAGGCTCATTTATGGTACATTTGAAGGTAGATCTGTAGGTTTTATACATTATAACCACTACCACAACATACTCATGTCCGTTAGATGTTAAAAAATTGTCCAGCGTATCATCTCACAGGGACCTCTATTCTTCACCAACATTCAGTACACATTCAGCCCATCCAGTCTGAACTGTTTTGTTGTAGTGGTCCGACCTCTCAATTTTGGTCAGTGTTAAAGAACTAACTACATAACTCTGGACTGAGCCCACAATTGATACGATAAACCACACAACTTAACACTATTAGTCTCAAGGGTAAGAGTGTCAGCAAGCATTGGCCACTGCTTGAAGCTGCTGTACAGATCTTTAATTTTTCACCCCTACAAACTGGCTCACATTTACGTACCACAAAAATCACAGAAAAATTGAGATATCTCTGTAAATTATAGTTTTTAGGCCCTTTGTATCCATCACACTGGACACTATTCAAATCACAAAATACAGCACAGTTTTTGCCAGAGGTTAACTTGACAGAGATCGATTGTTCTGTCAATCACATTCACAACAGGCCAATCTATTTTTGTAGTAAGTGGGTGTTACTGCCTGTTATTAAGTATAAAATTTAAGCCAACATGTACAACAATCTCGCACAAAAACATGGCTGAAGAGGAGCAAAAATATCCTTTTTATCAAGATATACTTTAAGTGATATACTGTGGATCCCAGTCTCATGATGAACAGCCATCCACACAATGCTGTGTTGGATGTGTGGGCGAAGGAAGGGAGGCTAGCAGAGACAAGTGGACTAAAGTAACAACTAAAACTAGTTACAGATCTATGGGCTAATCATAGACCTCTCTTATTTGTCTCTGCTGAATATAAATTTATTAGAGGTTAGCCCCTTGAGATGCAACATCTCATTTTCAAGAGGGTCCTCATGTCTGTATGGTTGTAGTGATAGTTTTTATAGAAGTATAATCAATATGCAGGTTAGGTTTGTGAGAGGGGTTGAAAGAAAACAGGGGAGAACACTTGGCAAATGGGCTTAAGTCCAGAATATGGGACGTGCCTGGTTGCTTACCACCCTGCCAAACCAGCACCCTACCATACATTTTTGTTTGTCTGTTTGTTTTTTGTTTTTTAATATATGCTCTAACCATTCCTGCTATTTTTTCTCACTAATATATACAGTAAATAAATACAACAATGTTTACACTTTGCATAGTTATAAAGAGTTTACACTCAAGTAGTGTGAAAATATACTCTGATTACCAATACTAATCTCACTGTTAAGTCTTACAAGGTTTTATGTTTCGACTCCAAAAGAAGTCAGCAATTACACTTGATGAGTGTTAAAGTACAAACTCTCCAAAAAGAGTGAAAGCAACATTTTGTGGTGTGGACCCCAATAGACACTGAAGAGGTATTCACTCTGATAGTCTTAATATGGCTATGCAAATTCTGATGTGTACTGTTGAGTGTCCAAAACTGAACATGTTGGGCTGCTCCTGTCTCAATTATGGCACGTTGACTGAGGGTGTGTCTGCAGTGGCTGTACTATATCATATCTAAGAGCTATCGATTGGCAAATACACTAAGTCTCTCTGGTGACCAGATGAATATTTAATAAGACACTGGATCTGAGGCCACTGTTTAGAAGAAACTCACACTTACACTCTCACACACACCCTGTATGCTGAACAGCATTGTCATGTGTTACTTTAAAGATTAAGCAAATCTTTAGCCGGCTCAGTTTTATACAACATAGTTTCTGACTAACTTTTGTGCTCCAGTATGACTTTATTTTGTGAGTGTGTTTATACAAGCACTGTCTTACTGCCTCAGCCTTCTTGTCCTTTTTTCATATTCATGGTAAATCATTAATCATAAGGGAACTGAGTCAAGTCACACATTTCCCATGGGGCAGACACGGGGAGTTAGCTTTAGGAGAAAAAGAAAGAGGCAACAAAAGTGGAAGAGAGGGAAAGAGGGGGACTCTGAGAACGAAAGAAGTGAAGAGTGAGGTGGAAAAGCAGAGCAGAAAACAACAGATCAGGAGAAGGAAGCGCTACTTTGAGCAGCCAAGGCGCCATTCTTGCAGAAAGTTTTTTCTTTTTCGATTAGGCAGTTGTTGGGACGCCAGGCCTGGCACAGGTTGCCATGTCTATCCTCTAGCAGCGGGGTCCTTTGTGCCTCTGCGGCTGGAGCCAGGACTCTCCGGATGAAACGTCCCCGGAGAAAAGCTGCTTTTCCACCCTGCTCCAACAGCCCGGCCAACAGAAACACCCACACACACATATACACAAACAAGTCCTCCAGCAGAGCACATAGGCACCCATTACCTTAGAAGCTGACAGGAAGTGGGAAAGAGAGCAGAAACCCTTTGAGAATTATCACTCCCTTTACTTACTTTCCTTCCTTCTCTCTCTCCCTACACCTCTTCTCTCGTGTTCCTTCTTGTCTTTTGGGGATTGTGCTAGTGGACTCTGCTCCCCTATGATGAATGATTTGCCTAAAAATACCATCTGCATGCGAGCAAGCACAGCGTCCAGGTGGAAGAGCTTACCTGGCGAGTGAGAAATCGCACTCCTTTTAGGCCACTTTTCCGTTGCTCTGTGAGAAGGTTAACTACACAGCTGAACATACACGTGTGTGCATTTCTTTACCCCATGAATGTGTGTGTACGTTACCCTGGTAATTTACAGCCTTTCTGGGACGTGTGACGTGTAGCTTGATTAAATCCGTGACCTTCACCGGCAGCACAAGCAATCAGCAAGCAAACACACGCGCTCACACACACTCACCGCACACTTAACGCCCTCTCCCACACGGGCAGGAGACACACGAACATGCAATCAGCACCTGGCGCGTTCTATCGCATCATTGATCCAGCCTGTACACACACATTCACATACAGGCATACACAGAGGGAATCTATGAATTGTATTTGAGGCACCCTCATTTTCTTACATGAGCTTTAGTACACGGTAATACTGTTTACCACAGAGGGAAGAAGGCAAGCGAGGATGGGAATAGTAGGCCTATGAATGTATAAATAAATACATGCGTAATCTATATTTAGATTATCAAAGGGGAAAGTCAGGAATTTCATTTTACAGCCTTGGATGCAAAAGGGAAATCACTCAAATCCCCAATCTATTTCAGCGAGCAGTTCATGGCGAGTGGTAGGGAGGACGTACTGCGCTCTCCTCAGTTTTATGACTTCCCATAATGACTAATATGCAGCCACTGAAACAGCAGAAGCAATAGTCACATTATGTTATTGTGATTATTGCTATGACTGCGCCTGTGTATTTCTGTTCCCCTGGTTGCCTGAAGATCTAAAGCTTATATAACAGCGCTGACAGTTGATCTGTTGTTGCACCGTGTTATTCTGCTGTAAAGGCCCCGTGGTTATACTGACCCTCAGCCTGATGTAAAAGGACCTCACGTAGACCCTAATGTCAGAGTATATTAAATCAGAGTTTGTTTTCTTCTTCTCTGCCATGGCTGCTGCATGAAACATCTGAAGACCTATCAGGGTTTGTGGTAGCTCCCTTGTAGTGGAACTCCTCTTGTCGTTTTATGTTCTGTCAAACATTTTCTACTTTAGGAGTATCTGTGCTTTTTGATTCTCCAAACTCCTTAACCTTTACAAGAGCTTGATATCATGGCTGGAGGATTTAAAACTTGATACAATAACAGTAAAAGTGAAAACTGTACGGATACATGTTTCAATACCATGGGCACAAAAATGAAAGTTCTCTGCACCAAGTCTAAGTCCTCCACCATTCATTTCCTCAATACAATGTATCACCGCTAGGGTTACAAAATTCTTGGAATTTTCAAAGTTGAAAACTTTCTATAGGAATTAAAGGAATTTATGGGAATCAGCAGGAATTAAACCAGGATTTTTTTTCTTTAAAATGAGGATTGGTCATCAACAGTCATTTTAAATGTAGCTGCGGGAAATATATTTTAGCATAATATTGCTTTAAACAAAAACATTTCATGCAAGTATACTTGAGAATATCTACACCATTCCTCAATCAAATGTACAAAGCACACTCCTTACTGCAGAGGTATTGAGGCCACGTCCCCTACATGCATTGTGCATTCCTCCATCACATGCATAGATGATTCTCGAGCCTTGAACAATTGAGGCCACACATTTGAGCCTGTGGGCGACAGAAAGTGAAGTTGAAATTGATTTCTAAATAAAATGAAGTAGTGGAATCCTTGCAGATGTTTAATCACAAAAAGAAATATTTGTGTGCCCTTTAGGAACCCAAGTGGAAGCAAAATTATTTCCCTTGCCAGTTTCTTGTATTTTAAAAACTTGGAGCCAGGTCTAAAATGAAACCGGTTCCCTGTTTTTCGTACAGCAGGGAGGCTCACCGTGATGAGAGCTGCAGTTTATCAAGCTGTTGGTATCCTCTCATCCTGATACATCCCAGAATGAGTTTTTCTAGTCACACTCTTATTTCATCCAGTTTGACAACACAAGCTAACACGCCTATTGCAGCAGATAGAGTATAAGTGGGTTTTTCCAGTCCGGCAGTTCCTGTACTAATTTCCTACATTTCCCATTCAGACCTGTTGACTCTCCATCTACAGAAGTTTTCCCGGTGTGTACTCCAGTGCCAAAGTAAACAGTGGTAATAGCTGCTGCAAAATTGTCCACTTATCTTGTTTGGTAGTGGTTGTTTCCCCCTTTGAAGCCTGCAGGCTGTGCCAGCTGATTGTAAAAAGACACATTAGCTGTGCTGTATATGGGAGTACATGTAGTGCCTAAACAAAGCAGCTTGGTAGTGGAACATAAAGTTATTTTGAATTTGTTCAATACAGGTTGTGATCACCTTACACTGTTTTGTGGGGTTTTTTCACCAAAAACTTTATAGTTCTTGTGTTACTTACTATCTGCAGCAATATGTAGCTCCACCTCTCATGTTGGCTCTGTTCGAAGACATGCAGAGCTGATCTCCATCACTGTGGCTAATGCTCAGGCTATTTCCATGCACATCTTCCAACCTCACCACAAAAATCCTGGTCCATCGCTTTATGACGCTGTTTTGGCAGCATGTTATTTTTCTAATAGATGTCCATCAGGAGCAGTTTCAGAAAATGAAAAATAAATGTCATATCAGCCAGTCTTGTTGCAGATGGATGCATTTCATTTTTGTTTAATGAACAAACAATACCAGCTAAAACCTCCCCACAGCAGCTTTAAACAAATAAAACAATAGTAGTGACTGCATCTGAAGTAGGAAGAAAAGTGTTTGCTTTCCTGCTCAGCGTTAGGAGGCTCTCTAGTCTTTGTCCATATGAGTTTATCAAAATGAGGAGGATTGTTTAAAGCCAGTCTGATCATCTTGTTGCCTTTTGACTACTTTAAGCTAGGCAGCTATGTTCCCAGGGCTCAGCAGTTTCTGTGGAAAGTGTAATGTTATGGCAACTGACTAAATTTATCTCAAAAAATAAGACCCAAGTCACATTTAACTATAAATATGGTATCAAAGCTTTACTGGAGAACAGATTTCTGGCACATCGTCAAGGGAAACAGTCTCAGAAGGGTCATCACTCCAGCAAGACGTTTATTTTGAGTCCAACTGGTCTGGCTCCTGGCCTTCATCGATGTCATTATACAAAGCAACAAAGAGCACTTAACAAGCATTTTTTTTTATAATTTCACTATATTTAAAAGTAATATCAGATCATTGTTGATCTTTTTTTAACCATTAACAGTAGCCAGACAAAATAACAGATTGGGATCTGAAATCTGAACAAACTGAGAATTTTAAACTGATCTGCTTGAGAAGATACTTACTGACACACAAACTTGTCATGATCTTAGAAATAGAAAGAAAGGGCCTCCTTGTTCATGTCAATGGAAATACAACATTGAATGCGTAGCTGAGAATTCAGGGGGCATAAGAGTAAATATCTCAAGTTTTTTCAAAAAAAAAAAAAATTTGACAAGAAAAGGAAAAAAAGAAAAAAAGAAGCTAGGCCTATAAACTGGTAGTAAATTCTCCATTGGTGGAAGCTTGAGAACCTTCTGTTGACCTTTGGCTGCTGCTGATTGGAAGCTACTGTCAAGAAAACAAGAGGAGTAGATATTCGGCAAATCCAGCTGATCCATAAGGCAGACAAGAAGTTAATTTCAAACAAACAATCACCGAACCATATTAAAGAAAAATAGGAATTCGAATTCAGTAACAATATCCGATGATGACTGGCATGACGTGGAAAATACACCAAACATCCACCAGTTCGAGAACTTGGAGGGAGTTCTCTTGGAAAAATCGGATTTGCTTCTTTATCACTCCTAAGAAAGACAGCAAATCAATTCGATTGATGTGATTTTATTGAAACTAATTCCATTAATGATTCTGTTTATTGATCCGATTCTTTAATGATTCCTGCTCTTCTTTGTGGAAAAAGGAGGCCTGCACAGGGTTTTCAGTGGCAACGATGTCAAGCACTCCTGATATTCACTGCCATGCTGCATATATAAATGCTTCTGCAAGTTACAGGTGTCTCCACTGACTGAAAGTTTTGCTGTAAGAGTCTTTTTGACGAAAATTTATCCACAATTTCAACCACTTCTGCCCAATTTCTGCCACGATTTTTTATAGCTGGTTTTGATGAGAGCATGATGTCTTGATTTGCTAAGCATGTAGGGCAAAGTTGAAGGAATTGATAGGGTAATTGATAAGCAATACAAGTTGTTGTTAATTCTCAACTGGAATTGTTTTTTGATTCCCATCCCTTCTTCCAACCCAAGAAGTGTATCAATGCTAGAGAGAATTTGGAGTCCTGGATGCTCATTCACACATATTTTTGAACTTTGATAAAATTGTAACTTTTTGGGAAGGTGTGCACAGTACCTTGAAAAATAAACTATATTTGATTCTGAGCTTATGGTGCTTTGTCTGTGTACATTATAATCCTCTGAAGGACATGTTCAATCAAGAGACAAATACAGTAAAAAATGTTAATAGCAGCAAAAAAATTCAATTACAAGAAAACGGGGCAGAGTGGTCCCCCACCCCAAAATAATGGATAGAGACTGCAGAGGAAATCTATATAATGGAAAAAATGATGCACCTTCTAAGACTACAAGAGGTACAGATGGAGGACTAGTGGGTAAAATGGACATTATTCAGGACAGACCAAAGGGACAATTACACTTGAAAAAAGGGAAAGAAATCACTTGTTGATACTGAAACAATGGACTACTTATTGCTGAATACTTTGTTGTTTGTTATGTCTACATGTAATAAATGTGAAAAAAATCAATAAAACTTAAGTGACAAAAAAATAAAAAGACAGACAGGAAGTTATCATCTCTTTAAGGGTCAAAATAGAGGTCTAATAGCATCATTTCATCATTCTTTATCAAGAAAATGTGATGAAAACAATCATTAATTTTGGATTTGTCACTGTGGATCCAATTATGCAACATATCTGAACAAAAGCAATGCATTTAAAGGCTGAATTAGGAACTTGTTTGATGGTATATATTTGACCTGGAGCCCTCCATAGATTGACAAAAGAGTGAATTTCAAAACACAGTCATCTCCATAAAGATCTTTCATAAGGTTCCAGATATATAAACAAACAATGTTTCACTTAACTCCTCAGAAGTGCAGTCAATCCCATGCAGTTGAGAGGGTGAACTTGAATGAATATCCTCAAGCTTAATCATACCACTTGTTTTATGGGTCACCCACATACTTCAAATAATAATTGTTGGTAAACTGGGTGAGTCTCTAACCCTTAATTTATCTGTTTCCTCCAGCCTGCAGACCTGGTACCTACAAAGCTTCAGCCTCAGATGCGTACTGCACCAAATGTCCTCCTCACAGCTCGTCCCCACAGGAACAGGCCGTCGAGTGTGTCTGCGAGAAAGGTTTCTACCGAGCTGAGACCGACCCACGCTCCATGGCCTGCACACGTGAGTCAACACACCAAAGCACATGCACATTTCATCACCTCCAGAAGCTGCCATAAAGGAATTGGAGGCTAATTTCATACTTTATGGTGTAATCAGTGCTTTCATTGTAGTCAGATATATAATTTTGCTGCTCTGGTTTTTATGTCATTAAATGGTGTTAAGAACCAGTGATTGGATTACATGTTTTTATTTGTTGCCAATCTATTCTTGTAACAATTTACCTTGCATGGCTGCTTTCCATTTTATTCATTTTTCTATTTATAATCCCTTAATGCCTTTTTTTTATCTCAAATACACTCACAAAGCAGACACAGTGGTAAAGCTGCAGTTGTAATCCATAAATATATCCAGTGAGAACACTAATACAGGGGGATACTCTGGTAGATATTTGTCTTCTCTCTTCTGTGTGTTCCTCTCATGTGGACACACAGAGCCGAGGGGGATCACACCACATCCTCGCAAACAGAGACAGAGGAGAATAGAAAGGATAAGGAGGGAGGTTTGAGAGAAAGAAGGGGACAGAAAGATGGATTGTGATATAGGCGGAGGTGTGGGGGTGGGAGAGGATGGTGACATGGTGGGAGAGGGGGACTGGACAAGGGGCCATATACGCACATGCACACAGGACACACCAAAAGTCATTATCTGGTTATGGTAGATTTTGCTCATTAATCATGAGAGCAGGTGAGATGTGTAATGGTTGGTGTTATCAGCGGGAAATGAGTAACGGTTGGTTCAAATTTGTATGCACACATGCTGGTGGAGAGTGCTGAGGAGGACAGAGAGAGGGTGAAAATGAGGAAATAAGGTGAAAAGGTGAGAGAATTAGATAAGGAGAGGGATGGGGAATGATACTTAAAGACACAGGCGAGGAATAGAACAGCAGGAAGGAAATTGCGGACCATCAGGGGCGTATAATCTGAACGTCATAAAAGGACGATCAGTAACGATGATGATGGACAGTGAGGTGAAGAGAAGAGGAGGTGGAGGAAACGAAAAGACTGAATTAGAAGGATCAGTCAGCACACCCTGTCGGGGATATATGACCGACAGCTGCAATTACCCCCAGCGTGGCCTCCAACCTCCCCCCACCCCAACGCACATCCCAGCTTTACCCCCATCCTTCCTGCTCTTCAGAGAGGCTCACCACTGGGAGGGCTAATCAGGAAAGTCCCAGGCTCTGCAGGCGGCCCCAGGGGGCTCACTGCTCAGCCAGATCCTGATGAGATGTCAGGCTTAATGGGCATCTGCTGACAAATCTACATATGGTTGGGTTACCTGCGTGGTGCTGTGGGCAGCCACAATCCATGGTTTCCATTAGAGTGGGTTTAATACAGGCTGCAGTTATCGAGGCTGCTCAGGTCATGTGTTGTAGGTTTGTTGTTTGATCAAACTTTGTGGTGTTCTTTCAGATTTAACTGTTGTGTCCAAAAACATGAAATGTGTCCATGAACACTAAGCAGTTGCACAAATTGGTGAGAGAGCAAGCACTTTTTGCTTTTGTTACAGTCAATAGAGAACAACCCTCAGTAATAAAAAAGAGCTCACCATGAGGCAGGATCAGCAACAGCCATGACCTAGTTCCTTGAAAAACCACATGAAGCACATTTGGTGTATTGTTTGCCACAACAGTGTAAACTGGTGACTTTCAACAGAGTGCAAGGCTGTGTTTATAAAGTGGCAACCTTCAGAGCTGAAAGATAAAGCCAATATGAAAGTGCCAACAACTGCAGTTCTTAGAGTATCTGTTGGGGGCTGGCTGTAGAAAAATCAGGAGAAACATGATTTTGTGGGGCACAGGTCAATTAATGCAACTTAAATAAACATCTTCATGACCTGGTTCACTCAATCCTTCTGGTCTAACTATTTATTAGAATGAAGCCTTCATTCATTTATATGTCACCCATTTTGATTTTTTAAAGTATTTTAGATTTGGATAGTCAAGGACATGATTGACAACTGAAACAAGTCCACACAGTGTTCCTACTGTGGCCTTGTCCAATTCTTTATACAGTCAGCAGTGCTTGTTTTATAGTAAAGTGTTTCATCAAATGCATATCTGACTGGATGTTTTGACATCATAATCAATTAATGAAGAGAAATAACAATGAATTTGTTTGTTTTCAGCAACTATTATAATAGTGACATTTAGGGGAAAGTGAAAAAATCAGTGAGTTTGATAGTTCAATGAAAGTATAGGCAATCAATCCTAGAGATACATTATTGTATAAGGCATGGGAAAGGGTTAGAGTTATGGTTAAAAGCCATACTTTTACTAGCACATCAAGTTGGGCCATCCCAGACTAATGGAAAATTTTGTGTCCCCTAACAAATGGCATTTATCTCACATTTGTATATTGGAAACGTCCATTTTTATGCCCTTAAGCTCCTGCTTTTTTCTGTTCTGCCTGTTTTGTTTCTGCCTTGGAGGACATACAAACATGCATGCAAACATGAACTCACAAATTTGATTTCATCAGTCTTTTCTCATTGTGTCTGCACAATAAAATGATAAATGCAGAATGAAGGCTCTGTGGCTTAGAAAAGTTTCTGCATGAAAAAAAGAAAGAATGAATTTATGAGTTTTAAACTAAAGGTGCAATGACCATTTGTGTGTCATTGTGTCTCTGTTTCCTCAAGAATGATTAGTGACACTTTTTGCACTCCATGAAACACCAATCATTTTAGCTCAGGGAAATATGAACTGATCAACTAAATCATAAAATGAACCTGACTCATGAGAAAATGACTCCTGGCACATCCTATAGATCACTGTCCACTCCGAATTTATTATCTGCAATGGAGCCCACAGAGCATGAGTTTCATTCACAGGGTAAAATCCTTCCTGTAGACATGATTTAACTTTTCAAATAATAAAGATTCTTGTAAAGATGTGGTTGTACTTTGTAAATGTATTATATTTTCCTCTTGGCACATTCACATCCAGCCATCTTTTTCACTCAGTGTTTATTTCAAAGCTTTCCATACACAGATGAGGTCCATTAAATTCATTTTTAGTTTTATCTGTTTGAATTCTACTGAATAGAAACTGAAAGAAGTTCATAATGTATGAAATCCAACCCCCCCTGGGGGGACCCTTATTAAAAAGTTGATAAACTGCTGTCAAACTGTGGATTAATTTTAAAAGCTTCCTCTGATAAATTGCCAAGAGAAGAGGCCCACACACATTTGCTCTCACAAAAAGGCCACTGAATAGACTTTCTTGCAATTGTGTTTCCAGGGTATCAATGTGTGAAGAGAAAGTACATTTGGGAAAAAGAAATTTGGTTTCTGATGAGAAATTGATTATAAGGCTTCGTCTTAGTGAATAGCCCTTGACCAGTTTTCCCACTGCATGGTGACACAGCTTGCTCTCCGTAGTTCTGGTGCACAATTTACTATGATTTAATTCAAAAGAGCAGATTTGTGATTTTGTTTCACATCCTTGAATATGCCCTGTAAGAGTGTGAGTAGGAAGAAAGGAAGAATACCGTAAGGACTTGATCTGCTAAAGGTTTGCGTATAAAAACCCATTCAAAGTTAATAGTGCTCGCAAAGCGGATCTACTAACAGGGTGCACTGAGGATTGCTTATGTCAAATAAGCAAAATAGCGTGGGCAATCCATTTAGCGTGTTTTCCTTCATGAATATACAGAATACATGCAGATTATCAGAACACGCAACAAAGTGGGAGATGGGGAAACAAATGTAATCATTTAGCACCCGCAATGTGATTTTTCAAACCCCCAACTGATTGCACTTTGTGTTTTTGCATCTAAATTTAGCATGTTTGAAAGGCAGATGCAAACAGACATAGCATTTCGCACAGAGGACTGCGGTCATTGTGGCAAGAAACAGGGCAGAATATTTTCCATCATTGACTGAATTTTTTGATGAGTGACGGAAAGATTTGGAGGCTGTTTGTCATTATGATGGACTGGAAAAAGAGGGATGATCCAGTGTGCCATCATACTCAGGCAGACACACGTGTAAATTAAACCCTCTCTTTTTTGTGCTCTACATCGCAGAGGAGGTCATTTAACTTACTTAAAAGGTCTCCATAGCTGGCTATGAAGGAGAATCACTCCGTTTGTTACTCAGAGCTGACTGCATCACACTCTCCACGCACTGACACCGAGTTTAGGAGCTGTCAGTGCGTGAAGAATGTGATGCAGTCAGTGTGAAAAAGGCAGGAGTACCCGCGCAGTCTGTTTGACATGACTGCTCTTCACATGAGAGGTCACTGATGATGAAGCTGTGTAACTATGTGAATGCTGTCGGTATAAGGGAAAACTGACGACCTTGTCCGTCAAAATGACAGACAGCAAAAAAGGGTACTGCAAGTGTGTTTTTATTTGCCTCTTACTCCATGTCTTCAAACTTCTTTTTACATTTATGGCCACTCTGCTCTCCCAAACTCTCCATGATGACAGCCGATAGCACACGCAAAATCCTCAGTTAAAGGGGGCGGTCCACACCACTTTTGTGCCTGTTATGAATTGCACATGCAGTCATTGTAGATCACCCGCAACACACCTATAGTCTCTGCACACGCAATTTAACACTTGTTATTTTGGATCTTAGTTGATCAGGCCCTAAGAGTTCTACAAGAAAGGGAAGAAGAGGAAATCTGCAAAATTTATACTGAAAAGTAGATGTCAAATTAAATAAATGTCTTGCTCACTCTTCAGTTCCCAGGATGTAATTAAGACTGTTACACCAATTTAATGGGATGTTGGAACAGTTATCATCAAAAACATATAAAAATGTACTTTCACTGTTTTAGTAAACCTGTGTTTTTAACTGTTTTAAATTAGCTTAACTGAATTTTGATGCACTTAACGGAGTTTAATCAGAGTTTAACTGAATTTTAATTAGTTCTAACTAAATATAAACCAAGTTTATTTGGTATTACCAAGAGGTTAACCACGTTAAACTGATTTTACCTGCATTTTATTACAATTATTTGGTTTAAATTGGGTTTGTATTGTGTTTTAACTAAGTATAGCTGATTAAATGGATTTTGAATGAGTTTAACTGGTTTTTACAGGTTCTTGATGTTTTAGTAAGTTTAGCTACTGTTAATTAACCAAGTTTAATTGGACTATGGTCAGACTATGGTTTTAACTTTTTTCAACCAAGTTTGACTGATAATTTTGAAGTATTAATTCTGAGTTTAACTGCTTTAAAATGTGCTCTCATGTGGCAGTTTTTCTAAATAGAACTGATTCTAATTAGGTTGACTGTTGACTATTTTCATTTGGGTTGAAAAACATTTGTATGGGTTTTATTGGGTTTTAAGTGAGTTCAGCTGTGTTGAATGGGTTTTACTGAGTTAATAGTTTTTCAATCAACTGTCTTTAATTGGTTCCAAATGGGCTTTAACTGATAATTTGTTAGTTAATTTACTTTAACTGTTCTTAACTGGGGTTTAATTGAGTTTGGCTGCTTTTTATTGTGTTCTCACCGGGTTTTACTGAGAATAACTGCTATTACCCGGGTTTTAATAAGGTTTTTACTACGTTTTGACTGTTTTTTACATACATCAACAATGTTATTTAGTGTAAAACTTATTCCTTTTTGTGTCGTTCTGAATTTGTTCTTGCTTTGACATAGTTTTTTTGGTGACTTTATTGAAGTCCTGTTGCTGTTAAATCTGTTTAGTATATTATTCTTTTTTTATATATATTTTTATTTCAAAACACTTTGTTACCACAATTTTAAAAGCGTATTACTTTTATGGTCATTTTAGTTTTAGGAAATAAAAAAAGATTTAAAAAGGTATATTCTTAATTATTTAGTTTTCATAGGCAAACTGTAACCGTATTTTGGCCTTATTCTTAAGAAACTGTCAAGTTGTAATGTGAGAGTAAATGGCCTTTAACAGTTCAAAGTACTAAAATATCATCAACATCCTCTTATTGGAGACAATTTTCCCACATTCCCAACTTTTGAATCTGTATCAGTGAAAAATTCCATGATATTCCATGACATTATCATCTCTAAAGAAATTTTAAAAGTCTCTTTTTGTTGCAACATGACCAGGAAGCATATTTAGGTAACATGCAGATATTTTTGGCAAAATTTACCTGTATGAATAAATTTGTAACTTCAAAGTCTGAGGCATCCAGCATAGTTAATGCTGCTAACAGTTTGAGGTTTTTGCAAAATTTGAACTAGTGATCTTTTATCATAAACTACATATTTTAACTAGTGCGAGCTTCGCTTAACACAACAGTACATTTTTTCCTTCATTTAACACGTTTTGAAAATTAAACATATGTCTTCTTTTAGGTCCACCATCAGCTCCTGAGAACCCAATCTCCACAGTGAATGAGACATGTGTTATGTTGGAGTGGTCTCCACCTAGAGACACGGGAGGCCGAGGAGACGTCACATACAGCCTCCACTGCAGGAAGTGCTCAGGTGACGGCAGGAAGTGCCAGCCTTGTGGCAGCAGTGTCCATTTTGTTCCAAGACAGTTTGGTCTCATGTCGGCCTCTGTGCTCGTCACTGACCTCCAGCCGGACTCAAACTACAGCTTCACTGTGGAGAGCCAGAATGGAGTCTCAGACTTAAGTCCCACACCGAGAGGAACTGTAGTCATCAATGTGACAACATCACAAACAGGTAAGAGCGCAGAAGTAGGCTACTCCTCGAAATGTTAATAGTTTAAAAACTTCTTAAAGCATTTTTTGATAAATATAGACTGATGCCTGTATTAAAATGCTTATAATAAGCTCAAAATAATAAAAAAAATGATTAGTCCTCAGTTTTGGCAAATTAATGTCTTGGGGTTGGAAAGGAGCAAAAGTTATCTGGGATCTCAACACAGTGTTCTTTTCTTTCAAGATTTGGATGTGCCACAGAGGGCTAATACACAATCAGATCCTCAGACACATGGGCCTCTAAAATCTCAGAGTTGGAGCAACATGAAATGCCTTTTCATATCAAACCACTGTAATTATAATTTTTATACTTGGGAAAACAGCATATTTAAAAGAAAGGAAGATACATAAATTGAGATCTGGTAAAAACAGAAAAATTTAGCTCGTCATCAGTTAAAAGTACAGGGCTATCCACAAGCGCCAGCTGCCAGCCAAATAACCAAAACTCACACATCTCCAGCTGGCTACTCTTTGCTTTTGTTGTCTTGACCTTAAAGTTGGTATACATAGAGTATTTTGAAAAAGTAATTAATTCATTATGACTCATGCATCAACTTGAAAAAAAAAAATACAATTTTATGATTTTTTTTGTTCAAAGCTTTTTAATTTTTCATTAAGGGTCTTTGTCTCTGAGAATACTATTCAAGGTAATACATTTCTTTATTTTCACCCATCTTTTCTAAACAATGCATCATCTTTAAGATCCATTTTTAATAAGGTATTGGCTAATTTAGTCATATTTAGTAGACATGGTTCAAAAAGGTGGAATAACCTTATTCAAAAAGGCTTTGGATTAAAAAAAAATCCAAGTTTGAATACAAAAATAGGACCTTATGATTTAACCAAAAATATTCATAATTGATTGGTGGTTGTAGTTCAAAGGTGTCTCCCTATTGCAGTGTGATCCATAGTTTATTACTTATGTTTTTTGGCGCAGCTGTATTGCCACCTCTCTAAGTCATCACTGCGATGACACCTCTACATGTCTGCCTACACATATAATCAGATGTGGATCTCTAACAGTGCAGGATTGTAGGAAATTTGTGCATGAAAAGTGCATATAACAGGATGGTGATGACTAATACTCCTCGTACCACGTCTACATGTGAGAGAGAAAGAGGAGGGTGTAGGAGGCTGTTAACCTCATTAAGATGTCACACGTGCTACACACAGTCATGTCACACTCTACATGAATAAGTGCCCCAGCGTGCACAGGGCCGGGGATCAGCTGCAGGATTTTGGGGGTTTGCACTTTGATATCAGCATCAGATTATCCATCACTTACACACACACACAGGGTCACACACTGAGCACTGTGATCACACATGTACGAAACACCTTGTAATCTCTCTAATTAGCAAATTTACAACAGTGCTGTCATTATAGCACAGAGGGGATCCGTCTAAATCCTGTCTCCACACCCTCACATCCCCTTCTTCCTCTCTTTTTCTCTTTTTTTCATGTATTTTTACACATGATGTTGAAGTTGACTCTGATTTTATGTTGTTGTTGCTCACAATGTCCTCTCCTTTTCTTTGTTTGCTGCAGTGAGCGTGGTGCTGAAAGAGAGGCGGAGCAAGGACAGCGTGACTTTGGCCTGGCAGGGTCCGGAGAGACCCAACGGAGCGATAGTGGAGTATGAGGTCATCTATTACGAGAAGGTGAGGGAGCAAACGCTCATCTTTAAAGGGCCTCTCCACCAATTTTGAACTGAAAGAACAGTTCAGCTGCATATAAATAATTGATGTAAAGCCTATGTTATGAAGTGACACATAGGGACAACTTTTAAAGGAAAAGTATCACATTGAGAGAGGCTGAAGATATTCATAAACCATTTTCTTTCATATATCTCTCGGAGAGCACATACCTTCGCCAAGGCATTTCCATTCTTTTGGAACAAGTTCTTGTCAAAAATGTGGAAAACTGTCCTATCTCTCACTGTTAACAAATCCTTGAAAAAACACCTGGATCCACATCTGGATCCAGCTCTAATCACGTGTCCCTTGACCAACATTCCCAGTCAATGTCATCTGAGAACTTGTTGAGTTAGTAAAAATGTGGAAACTTTCCTATCTCGAAAAGCCTTAAGAAATTACTTGATCTACATCCAGATTCAGATCACTACCAAAATCTGACTGATTGGTCCTTGAGCCATTTCTGACCTATCCTGAAAATGTCATCAGATTCTGTTCATTGCCTTTTGAGTAATCCTGTTAACAAACTAACAGGCAAACTAACCAAGTAACTTACTAACAAATGCCGGAAAAACGTAACCTCCGTGGCGGGAATAATAAACCATATTCTCAATTTAATAATTTTCATGCCATACTCAGAATTGCTTTTACTTACTGGAGGCTATTTGAAAATAGCCAATCAACACTTCACTGAAATACATTGACAAATGGGCTAACAAAATTTTCAGGATCCCCCCCCCCCCCAAAAAAAATATTTCCATATGTATATATATATGAAGAAAAAGGATACGAAAATGAGATGTACATCACAAGAAGTAAAGATGATTATTAGGGCTCTAATTTCCTGCCGCAACTCAGGGTGGCTCAGCCTGGCGCACCCCGCACAGTAGTAATTTTGTCCGGCGCACCGCCGCGCGCAGCCAAGTTGGCAATTTGGTAGACGGGCTGCGCCGAAATGGGTGTGACGGCGCACCAGGGGGAGGTGTCGAAAGATTCAGCTTTGAGCAGTGACAATTTCGTGCCAAAAACACACACTGAAGGTGCACTGAAAGCCCGCCAGCTCCAACCTGGTCTATTCTCAGTGCAGGCGAGGCGCACCCCGGGCAGTGGTAATTTGGCTGACAGGCACGCTGTGCGCACACGTCACCAAAACCTCACAGGCAGGTATCCAGAGTGTCACGCACATTTCAATGCAATAAACAATCACAGCAACCACTATTTAATGTAACCATCTGAACCAGCATATACATTTATATCTATATTAATTGTCCCGTCACATCTGATGTCAGATCAGAGACGTTTGTCATAACTAATGAGTTCATATCTCTCAAGCCAACCACAAACAGCCACATCATCCGACATGGAGTATCCGGCTTCTCTCATCTCATGAAATTCAAAAGAAAAGAAAAAAGAGAGAGACGCTCTCTGAATAAATGTAAGTCACTCGGTGTCTTAAGGATTAACCTGTGATTGCCCATATTTCTCTGTTTTAATCTTTATTCGTCACGTGATCTAAAAAGATGGAGTACATTATTGCAAGGAGGATGAGGAGGAGATATCGGGGGGGAATATTGCACCAAAGGTTCTGCTATTTGGCGATGACAGACCAGGAATGCAGGTGGATCACAAGCATGATGAATGGATTAGCCTGCTGCTGTGTTTAAATGTAATTATCACTTAATTTTGTACTCCTATTATGGCACAGGAACAGATTACATCTGTACCTCGAGGTGGTCCACACGGTGATGCGCATCGTGGCCTCCGATGCGCGGCCCGGTGGCCCCTGCACTCTCCCAGTTGCTGCAAAAGTGCCAGCGGCTCTGACCATCTTCGCCACCGAGGTGAAATTGTCACTGCGCCTCGCCCGCGGTGCATTTAAAGGCGAGGAGAGGCGTTCATTTGATTGGTGAAGATTACACTCGGCTGTGTTAAACCTCCTTTCCTCCCTCTCTGCTACTTGCGCCAGTAGGAGGGATGGAGGCGTGGGTGCGCCTCCCTGTGCCAGACTGAAACTTGCCATGTACGAAACTTGCAAAATGCCCTGGACACACCCCGTTGGCAGGCGCGGCTCAGGGGCAGGTGGGCCCTGCCTGTGCCTGGTCTACAAATTTAGAGCCCTCAATGTAAGCCTTGCCAACATAGCCAGCAATTAAAATGATTTACCTGTTTAAAAGGAGTCTATTGTTACAACACTGCCAGATAAACAGTTGATGTTTATTTTAGTTTTATTAATTTGTACATATTTAAAAGGAAAGTAAAAGAATTGAGTTTAAGTCACATGTGCACGTGAGGTAGAAACCTAATGTGAGCTTATATACAAACCTTACCTTATGAGATAAATACTGATATAATTAACAGAAAAACAAATACTACATCCGGTATTAAAAACGACCTACACAGTCGTCATTAGTTTATAATATATTTTTTTTAGTTTTACCCCAGGCTCACCATAAAAGAGTTTGAGATAAATGATAGTTTTGCTAATGCCTTTTCCGTTCTTTGCTTTATCTGTAGAGACAATATGTTGTGCGATGGAATTATTGTAGCTGCTTCCAAATTGAAACCATTGAAACTGACATCATAGTTCCACAGTAGCTTAATAGAAGCTTTTCACTCAGATACGTTTAAGCTTAAAAAATCATGAAAAGTAGGTTTGTTTATTAAGATTATCACAAAGAGCAGAACATGTCAGTAGTATATCTTATCAACAGCAATGATATAATACAATGAAAAATCCCCTTGGCTTTTAGACGAGAGAACCAGCAAAATGCTAACTTCCACGTTTGCCTACAAAAAATATGTCATACCTGCGGCACTCTTAGGATTCCTGCTATGTAAAAAATGTGGGTATTTTGTCAATGAAAGGATGTTATTGTTAGTACTGAATTATGTTAGCTTAGCAGAGGGGAAGCCCTAAAGCTCAGAAATGTTCTTAATACAAAAATGGAAGTATAATGTGTGTATAATATTTTTTCTGAGCTTGGTATGTACTTTTTATTACGTAAACCAGGAAAGCACCTGCCCCAGCCAAACAGTAGTCTTTACATAGACCTATTGAAGGACAAATGAAACAAAAAAAACGGTTATCAAGTGAGCTATACAAGTGCTGGTAGACCGACTGTGCATCATTAACACAAGCTCCTACTAGATCTCTCTGTTCAAATCCAGTCAATCCATTGCTATGATGAGCTTTGCAAAGTTAACTAGCTGCGGATGAAATCAATCTTTATTTTAAACACTTTTTTCACTATCTTCAAATGTTGTATTAGTCCTTTAATCGGTCACTCTATTTTGGGGGCCCCACTTATTTTTAGGTCTAATCCACTATGTCTTCCCCTTCTCTCTAACTCCACTTGTTGTCTGGGCTGGTAGGATGTGAGTTTAGCCGGAGGGCACGTCTGCAACGACTAGCTCATCACAAACATCTCTCTCCATCTCTCAGTCTTCAAAAATCTCTCCACTCTTTTTACTGTCTCCCAGTGATGCTGCTCCCACCAAATCAATTAAGCTCACATCTGTTGAACAATCCTCGTAAAACACGGCCAAGGTGATGAAATTAAGCCTCTGTGTGCATGCCTTCATGTGTGGGTACTTGCGTTGGCAGGAATTAACGTTAAAATAGTGTTAATCCGTGTTGTACAGTGTCTTCCATTAGGTCAAGTATTAGCCTCTCTGCAGGGAATCAGCTTACTGACAGAAACACTTATTCTTTATTCATCCTCCTGTTTGTAAGCGCACACACCTACATGGTATTCGAGCAATAGAGCGCAGCAGGGCTAGAGTAACCACATATTGCCCCCAAGTGTAAAGAGGATAAGATTTAGTCCTTGGCAGATGCTCATGTTTAAATGCGGGTAAATGATCCAGAGATGAACAAATGAAAATGTAGCGAGGCAGACAGGGCCCTGGAGACATTTAGATTAAACAATTTGAGCTTTCTATTATCCTCTGACTTTCTTTTCTTTTGTATTCAATACCAAAGTTCATTGCTCTTTATATAGCCTTTAGAATAAATCTATAGCTTCAGCCCTTTTATCCTCGACCACTTTATCCCTCTGACTCTGACTATTATACGCTGAATTTGAAATTGACTCTCCCTTCAGAATCAGCGCGAGCAGAACTACACCGTGTTGAAGACTCGCTCCAACATGATGACAGTGGACGGGCTAAAGCCGGGGACCACCTACGTGTTCAGGGTCAGGGCTAAAACTGACGGCGGCTACGGGAGCTATGGAGGAGAGATTGAGCTGGAAACAAGCCACGAAGGTAAAAGGGTGGAAATGATGTCCTCATAATAATTGAGTAATATCAGCTGTCTTTGTTTTCTTGTCATATTCTATGTAATTGGATTGCTTCCTTTGCATCCGTTTTGTTTTCAGCACAAAATTAGAAGTAGCAGCACAGAAAATAAGCGAAGTGCCACTTCCTTAAAAGCAATCCCCCGTGTTGCCACTACTTATCTTAATTAGAGGTGAACGTTAACAAGAAGCACAAAGACTGCAGAGAAAAGACAAGCTGGATATTACACCGCTGATAAGTGGGAGTCTGATTCATCCCTCCCGTGGTTTAAATCAATCCTGCCGATGGATGTAAAATAGCTCAGTTCAGTTGTCAGATGAAGAAACCTCGGCAGCCACAAAGCTTGTCATGAATATATCTGAATCAGTCATTTGAAAGAGTCTTAGAATAAGTATCAGGTAGAAGGAGACAACAGCATATCTGTATCGTGAAGCAAATTCTGCAGATCAGAAGATACTGTTAATGGGGAGACACCATAAAACAGCAACTATGAATTAAAGAGAGAAAACAGAAAGACACAACAGGTAGCTTCTGTAGCCTTCTTGTAAAATAGTTTTAACTTGATTTGACATCTTATCAGCTAGACTCCTATTTCTTTAACATTTTACTTTAGTTCTTAAAATCTATCCAAAGCATGGATGTTTATTTTTAATGTATTGTTAGCAGAGACGAAGAGAAAGGTCTTAAGACAGGGTTGTTTTTGTTAAAAGGCAAGTTTTAAATAAATCCAAATAAATTGTGTAATATAGAAATATTAATAATTATTTCATGTAAAAACAGTCTTGTGTCAGGCCCTTGTAAATATAAAACCTCTTATATCTGTATTCCTGCATCTCAATGCACCAACGTTGTTTTGATGTAAAGGAAATAAGACAGTGGAATTTATTAAATGTTAAGTAAAAATAAGTGGCATGGTGCTTACTTTATGAGGCCCGCATTCTAGCAATACTCAACTTCCAGTATTCACTATCACTTCATCAGTTTCTGACACTTAACTAAACATCTGCTGGGTTTTAAAACTTAGACTGTATATAAGGCTGGAAATCAGCCACCTAACAGTAACGCCAAAAGATTCAGAGCTCCTCCCCAGAGGTGCAAATCAGGTCAAAAATCTGTCATAAAATTGTCTACTGTAAAGCCTTCCTTAGTAGGGTACTCTATACTTAAGACTTTGGGAAACAAGAGGAAGGAAATGACGCTCAATAGAAATCCATGACGACTTTGATCCATGCCTCTTAAACAGCGCTAGTCCTTTCCTGTCCCATGTCTCTGTCATGTTGTTTTCAAGCTCCCCGTCACTCATCCTCCCCTTTGTTTGCTGTCACCCACTTTCATTATCGCTTCATTATGTGCTGGAGGACTTTCTGTTTTAGAGGCTCTGTAATGTGCTCTTCAAAGAGAACATTGATTCCTAGACAGACAGGCTGAGGGGGGAGATAAATCAGTAAATGTAAAGCACAGTGCTATGAATTGTCTTTGCAGCATACAGCGGGAACACATTAGCCTACTAATCATTCAATAATCAATTCCAGTCATACAAAGATGAAGAATATCTGTTCAAGCACTTTGACAAGAATCTTTCACAACTGACAGAGCCATGTTTGGTTCAATGTGTGTTACTGAGTGTTCAAACAGCAGGTTCAAATTCAGGTTCAATACTGTAAAATTGGGAGAGCCAGTAGCAATCATATCAAGGTTATGCAATCAGATTTATCCTTATTGACTGATAAAGAAGGTTATGTATGTGAGTGCCTTTAAATGTAATAGATCAATGCTTATCTGAGTCCGCCCCGGGGCATTAATTTGTCCCCTCAACACACACACACACACACACACCCACATACATATACACATATACTCACATAGACACGCGCCCGCTCATGCTTAGCTAAGCCAGATAAATGGGGTATTTGTTTTGAGTAATGGCTCGATTGGTGTGGCGTAAAAATCGATGCATCTTTGCAGAAAGTTCTCGGCGGCAGCCTTGTTATGTGCAATGTTAACATATCCATTTGGACAGCGCAGCCGAATGGGAATGGCTTTCACGTCCACTCTCATAGGCTCATAGACGATGCAGAGAGAGAACCCTTTTCATCAAGGACCTCACTTACTATTCAATTCACCTCCCTCGCTCTCATTTACTCATTTACCGCACTCTCTTTCTCCCTCTCCTTCAACCTCTGTCTTTTATCTTCTTTTCTATTGCCATCATATTTCATTCTCTCTCCTTCTTTCCCCTCTGCCACATTCACCTTGCTGTCTTTTTTACTCCTTTCATCATTTAGTCTTCTCTGCTGCAGGAAGAATCCTCATTTACTTTACCTCCTCCTCTGTTTCTTTTAATTGTCTTTCTTTTTTCTCACTATAGATGTTTTTGCTATCGGGGACCCAAACCAGTCCACCATCCTGGCTGTGTCCATCGCTGGGGGTATTGTCCTCCTCATCTTCCTGGTGACGTGTTTCGTTGTCAGTGGAAGGTAAAGACACTCTAACGTATTCTTTACATAGTCAGTCTGAGCTGTAAGCACCAGAATATGAGGCTGAGCAGACATAAAGGGACGCTCAGGTTAATCAGTCCTTACAGGGGTTTGCTGTGCAACAGCTTTTTGCTAAAGTTGCACAGGAAGTTTTGGTGTTATGAGGCATTAGTATGGGGAAGATATCATTACAAGTACTTGCCATTTAGGGGTTTTGTTCTAACATATGGGTGTCTTGAGTATCTATCAACCTACAAAATGTGATATAAGACAACAGTGCCCCTTGTTTGTGGTCTACCAATGTCTGGAAACATGAAATATGACAGTCTGTTTGGAACCTGAGCTTATTGTAAGCCAGTAAAATTCCACACCTGCCTTACCTGGTATCTCCATTCATAGATCTCCACCTAAAGCTATAACAGCTGCAGGCTGTGCTCATGTCAGCATACCCCCAAGAATAAAGGGATAGGGTGAGAGGAGGTTATTTGCATGTGAACAGACATACGCCAAAAAGGAGTATTCTGTGAAAGGCTGTTTGGACATGATTCATGGAGAGTCAAATATTCCACCTGAAGATTGATGAAAATTGAATTTTAGACCAATTCAGATGTTTCATTTAGACCCAGGTTACTGACTTTCGGGTGTAAAAATGTATAATATGTCTTCTTTAACACTAAAACACCTCCCTTTCAAGCAACTGTAACAAATGATTCAATAAAGCCAACCATTTTGCAGTCTCATTACATTTCTTTAGGTTTGTCTCTACGTCAAGATCCTTGATGAGATGTCAAATAAATGACTGGAAACTAAGAATCCAAAAAATAGCCATGGAGTAACAAATTTGCTGCGGGTATGCACATTGTAATGTTTATGCTGATGAAGCTTTTGTCCCTTTTGTCCAAAATTTTAGCAAAATCGGGCACTGCATGCATTTGGAAAAATCAAATTGCAATTTTTATTCTTAGTGCAATAAATAATGCATTTTTAAATTGAACCGTCCAGATAAACACTTCTTCTCTTGAAAAAGAAAATCCAATTGGATTTTTAAGCATAATGACATGTTTCTCCATAGAATTTATAATAAACGTGTGTCATGCAACTGTGTTACTTGTAGCCTACTTCATTAACCTTTTCTCATGATGATTAGAGATAAGTCTCAATTAAAAGCCCATGACTCTCCTTTTGGAGAGATTTTCATCTCAATCAGGCCTTCTGGAAAGATACAAGTAAAATAAAAACAAGAAATAAGTATTTAACCAGGTAAACAAGTAGATTTAAAGTCAAAATCACTGAAAAAACATGATGACCGCAGAAAGTAGAGCGCATAATCTATTTATTTCCCCATGTGGCTGGTAGTTGTAGGGTGAAATTAAGGCTCAAATAGGCAAAAAAAAAAAATATTTTGTTCACATTTATGGTGAAAAACAAGGTGGGGGGACTCCCAGTGGCTGGAAGTTTGCTGGCAATTTGCTGGAACTCAGCAGGCACATGACAGGAAGGTGCAAATTGATACGGCTGCTTCTGTATATAAGCTAAACCTAAATATTTGTATTGTTACTTTGTTTTTATCATCCCAACCCCTTAAAGTTTGTCAAGCAAAACATTTGCCCTTGTACAAATGTTTGGGTTGACCTCTGGCATAGAGATTGGTTAAAGCCGCAAAAATTGTTGCAATTATAGCTTCTTTTAATGCTTGCTTTATGTGCTATACTCATGTACCTCTGCAAACATTAAAGGGTTAACACACATAAGAACACAGTCAAACCACTGATTTCATATCTCTCTGAGGGATTACATGTGTGCTAGTGTGCCACAAGCAGCCCCGCAAACTCTGACATTTCTACTGCAGCCAGAGCCCAACTAAAGGCTGTGTTATTTTTGAGTTGGTGTGTGTGTGTGAAAAGCACAGACTCCCTATCATCACTCGCTTTGAAGGTTAGGCTGCCGTTAATGCCTCTTCTCAAAAAAGGCCAAAAGAGGGGAGGAAGGAGTTGAGAGAGAGGGAGGGAGGAAAATAAAAGAATGCCAGTTGGTGAGAGGGTGAGAAGATGAAAGGATGATGGTTAGGGAGGGTACTCTTTGGATGGAGAAGAAAGAGAAAAGGGGTAAGGAGGGGAGACGAAAGGAAAGGATATGAAAAAGGCAAGAAGAAAGTGAGCAAGAAAGAGGATCATTGGCTGTATCAATATTAATATGGTTGTTGGCAATCTGAGTCCTTAATCAATATCACTCTCAATAGTTTTGTGTTATTATAGTCAAGTTCCTTAAATAGCCATTTACACAGTGGTGCAGCAGGTTAGTGCACATGCCTCACAGCAATAAGGTTGCTGGTTTGACTCCCCCCGTCTCAGGGCTTTTATGTGTGGAGTTTGCCTGTAAGTGTGTAGAGCAGTGAGAGTGAATGGTTGTCTGTATCTCTGTGTTGCCCTGTGATTGCCTAGAGACCTGAACAGGGTGTACCCAGCCTCTTGTCCAGTGTCAGCTGGATAGATGCTAGCCCCTGCAACCCTTAAAGATATAAGCTGTATAAATATTGGATGAATATATGGATGCCAGGTATATTTGTAACAGGCCTCAACTTTACATCGCTAAGACAACAAGTGACCTGCAAAAATTGAAGTGATCTTTTCTCGAAGTCACACTTGAACACATGATGGTATTTGATTTACCTTTTCCATGTGGGATGCCAAATGTTCTGGTATACTATTTCAACTGGCTGAAATCGGGAGAGGGACTTTTTGAAATTAGGACAAATTAGCATTTTATGGATATTTGCAGGGTATGGAATATGTAGATTTAAAACAGGATGGTCCTGCTTAAATTGGGATGTCTGGTCACCCTAAGCTTATGGTGAGTTCAATCTGACGTTGGAGATCAGATTGCCCAAACTGCAAATTAGATACATCACTGGAAACACCCCACCCCGCCACCCCCAGGTCAAAACTTCTACTTAGGAGGACAGACAATCTTCAGCTTGTTACTGGACTACATTTAAGGTAAATTTGAGGTAAATGGAGAGCACCATTGGTCCTATTTGTTGTAGAAGCCTTGATCAAAATGGAACTCAGTTTCATACATACTCATACATAGTAAACAATCAGGCATCGAGTAGGCATCCTGTATCATCCTGGGTACCTGCAAATATGAATCATGTTAATATGTAGGTACAGGTGTGGGTAAGAATAAACACAATGTTAGTGAGTGAGAGAGAGGAGGGAGAGAAAAAGATTACAAATGTAAAATAATTTTCTGTAGTTTAAACATCTTATTATCTTATAACCTTATTTCCTACAACACTCCATATGCTGCTGTCTGATCGTTGTGCATGCCCACCCCCCAGCCTTTCAGGAGTGCGCTTTATCTTTTGGAGGGAACCCAAATGGAAACATTGTGAGCATTGTGGAAATCTTGTTGTTGAAATTGTATGCCCACAAACACTGGTTCAAAGCTGGCTAATTCATGTTTTCAACTTTGGACAGGATAAATTCTTTTATATTTAATGTTTAGACCTTTTCAGCCTGATAGATAAGTGCTGCTCTGCAGGTCAGAAGCACTAATGCCTCTGTTTACCTAAACATGAGACATTTAAGGCTGTGAACGTCCTATTTGCCATGAAAATAAACAATGTTTTATGTCTTGGTCGTGGTGAGACTGACATAGCAAAGCACATTTGTGTTCCTAAGTGTGACACAGTAGAAGAAATTCTGCTGCTAAGTGTCAGTAAAGTTGAAGTAAGTAAAGATGTCAGGGAATGTTCAGTATTGCCCTCAGTAAAGTCAATGACTGACTGGCTATTGTGTGTATTAACTGGTCACGAGCCAGGCTATGGGTCTTATGTAGTGGTCTTATGCCCAGTTTGGCTTTCTGTGTGTCCTTGGGCAAGACGCTAAATCCCAAGTTGCTTCCACTGCTGCATCAGCGGCATGTTAATGGGTATAAAAGAGCATGGATATGTAAGCAAATGCTGATGGAAGACTTACATAGAAACTTCAACCAGTGAGAGCAAACAGATGCAAATGGGAAGATGTGACCTGCAATGTAAAAGTGCTTAAAGAAGTCAGAAAGAGTAAAAAAGTGCAATAAGCACAAACGCCCATTTTCCATTGACAGTTGTCACAAACATATTTAATCAGCTAAAACAAAATGTGGGTACACTGCTGTTCACCAGGAAAACAAAAAATTTCAGTGTGACGTAGCTTTGCAATTTTAGATCATTCTGTAGATTGAGGAAGAAGGCTCAAAAGCATCTGTTCAGCCTCAATTCAGACCTTGGGAACACCAAACTGCCCACGTCCAAAATACGAAGGCTCTGCATTCTGTCCTTCAAGATAAAAAAAGAGGAATGGCGGTGTAGATTCCTGTACAAAATGATTTGTAAATGAGATACATCAATGTGTAAACCTGCAGATGATTGAAGCAGCCCAGTTCGCCATAGAATATTAATTACAAGGTTGAGTAGGACATCCACAGTTTGTGATAATTTTCACTGCACCATTATACAGATACTTTAAAGCTTGTGCAGGAGAAGATGCAGAGCAGTTTATGACAGTGTCATCAGCGTAAAACTAAAAAAAAGAATAAAATATTTTATCGACAGCTGAGAGCAGTGGACAAAGAAAAAAAGGGGGAAATAAAGAGAGAACAGGATGACAGGCATCTGTGATTTACCTTGCCTGTAAGTAAATGTTTATCCTCTATGAGCTCTGACTAGATTAGCCTTATGTTAAGAAACTACACACAAGTACAAAAACATAGACACGCCCACAATGCACACACACTAAAAACATTAGTATTGATTGAGGTGATTGCTTATCAGGCTGAGTGCCCTATTCACTATTGACAAGATGGGATGTAATCAGGGGAGACAGTCCTGCTACGCACACACACAAGGAAACACACCAACCTTATTTTAATCAGAGGGGAATTATGAGGCTGCACGTGTACAAAACAACCAGTTAAACGTAGAGCCCTGTGAACACACATGATGACACAAACACATTCAACTAATCAGGTTTCACAGGCTGGGGAGGTGTTAACTAGGTTTCACTGAGGAGTCGAAGTGCTGCTGTCAATAACACGTCTCTCTCTCTCTCTTCTACTCTCAGCGCGTCTCTATCTTTTTTTTTTCTCTTAAGAGGTGAGGACGCTTCCAAAGAAGTTGCGTTGATTGCTGCTTCCTATCAAACAACATCTGAACATCTGTCAAAGTGTGCATGTGCGTATTTGAAAAGGTAAAGTGTGTTTGTAGCCGGGGAATGAGGCGCGGATCAAAGCATCACAAGAAAGAGCAAGAGGGAGGGGAAGGAGAGACAGAGGAAGCTCAGGGGAAGGGAAGGATGGAAAGATGTGAGATAAAGGAGAGACGCAAGTGGAGGATAAAATGAGGCAAAGGGAATGACAGACTAAAGTGAAAATGTAGGGGGCGGGGCGTACATCTGAAATATGCTAGTGTCTTGAGAGACTTGGGGATCGTGCGAAAGAGATTGATAGAGGGGTGGAAAGTAACAAGGGGTTGAGGAGAGATGAAGAGAGAAGGAGATTAAGAGAGGGGGTGGGCAATTGCACTGCTAGGTGCAATAGGAGAGTCATACCTCTGGTTTTGGAGGCACAGGTTAAAAAATGTAAGGTTTGGTTCACACTGCCATCTTACAATCTGCCAATCACTCTACTTCTCTTCACATTTAGCTTGTTTCTGCCTCTCCAGCTTTCATTTCTGTGACTGATCTTTAAATTTACATTTGTATGAGGCCAGTAATGTATCCAGATTCTGATGTATTTGCTCAGAGTGACTGGTTCACTGTAGACAGATTAAATTGGGATGGAAATTGACACTTAGAGTCGGCCTGGGTTGAAATGATTTCCCAGCAGACGTTTAAAAAGGCACTTTTTTCTCCCTAAATGCCAGCTGTTTAAATCATTTCCCCAATAATCACCAGAGAGAAGAGCTGGAGGGGACTTTATTCTTGTCTAACGACTGAGCTCAATTTCTTTGGACTACAATCAAGACTGCAAATGTAGAAAGAAAACTAAGAAATTACACACTAAATAGACTGTAGTGATAAACACTAGAATTATAAAAGAATCACAGACACCATTGTTCTTGGAGCTATGCACAAACATCCAATGTGACACAGGTGTGAACCAACCATACAGCAACATCCAAGACTTAAAAAGAAGTGCCAATAGCTGTAGCTTCCATGTTTCTATGGCCTAAATATTATATATCTGGATACATTAGATATTCATGTGCTTTCACTGTACGGAGGATGATTTTTTTTATATAAACAGTAAACCCCTGTGATATCGTGGTTCAGTTTTCACGTTCCCGGTATTATGCATTTTTTTCTGTAAGACCTATTCATTTTGAGATCACGTACGTTTTCGCCATTTCGCGGCAATTTGCAGCATTGTTTATGAGTTTAAATCTCGCACGTCACAATATGACACCCATAAGTACCCATTCAGCCAACCAGAGTGTTGATATTTTTTTCTTGGCTGCTGATTGGCTGTTGTGGATCATGTGGCTTTGCATCTCGCAGGGAGGAGAGATGCTTGCTTTGTTCTCTTTCAGTTCTGCATCTCTCTCAACAGTGATCGGTGTTCTGCATAACTTCAATGTTTTGTGCACTGATTTTGTGTTTGTGTTTTATCAATATCCCCAAGGATATATAAAAGGATATTAGAGGATATTATAAAAACATGCCTAGGGTATTTCTATTTCACGGATTTTCACATCGCAATGGGGTCTGCGCAATGGAGGGGGGACCACTGTACCGCCATTTTTATTTTAATGAAGATTTCTTGTTTTAGAAATCAGGGATATGATTGACATGGCTGCACATTCAAGCAGAGTTGGGCATGGGCATTACAGGTTCTTCCCACAGACCAAACATATGCTGTCAGGTTAATTGGCTAGATCGCCCTTGGGTGTTAGAGTAAGTGTAAATGGTTGTCTGTCTCTTTATTTGGGCCTGTGATCGGGTGGTGACTGATTTAAAGTGCGCCCCGCCTTTCACCCATAGGCTCCAGCCCCTGACTGGGACAGGCAAAATAGATGATGGATGGATGTTTGAGCACACTTTTCCTTAAAGGTGGCACAAAGGATTGAGGGGATAGTAGTATGTCTGTGTATTGGGCATAATATGGGTCCTTTCAGAAAGATCCATGTCTGATTGACTGTTACCACCTCTGACTGCACCACATTATGAGTAGACTATATCATCACATCTTTATCACGACAACATTTTGAACACACTGAGTTCTGTTTTAATCTCTGAACTATAAAACAACTGTACGCCCATACAGTCTCCCTCTCCCTCCCTCACACATACCCACAGCAGCACACTCACCCTCCCAGCAGCCTTTACTGGCAGTGCGCTGAGCAGCTATGCCTCATAAACGGGCTGATTTGCAGGCCATTCTGTTCTGTCCTGTTCTCGTTTAATAAAGTGCTGTTATGCTATTGTTACTGCAGGAGGGGAAAACATGAAAAAATGTCCTCAGACCCGGCACACTGCTGACAAATCACACCAGTTATTGCAGCGTGCATGCCATTATTGCTTCGCAAGTGCATGTGTGTGAAGTTGGTGCTTTTGTTCTCCTGAGGGTGCTTTGGCAGGCTGGCAGGTGCTAGCGTCAGGAATGCTAGCGAGCGACTGGCATAGCCGTGGATTCAGCAGATGGCCTTTCACTCAAAGCGCGTCCTCCCCTTTTGGTCCTCACTCTCTCCCTCTCCTTGTTAAACAGCTTCTGCCTCCCAGCATCTGTGTGAGTGTGTGTGTGTTTCTGTTTTGTCTGCAGTCTAATGATTCTCCAGACTTACAACTATCTTCTTCTCAGAGTAGCTGCAGGCTTTGGTTATGAGCCAGATCACCGTATGTGTTTTTTGGGAGTTTTGTTGAGAAGTCAACAGGAAGTTGTTCCATCCATGTGAGGCCTGTTTTTGTGTTTTTGTTGTAAACTGTCTCATCTGTTATGGATCTCAAATTCTGCCTTTATGGAGTACATCTGTTGTCAGAGCTGGAGATATTCAGCAGGGAGTCAAGAGCTGCAATCTGTTAAGAAAAATGTCTGAAAATCCAAAAATAATAATGAGTGATTCATTGGAGGCCTATTGCAAAATAACATACAAATTTCCAATCAAGATTATCAACAAAATCACTTTTATCTTCAGATAATTTTCCAGAGGACACTGTCTACTTTCCTAAAGGGCAAACACAGCCTTTTTCTTAAGGGAGTTTTGAATGATAGAGATTAAAAGGCAGAGAACAGAGTGAGATGTCATTAAAACGCAGCTAATTCTAGCAGAAAGACTCCTTGCGTTGCTAATAGCTAGCGGTTACAGCTGTACCTTTCTAACACAATAGCACATCCTGTTGATGTGTGTGTAAGCTCTTTTACCTCCGCAGCAGCTGTTATGCAGCCCAGGGTTATTCTTAAAATCTTAATGACACAAATGAGAAGAGGAAGGATGGAAAAATAGGAGGGAGAGCATGTGCTGATTAGAAATAGGTACGCAGTAGAGAGAGAAAAAAGGCTTGTAAGGAAACTGAAAAACACTATTGTAGGGTTAAAAAAAAAAAAAAGCTGGAAAATATTTGAGTGTGTGCATGTGGGCTTGTTTTGATTCAATGAAGATGTGAGAAGCTGAAATTAAGAGCATTAGTGACCAAAGGAAGGTCCTTTTAGCTTCATTGTGAAGAGTTAAAAAGAAAATAGGAAAAAAAAATCAAATGTAGTCACATATATTAGAGCCCCACCATGCTTCTTATGGTGAATTTGGTTGAGGTAGAAACCAGCTTTTCCCTGTGGGTGGTGTTGCTCTGTTTGCTTGATAATGGTGCCTATAATGATTTGGCTGCAAGGAGATTCAGTGAGAACTAATCTGCCAGAATGAGGAGGTGTTTGTGCGTGAATTTAGTGAAATAATGTGTTTAATGTCATTAGACAGATTTGTGTGTGTTCCTCGGATGCCTGCGCTTTCAATTATTGCAGCAAAAGCTGAAGGGTGTAGTCAAATACGTCTGCGTCTGCAGGAGAAAAAAGAAAGCCTCGAAAGAAGCTCGCAAACAATTGCAATACTGAGAAGCTAGTCGCCGCAGGTGCAGAACTATTTCACACAGGCTTTATGCAAATGAGCAGATGTTGCAGAAATGTCCTAAAAACATGAAACTGGGGCTGAACAATGCCGAGGAAAAAGGATGTTGAATTAAAATGTATTCTTGTAATTCAGGAGTGAAGGTAAGACCTGTACAAGAATACTTCTTTTATTGGATATTTACCTCTTTTTTTGATCTAAGCCCTTTTCTACTTTCATCATATCCTGCAGCCACATGTAAACTTACACACAAAGGAGTTAAGACATCATGCTGAGGAATAGTGGGGAGCAAGACACTTCTTGTAAACTTGTAACAGAGCGTCCCTCTCTCACTGTTAATAAATCTTTGTTAAAATTCCTGGATCCACATCCAAATTCAGATCACCGCCAAACTCTTACCGGTTTGTCCTTATGCCATGACCAACATTCCCTGAAAAGAAGTGCCTGAGTTATTAGTAGGGTTGAAAAATTCAGAAATTTTCAAAGTTGGAATTGTTCCATGAGAATTAACAAAGAATTTATGTTAATAAATGGGAATAAACATGAATAAACCTGAAATTGTGGAAAACATATCTTAGCATAATCTTGACTAGAACAACCAGATATCATGCAAGTTTACTTGAGAATATCAATGCTGTTCCTCAATCACATTCACATTGCACACTGCCTAGTGCAGGGGTGAGGCTACACCCCCTACATGCACTGTGCATTCCTCCATCACATGCACAGATGATTCTAGAACCCTGGACTATTAAGGCCACACATTTGAGCCTGTGGACGAAATAAACTGAAGTTTGAATTGATTGCTCAATTGAAAATAATTAAAACTTCATGAAGTTCCACTTACAGATAAGTCTATTGAAATATTTTGTTTTTAATTGTATTATTTTACATCAATCACGACCTATGACACAACCAAATATTTATGTTTGGATATGATACAAGTCATTGAAATTAATTAATTTATTTCCATAAGTCCCATGGAAGGTTTTCAGTTTGGAATATTTCCAAAATTCTTTTGGTTTCCCATGGAAAGTTTCTGGAAATTGACCAGAAATTTTCACCCCTCTGCCCCCGAGTTATTAGCAAAAATGTGCCCTTTTTCTGCAATGTTAAGAAATCCTCTGAAAAATTCCTCGATCCGCATCCAAATTCCAATCACCACCAAGGTCTCACTAAATCATTGTTGTCCCATGACCAAAAACTCCCTGGAAATGTAATTTAAAAAGTGATAACGGTCCACATAAAAAAAGATGCAGTTTTGCTCATCAGCATTACATCGCTAATCTGTATGATTAGACCTACTGCTTTATGATTAAAAAAGATAGTAATTGCAAATTATTTGCGAGAAAGAAATGTGTCTGGTGTTCAAAGGCCTTTGGGTGTCACTATCAGAGGGCTGCAGTGTGTGATTATAGAACAAATGGGTGTATTACAAAGACGGGTTTAGGGGTGCTGATAGTGGAGCTCATGCCTCCCATGTAGAGAACCTAGTGGCTGGTGTGGGTTTAGATCCATATTAAGTTCCTTTGTTGCATGACTTCTCCCACTCCCACCACATTTCCAATGCTATTATGTCACTCTTCTCCATCAATACAGTCGACGACTTTTGACTCAGTGTCCTCAGCCGACTGTCGTGGCCTAAGTTCTGTTTCGCAACAAAAATAAAAAAGAGAATAGAATGTAGTATGAAACTGTCTTAGAAAAAAATATTGTTGGGTTTATGTGTGCTGCCATGTTAGTAAGCTGTAAAAGTATGCAAAATCTGTTGGTCATGTGTACCTGTCCACATGCTCTCATTGGATAGCAGATCGCCTGTTGTGAGCACCCTAACCTGGAGTCATAAATATCCACAATGTGAGATAGGGGTTCAAGCGCACATTGGGAGCAGAAATGTATAGTATTGATGCCATAAATTTGAGGATTATTTAGGCAAATAATCAGGCCGTGACAAGTCTTGAATAAGGTTGGGACCTCCTAGTCATCAAAAGGGCCATAATAGTTCAGAATTGTCCAGTATGTCACCAGCTTAACTGAAGTCTTCAGCACATAGAAAAGATTTGTGCGTTACAACACCCACACTCTCAGGTGCAAGCACTTACCATCCCAACCTAATCAAGTCGTGTCGATGCTGCAGTGTTATTAACAGAATTAGTTACACACTGATCTGTTAGCAAATCTAAAGACACTTCACTTAATGATGCAGATGACACGCTCCTTTGCTTCTTCCCTTTCCCTGACATGCTCTCCTCTTTGACCTTTTAACCAGGTTGTGAAAAAATTGCTCCTTCATTTCTTCTCCTTTCCTTTACTCTTCTCTCCTTTCCTTTCATTACCACTCTCTTTAATGAGCAGGACCTAAATGAAATGTTTCTAAACAGGGTGTTAATGAAACATGGACAGATTTATTAGTCATAACTCTTCAGCTAATCATTCCCCCTTCCTAATAATTAGCCGAGCTGAGTAAATCTTTTCGTAGTGCGGTCAGAGAGCACTGAGCCAACGCCAAGCTCAGACAAACGGGAGGTAGAGAGAGAGAGAAGGAAGAAATTTGTCTCATTTCTGTTCCTGAAGGCTGTCTGTAACATCACCAACCCAGATCTGCTTCCACACTTTGTTTTCCTCTCATGCTTTTTTGACTCTTAATTAATTATCCAAAATTTGATGAACCTCATAGTTTATTAGTGAGCATGTTTTGTTCTCTAGATTTGGCGAACGAGGCCTAATTTTGCTGTGAAATAATGAGAGCGAATTTAATCCATTGATTTCTTATCCCCAGTAATTATTTTTATTTAATAGCTTGATATTAAATAGAATCACCATTATCATGAGTAATGATGGGAGCAGATCCCCACAGCAGGGTGTGTGCGCGAGATTGAGACAGACGGAGGTAAGGTCGAAGAAAAGATAGATGTGGCATTTCATTGTGTCATGCAGGAGGGGTGACTAATGATTTACTGATTTCATTTTTCAGTTACTTTGATTAGCAGAGGGAAAATAATATAGAGAGACAGGAAATGAAGGAAGAGAGGACATAAAGGAAGGAAAGGATGAAGAAAAAGGAGAGGAAGCATAGTAAATTTATGTGTGAATGGACCCCTTTGGCTTTTCCTTGTCTCTAAGTGCATCATTTTCTGCTCTCCGCCAGCAGCCGGCCTCTAATCCAATAAAAAGTGGCCGGTCATATAAAACCAGCAGGCTGCTAAGAGAGCTACACACACTTTATTAGCTTTTCTTCACATCTTAGGTAAACATTAATCCAAGGTTATTCACTTCATGCTTCAAGATACCTCTTATGTTGCAGGCATGCCATCATCTACAAACACTTTTGTTTGGTCACTTTCTTATTCTCAGTTTTTGTTTCAAGGTCATTCCATCATCAATATTTACTACTTCTTCTCTGCCTGTGGTATAAAATCTAGCTTTTTAACCTGTCCAGTCAAAACTTCCTCTCCTTTGATCTCCTTTCCCCAATCGGCCTTTGTCACAAGAAGTTCCCTTCATTTTCCATCCCCTGTCCTTTTTTCTTTTTCTACGCTCCCCCTTTTTTTGACACCTCCATGCCTGCGACAGCCGATCCCAGAGGCAATATCCCTTAGGTTGGCCGTCCTTAATCTGCATTCACACACTGATGTTTTGGTCAACTTTTGCCAACGTAACTTGAGCCACGTCAAACTGAGTCAGGAAATGCAGAACTATGTTGAAGTCAGTTGGACAAAGCTGATGTTCATTGAATATATCGAAAATTTTACGCATACGCAGAAATTTCCAACATTTGATCCAACATGCTTTTAAACACCAGCTAGTGTTGACCTTCACTTGCCCTCAGTTACAGCTGCCTTCGTCTCTGGTGGCTCCAGATGCCTCCTCCTTAAGACTGGACTCTTGTTGTATACTTGAGGTGTCACTTTTAGGGACAGCTGCCTTTTGTCCTCTTAGTAAGGTGTTTGAATACTGGTGAAATGGCATATTCGTCTGCTTTATATGGTGTTCGTTGAGTGACGTCACAATATGTTTGTACAACATCAAGCAGTGCCAAGCTGGATGAGGCCAAAGTTCCCCTAAGTTAAACATGCTACCCATTAGGGATGCAATGAATTGTCAACATAGTCCACAAAATTCAATGACGTAAATGGTTAATGATGATGATAATGATCATCATCATCATCGGATAGCTCATCATCATCATCATAATTAAATTACATCATCCCATGTTTTTAGTGTAATGCTTTAACATTTAATTGTTTTCTGGAGTGGGATATTCAGTGGAATGAGTCCTTTTCCTATCTGTGATGGAGCAGCGTCATCAAACAGCAGCCACAGAGCGTCAAGAAAACAACGTAACATAGCAGAGGTAACCGTTATGCTGCCACCGTTATGCTACCGTGTCCTAAACCTTTGTTTCTCTATTTCACCCTCTACAATGAAGATAAAGGAGTTCAATGTCCTCACATCAGTCTCCATCGTGTCGGGGGCACAGTAGAGACTTACAGTATTTCTCTGCACCAAGGCTGAACTTGTAGAAATAACGGTGCTCAAGTCTAGCTAATTTAAGAGCAAACTCCATATCCATCAACAGCTGCTGCGAGCAGACATGAGCGCTTACCTCACACACAGCAGCATGGAGACTGGGCAGATTGCTGCTCTTAGATAAAACTTTACATTTTTCTTGCTACTTACTACTGGCAAAGATCACATGTAGCGCTTCGCATGTGACAACTCAAACTAAGTCCTAGTTATTTCCACTCTGTTCTCACACAGCTACAGTTTGAAAAACCTTTTTTATTATTATTTAGTGGCCTTTTGGTTTTAGAGTATGTCTGTGCTGCACAAGCGTTAAAGGAAAAAGAACTTTTAAAAATGATATTTACAAGTCATAAATAATGCCTCCCTTAAAAAGCCAAAATAAAAACCATGTAGTCTTTTTTCTTTCTCCTGGATTGTGGTCTCCTTTCACTTATTTTATTCTTCCTCCACTCCTACCACTAAACAGTAAATCAACGTGTAATCATATTGATGTACAAACTGTGGTTACCAGGCATCATATTTAAAAAAAAATCATCCACCGTGAGAGCTGTGAGAAATGTTTGGCTTTAATTAAGATCACACCTGCACAGTTTTTGTTTGAAAGAGCATTGTCAAATATAAGAAGTAAATAGTAAGAAGAAGAAGAACAATAATGATTATTCTTTAATTATGTTGCATCATTATTTGATATAATACAGTACTAACATTAGGAAGCAATAATGAGACTCATTAGGTAATTGTGGAGGCAAAAAGACAAAAAAGCTGCTTTCTACTGGACTAATCGACCTAGTAGTCGATGACTATAGTCAACGATAGAAATAGTCACTAGTTGTATCCCTACTACCTAATAATAATAATAATAATAATAATAATAATAATAATAATAATAATAATAATCTCTAATGTTCAAAATCCACATGCTTTAATCAGGGGGCAACGTCATACTCCACTCGCATAATGTTTCTCCACACTTTGGTCACATCGACCTGCGCTGATCCCAGCAAAATTGACCCCTGGAATATACTGTCACTGAAATTTTAATGATTCCTCAATTTCGGTCGACGACTTTGTATTCCTATGTCAGTCCACACAGGCAAGTTCTTGTAAATGCAGTCTCAACATTTCTCTAAGAGATTGTCTTTAAAGCAAACGATTTAGAACTTGTTGGACAAAGGTCAAGGTCGTAGATTCTTGTGGTCATCCTATGCTTGGGAACACAATATCTCAAGAATGCTTCAAGGGGTTTTCATCAGACTCTGCATAAATGCCCTCTCTGGCTTAAGGATTTGGATGTGGAAGTCGTAGGTCAAAGTTAAAGGTCACTGCAGGAGTGTTGAGGCCACTCCCCCTACATGCACTTTGCATTCCTCCATCACAGGCACAGATGATTCTAGAACCCGGAACTATTGAGGACACATTTTTCAGCCTGTGGATGACATGAAGTGAAGTTGAAATGGGTTGTTGAAAGGTCATTATTTAAAGAAACATTCAAGGATTGTTTAAACTTCCACTCTGGGCATGATCACAATATCTAAAAAAAAAGCTTTTATATATCTGGGATTCAAATAATGACACAACAAGACTTTTTCTTTAGAGCCTTGCAGGAACATTTTACCAACACAGAATCAGAGTTGCATATGCACAGAGCGATATCAGAAAGCCTAAATCACCTAAGGTCAGCCTGTGTTTATAGTCTCAGACAAACAAGGGCATTTGGTGATTGTCCTGTCTCCAACTGGTCAGGTGGAAATTGCTCTAATTTATTATCAGCACATGCTAGTTATATAATGTCTGATTTAGGGGCTTCGATTTCTGTCCCCGTCTGTTACTATGGCACGAGAGAAAAACGCCGTCGGATGGATCTAAATTGCTCAAAAACGGCTCGGAGTCCCGCCAAAATTGTCTGGGTGAGTCTACGAGCGTATTTAATCCTAAAAATAAGGTCCAGGTGTCAAAAAACCGAACTTATCCTTTAAATGCCAGGCAGTCACAGTGGGCATATAACAAACTATTCTATATGATACATAATTTCCCTTACACTGTCAACTTTCACACAGTTGTCTTCTTGTACTGAAAGATGAACAATTAGATTTTGAAGATCAAAGGTCATCAGGAATCATGTTCTGCTTGTGAAGCAAAAATTGTCATATTTGAAGAGACCCACAGAGATTCATCACTGTTAATGATCAAGCCATGTCAGGAGGTGACATTACAGTTGTATTCTTTATTCAGTGAAAAAATCATTCTCTGTATCAAAAAGTACATCAGCATTTGGGTGAAGGGATGACCATTTGTATACCTGACAAAGATTAGGGTACGGTGATGTTTTCAGAGCCCCCATGACCAATGCACAAATAATTTAATATTTCTTGTTTTACTCAGGGGAAGTGTAAATCAGTTTGACTCTGCTTTAGAAGTTGTCGATAATTCTTCATAGCCTGGAGTAAGGCTGAGGGGAGAATTAAAGCAGTAGAAGTGCTCGAGGCTAATAGACCATTAAATATAGACAGACACTCGTCTTTGATGCACATTTAGTGCACCAAGATATTATTAAACAGTAAGATGAGTTTCATAAACAGCATTCATTAGCTGATCTGCCAACAGACAAGTACTAAGCCAGTGCCTTTGCTTCTAAATGTTAAAATTTCAAATGTTTTATTGGCAAAATAACTGCAGAAACCACCATATATGCAGTGAAATACATAACTGTGTGCTCTCAAGAGACAAATTAACATAAACTATGGAAAATCAGATGTAGGTGGAGGGGGGAGGTGGTGTCTCCCAGAGTGAAAACATTTTCAGACTACCTTTGTGTGTGACAATTTTAAATGTGCTTAACAATGTCTGCAATGTGCTGTTTCTATGAAGCCTTGTATCTCTTTCTAATACTATTTTAAGCACTATATAAAGCTATATGCCAACTCTGTGCAGAGAGTAGGGTGGTTTACAGTACAGACAGTTGTGAAGTATGGACAGAGTGACCAAATTCTGAGTTTACCACCCAACTATGCTGGTAAATCTTTTCAATCAAGTTTATTCAAGTATTTCAGCATTTTTTATATGCCTGATGCCAAATGAAGGAGACACACTGTTGCAAAGTTGACTGCGCTTTTATGCATCCTAGCACACTGTAAACACTCAAACAGTTAGTTTGCAGTACAAGAAAACATTCAGTCACATCATGTCCTATGAATAGGGTGGGTGATGATTGTGAATTGAATTTGGATCATAATAGCACATGTCCCATTACTGTATTTTGGCATATTGGTCTCACATAAACATACATGGCACAGCTTCTTTTAAGTAGAGGTTTTTAGATACTTGAGACATGGAACTCGTAAAACACATTATATTAGACAAAAAAATCCCATTAGGTACAGATAACTTTGTGCAAAAGCCAGTGGTGATTGTGTACAGTGTAGAAAATGAATAAGAGTGTAAAGGATGCCAAGTGCACAAGACTAAGCCAAGGATAAAAAGAGGGCAGTGAGTCATCCTGATGACCTGAAGGAAAATATGTCCAGTGTAATGTGTCTCTGTGAATCTCAGTGTTGTAAACAACAATGATAATGCTAAAATGAACAATTTTGTCTTTATTCAATGGTTAAGGATGTCTCACCTAATAGGAATGCAGTCTAAAGTTCAGTCTTCCTCCCAGATTCATGTGAGTTGTTCTTGTTTGTGATGTTTTTCATCAAGTGGACTGAGAACTCGCCAAATCTGAATGGTTTTATTTGTCTTGTGTTTGCCTTATGATGCACTGAAAACATGCCAGATACTCTTTCCTCAAATGTTCCTCCAATGCTGCAAAAGCCAAAGAATCTTCATCAGGTTCTATATTAAAATGTGTTTTTACTGCTTTGCACTTCTTCCTGTAAATATGTGATTTTCTGAGTATTGGTTATATGTTATGACTCTGGGTGTGTGTTTGTTATTTTAGAAAAGTATTCCTCTCTCAAAGCCTGACTTCAGCACTCCAGTACTCCATGGAGCATTGTTCTGAGTGGATGTTCTTAGCAACAATATCAATGTTCAAATTACTCTGAATCAATGGATTCTTTCAGCATGTTTGTTTTTGTTTTAGTTGCTGTCACAAGGGAATTGATGGTTTTTCTGACCAATCAACAGACTGCAGCCTTTGTAGCTCCACCCTTTGGTATCAGTTTTGTTTACTCTGCATCCTTGTAGAGGGATGCCAAAGAGTGGGATGGCACATTTAGATGTACAATTTTATCTGAAGATATTAGCTTAAAAAGTGGAATATCAGTATCGCCTGATATTAAAATTTCTGCCAATATTTACAGCAGATATTTAGGCCATACATGTTAGCCATATGAATCACATATATTGACTGTAATATCCACAGAACCTTTGAAGGTAGCTCAATGCTTTACTTTATTATTGCTGAATGTCAACAACAACTAACAGATCAATTTTAGTAAAGGAGATACTTTGCTCTCTTGCCAAAAAAAATATTGATATTGGGATCGGCAATGATAAGTTTGGAAATAAAAAAAATCCAATATCGTGCATCCATAATGGTACAAGTTGGTTACTCTCATTTGACAGTGGAAACACCTCTAACTGCATCCGTACCGAGCCAAACTGAAACAGACAAAAGTAAGTTTGTACTTTGTCAGGACTTTTCTCAGTGGATGGTCTTCTACAGTGTTCAGTTAATCAGGCTGATTTTATTCTGTGTTTAGTGCCAAAAAACATTTCAGGTTGCTTTGTTCTGTTTTTGTGTTGCTTCTTTCCAGTATTTTATAGACATTTGTTCTTGTTGGGAAATAATTTGATTTGGTCTAATCCAGGGGTGTTGTGGTACTGAGTCTGATTTGGTCGTATTGAGTGGTTGTTGTGGTCCTGATGGTCTCCAGGCTGGTTCATGTGATTTGATCTCTCTGCTGCTGCCCACCCCCGCCCCCCCTTTTCAATCATTCTTAATCAGGACGAGTCCTGCAGCCAGACTGCTGACTGGCACTCTCCTCTTTGTCATCTGCTCTTAATCTGTCCATCAACTCTCTTTTTCTTTCTCTAACCCTCCTTCAGGGTGCAGCGATGAACTGATTGTTAAGAACACTTTACTGTTGCACCATCTTATTTAATCCTCCATCTAAGCAGCCAGTGTTGAACATCTCCATCCCTCTTTGTTCTTCTCTTGAGCTGGCAGCCCTGTTGTACTCTATATCTCTTTCAGTAATTTGTGGTGAAGCAATTTTTTTTCTTTTTTATGTTCACCTTTGAGTTTCTCTCCCTCGCTGCCTCCCTCTTTTCCCCTTCGCACTCTCCTCCGCCATCTGATTGCTTGTTAGTTGGTATGCAGGCTTGGACCCCCATTGTGTGTTCTTGCCTGTCAGCACTCACTTTTTTGCCATCTCCCTCTCCACCTCGCTCTCTCTTCCTTTTCTTCCACCTCCAAGTGTCCACTCTTCCTATCCCAAAACGGTGCAAAAAGACAGAGAGAAGAGGACAGGGCCTGTGGGAAAGAGAATAAAATGGACTGAAATATGACGAACAGAAAAAAGAGGATATAGGTTATTGAGCAAGGGAATGTTTTTACTTAAAGGAAGAATTAAGGAAGAATATAACACCCCGGAGAGATAAAAAGCAGTGTGAAAGAGAAAGAGAGTAGATAATGGGGGAGGGGCTACAGTTACAGCGATGGTAATATATGGATGGAGTCCTGTGAAGGTAGAAGCTTGCTAGCAGAATGAAAAATGGGTCTCGAGTGACAGAGTATTATATTAAAAAGTAAATTGATATGCAAATGTGGAGTGTGTGGCTTTGGAGGACAGGGATAGCCTGTTGTCCTCACTGAAGTGGAACAGAGAGCAGCAGAGAGAAAGGTGAGAGCCCGGGCCGTGATAGTGATATCGCACTCCATTAAAGTGTGTGTTTTTGCGTGATTGGTGCAGGTGTGTATGCTTTAAATCTGCATGACTGTACAGCTGTGTGTGTGGGATGAAACTGCAGAGTATAGTGCGATTTGATGGCAGCTAAATGGAACAATGATTCCTCCCAGGGAGACAGATAGTGCTAACTTCACACTGCAGTACGACTGCAGAAAAAGCAGCCACTGGCAATGAAGGATGACGGTTGTATCTCATTATAAAGTCTGCTACAGCATAACAGACTGTGAATGCTCATGTAGGAAACAAATAAAAGCAGAGTTTAAGCAACTCAACAAGACAGCATGATGACTAGATGAACAAAATTGGAGATTTCCCAATGCCACTTACCTGATATCATGAGCTAGCTTTAAGTATGTGCAGATATCAAGTACCACCTCTGACACATTCTCTAACTGAACGTGAACATCAACTGCCAAGTTAAACGCAGCATAGCATGCCTACCATCCACCGGAGATGGGGACTCAAGTTAGAGACCTGGACTTGAGCCGTATTTAAGTTGGACCCAGAAGTGACTTGAGACTTGCCCCTCAAAGGTTTGACTTTGCCGCAAGGTTTCAGACACACACACAATCACCAATTTTGTAGGTCTGCTTCACTGTAAAGGAGAGCTGTCTTTATTTCCCATACGTTTCTCATCACCCTCCACTTCTGATGCACAAGCGGCCAACCACAATATAGATGAGCACCTGCATCTGCAACAGATAGAAAGCTTGAGACATTACCTGTGCAGGTGACCAACTGGGGCACCATTCAGGAGAACTGCCATCTCAAACCCAGAATTTTTACCCTCAATGTTTTGAAGAAGGTCCTGCCACAATGTTCAAGTCATGCTGGTCTCCCGAACTTTCTTTCCTTCTGTCAGTAATACACTCATGCACAGACGTCACAGGTTACAGCAATGGAAATAACCAAGCACAGTATATAGCTAAGGAGGTCTGAATAGTCAGAAACGGGAAGGTTTAGAGACCTCAAGTATTTAGTTATCATTACTGGCTGATTTGTTACATGACACACTCTCTTCTTCTTCAGTATTTCTTTCATTAAATTATCAAGTCAGTTCATCAGCGTAAAACATACAAAATGTGTGACTGAAAGGCTCAGAGACTGACAAACAGCTGTGTATGGTGGAGAGAGAAAGATGAGAGACAGTGACTGGAAAGAGCAAAAACATCCCCACTGTGCATGAACTGTATAAAATGTGCACTGTGAGAGTAAATCAACTTAGCTTAAGTAGGGGAGACCAGGGACAAATTTACCAGGGAGCAGTTATAACACCCTAAATTCATCCACTAAGAATCAAGGTCGAGAAGCATTGACTACCTATTGATGCCTTATTACCTGACACAATCCAAAGACAAGTTAACAAATGTATTATTCACAGGGGCTGCTCTATAATGGCCAAATGAAACATGATGATTACTCACTGGTTTTAAAACACGAACCGCATGCTTTCATTGAACGTATATGCTTTTGGCACCATCATCTTTAACATCACAGAATGAATAATGCATAGAAATATACTTGTTCAAATAGAAACGTCTAAAAACTTTGCTCATGATAATGATGGAAAAAGTAAAATAGGTGTCAAGTGGCACAGTAATCCTTTAAGCTATGAACAAGATGACAGCAGGAAGTGACTGCTCACACAGAAATTAGCATAGATGCTAACAGAATCTGAAGCAGCTCTACCGGATCTGGACCGCATTTCTTTATTAAATGAGAAACAAATAACACTGAAAGCATTTTCCCATAGAAAGGATATTTTCGCTCCATTTCATATTTTGGCGAGAATTTGTTTTACAAAGTTGCTCATGTTTTTATGCTTCACACCGAGACAGTAGTGCCCATCCACTACATTATCTGATTGACCGTAATGAGTCTGATTGATGGATCAATCATCCAATTACCGGCCAGATATGCTTATGAATGGTTCTGTCCATTCCCTCACACTTTCTATTGGCTATTGCCAGGATAGACAAGTCAGTTATAATGAACGGTCCATCTGGTGTGTCAGGTTAGTTCAAACTCGTAGTTAGTAATAATATATGTCTGATAGTTATAATAATTTTTCTTGTTGCTTGTTTGCTTGAGCAGATTCTGAGTAAATTTTCAGGAAATGTTGGTCATGGCACAAATCATATGGTGTTGATCCAAATCCGAATGTGGATCCAGAATGGTTTTTTTTGAATCTATTAATATTGAAAAAAAGGACAGTGCTCCACAATTTTGCTAAAAATACAGTAAGTTCTCAATGGATCTCAATGACACTTTCAGGGAAAGTTGGTCATGACTTAAGGAGAAGGGATTAGATTTAGTTGATCTGAATTCAGAGATGGGGATCCTGGAGTTTTTTTCTAGGATTTCTTAACAGAGCTTGATAGGACAGTTTCCATTTTTTCACTAATAACTCAGAAATTTCTCTTCCAATTTTAATGTAATTTTCCAGAAGTGTGGGTCATGGCATGAGGGAGAAGTGATTACGTTTTCCAGCTGATCGTATTTTGGGTTGTGGATCCAGGAATGATTAAAGAATTTAACAGTGTAAAGTAATGCAGTTGTCCACATTTTTAACAATAACTCAAGGGACAATGTTGGAACACTTAAAACATTTCTGTATGTATTTGTATTCATCTATTTAAACACAGATATAAAAACATAATCCACATGAATATATATATATATATATATACATATATATATAATATAAAGCATGTGTGTGGGAGTGGCAGAAGCCTGAAAATGGCTTATATAAACCCATGAGTCACACAGAGGGTAAACACTGAAATGCCAGATCTAGATTACCAAACATCAGATATGAAGTGCAACAATTTATATTACATTTTGTATTCTCAGAAGACAGTGGCAGATGTTTTAGAAACAGTGTCTTGCAGATGAACAATCAGTATTATTTCTAACAAAATGTATTTACTAATACACATAGCTGATGATTATTATTCTGTAAAAAATTAAGTACAATAACTCTTAATATCTGCTTGTATTTTCTATTAAAATGCGGTCTAATCATTAAGCATGGAGTAAATGCAAATCAGAGTAACATGTAAATGCATGATTAGCCTTTTATTATCTCATGGGATCTGTTGCCTTTGTACTAATGCAACATGTTAGCACTTTCGGATGTTTACAGTTTAAAAAGATCTCCACCTTGGCCTCTCAAGTAAAGTCCCTGAGCTTTTACAATATGAGTAACAGGTCAGTTGTTAAAAGACCCCCAAAAAAATTAAATGCAGTATCTGTTTCAAACTCACACACAGACTCAGCCATCATGGGAGAAACAAATGCCACAGCCATGTTAGATTTGGTGCCATGTTTAAGACTGCAGCGCTAATGATTCATGACACTTCTAACTGGAGAGGAGAAATGAGTCGCTCTGTAATTACTATGGAAATGTGTTCATTTCCCATCAGACACACACTTGCATATGAAGCCATGCACCCGTGGAGACACACACACACATGCACAAACAGCAGTGATGGGAATGGGTTTTGAACACAGTGCTGCACAGACAGTGTGTGTGTTTGTGTGTATGTGTGCTCCCATGGGATTCTCACAGTTGGAGCAGAGGTGCAACCCATGTCCCCATTCCCCATATGTTCTAAACACATGCCCCCGAGCGCTGTGTGTGTGCATGAGTGTGTGTCAAGGGGGTAATGAGAGTCCCTTGGTGTTTGACTGGCTTGAACCCAGCTGATAACCAGGTGGGGTCCCACTGCCCCTTTATTGGAACATTAAGACCCCCCTTGCCTTTATCCCCAAATACCAGCAACCAGTCTCTACCCCTGTGTGTGTCTAAGAGTGTATTCCCTAGATGGCCTATTGATGTCTGGGTTTTGCCATGCATTCAGCTGTGTAAAATCAACACAAGGATTAAACACCAAATGACTTCGATTTACTGAACCTACCGAGACCAAACCTTTCTCACTCATTCATGCTTGGAAGATTTGCTGAGTTGCTTTACACTGTATAATTCCTCTATTTCATTAACAGGTCGGCTCAGACTTTTTATAACTTCTCTCTTGTCTTTTATTCTCTCATTTCTGTACAGTCATAATCATAGTCTGTTTCACTTATGGTAGTATTAAAGTGTTTTTGAACTATTATTCATATTCCCACAAGAATATCAATGAAGCTCCCAAAATTTACTGTCATTATTCACGCTGTGTTCTTCTTCTCTGTTCATTTCTGCCTTATGTCATCCCATTTTCTTGGCTTTTTTTTGCAAGTGGATTCCCACTAAAATTTCTGGTTCTGCTAAAGTTTTCTGCCTGTAAAAGTTCATTTTCGTTGCTATAGCTGCAAGTTGATGATCATTGGTCATTCAATGTTGGGTCTGTATCACGTGCTGTGTCATATTCTATCCAAAGATGGCTCCAACATGTAGGGGAGTACAGCGAGTCTCGCTCTGTGAGGCCCCATGTTGGACTCAGACTTTTCCCATGATTCTCTTTGACATCTGTGAATCAAAGTGATAGTGACCACTCCTACAGTCCTGAGAAAATCATCTTGACTGTAAAATGAGCTGTTTTAGAATGAGATTTTCTAATAGAGTGGTGCAACGATTATGTATATTTGTAGGCCAATGCAGAAGTTAGCACCACGCCAACTCTCGGCTACAAGTCCACTAAAAGCCAATGGGTTTTTTTTTACTGTGTTTTGGATCATAACTGATAATGAGCTCTGTAGCAACAAAGACTTACGAAACTTACATGTTCTGCTCTATGTGATAATCTTTACAAGCGAACCTACTTTTCATGCTGTTTTAAGCTTAAATGTAATCTGCAAGAGTAAAAAGCTAATATTAAGCTACTGTGAAACTACAACATGGCAGTTCGTCTTAGAAGCAACTACAGTATTTCCAATTTAAAACCTCTTATTGTGACCTCATTTTTTTAAGTTTCCTCTTATCCGAGTGACCTTATCAAGTTGGTCCTGGCTGTGGCAATAGTATATGAATCACTGATTATACAAAACAGATCAGAAATGCTTGCCATCTGGTCCCCACAATTTTGTAGTCCTTGTTAGCAGTTAGTATACAATTGTTTAACACACAGCAAGGCTTTAAAATTTGAAAGTAGGCAACATCGGATGCATTTTATTATTTCCTGTAAAAAATTTCATGTTTGTGTGTTCACTACAAACCTTATTTCAGGCATTTATCCGATTTCAGTACTCTAAAGCCCCCTTTTACTCTGGGGGGGTTGGGAACCAGGAAATGCTAAATACTAACTCACTCACATTCTTATTTTTGGACTCATTCCTGCACCACTCTAAACTTAAAAATGTTTTTACTCTCAAATTTTCAAGGATGCTTAAAGACATATTGAACTTTGATATTGTATGAAAATTAAAAAGAAAAAAAATCAAGTCATGTTCCCAGATCCTTTCAGCCTAAATCATTGTTTTACCATAATGGAATGTTAAGCTGTCTGGCTGCTTTTACCCAGACTAAACATGAGGAAGATGTTTTAAAAATTAAAAAAGAGAAGTCTGTAATATTTTTGTCATGCTGGTTACCTCTTTCTAACATTAGGCTTTGTTTTATTTTATGTTTCTTTACCAACCACCTAATAGACAGTGTTGTGGCAGATAATGGCTATTAAACCTTAAAGCATGACAAAGCTAAAAGAAATAACCATCAAACATCACACAAGCACACAAACACACCTGCTCTAGCAGCACCTCCTGTGAGGTTTGTAAAGCAGAAGAAGTTTAACACTTCCTCACAGCTGGACTGCAGGATCGAGCTAATCAATTTGTCAATATTGTGTCTCGATTGTTGAACTGACCCGCGCCCCAGGGTGTGTGTGTGTGTTCAGAATGGTGAGAAAAGGGCAGAGATTCATGTGTGTGAGTGTGTTGGACTCATGGTTGACAGCCAGAGGGGTTATACATGCATAAAGAGAGGGGTGTTTTCTGCATTGATTTCCCTGTATAAGAACATCTGTGACTGGAACACACATATTCACTCTACCTCTGGCATAAAGGCTCGGAGGAAAGTATGCAATTGGCAGGCAGAATCAGAGAAAAAGAGGAATAGAAATATTTCTTTCCTCCAGGCTTGTGTGATACCGAGAAGAGGATGTGTGCAGACAGAAGGAAATATGTGGATGTTCAAACATGCAGTTGAGGGCAGTGTTACATGGGTAGATACTCAGATTTAATATAACACCAAAACACCTGAGAGCTGTTTCATGTACACACTTGAGAAATGAAGGATGTGTGATTTTCCTCAGTTGTGCTATAAAGCAACACTGGTATTTGTGTAAAGAAGAGTATATGTTTATATACAGTGTAGTAATCCAATTGTGTATTTGTGTTTTCAGGCACTGTGGTTATATCAAAGCCAAGCAAGACCCAGATGAAGAGAAGATGCAGTTTCAGCATGGAAGAGGTAAAAACACACATGTACACACAATCAAATAGATTTCTGCCTCTTTAATATCAGTTCTTAAATGCTGGAAAATATCTGTAATGGATTTTTTAATCAGCAAACCCTACAGTAGAAATAAAATGGATAAGAATACAGGTACTTTGGAGCTTTTAGACAAAATATACATATGGAAACATTCTTTTGATTTAGCAGATGGTGCTTCTAAGGTATTAACTGGATTAATAAACAAAAAATATGGAAAATAGGCTACTTTTATTTTGCATTTTAATTGTCACAGACTTGAAAACTACAATCAGATTTTTTAATTTAAAAATAAAGAAATAAAAGGAGTCCTAAACTCACAATGCGAACCCAACACTGTGATACTTACCGTATTGCCAATAAGCAAAGGAACTGTTACATCCCTAATTGTGCCTCTCTCAATACAAATTCATAGTACAGACATAATGGATCTTCCCAGGCAAATGATTTTAGATTCAGTAAATTGTGAGTTAATTTTTGATCAGCCAACCAGTTAAAAGTTTGTAAAATGCTCAGAAACAGTTGAAAAGAAGCACTTTTTTTCCTTTTAAACAGTAGCACAGCATCAGCAGGTAAAGGATCAGCCTGTGGTTCTCATTACAGGTTAGCATTCACATACCTGTGCTGAATGCAGTTATTGTTGGAAAGGGAATCAAGAATCAGTTTCACTTGAGAACTGGTTGTAGCCGGGGCCTCACAAATAAATGGCATGGCCCCTGAAAGGCCAAGTAGGGGTCCTTTCTAGAGGTTTTTAGTTATGTAAACCCATGCAATAGACCAGAAGTTCTAGTACCCGCCTCTGACCAACATATATTGTATTTCCTGGGCCTGGTTTACAACTATCCTGCCTTATCCCCTAACTGGTACCCCATTTTTACCTTTATATTTGCTGCTATATCAGCTTTAGCACTGGCCTTCAAATGGCAAAACACAATCCAATATTAAGGGCCCAATGATGAAGAAAAATCAACCCTGCAAAAAGATATTATGATAAAAAGGCCAATTACAATTTAGGAAAAATATTATTGAAAAAAAAAAAAAACAGGCTAACTTTTAGTGAAGTGCCCATACATTTTTTTTCTGTTACTTTGATTGGAGATGTGAGTACTGTAGTTGAAGGGAATTTAGGTTGCTGCGCCCCAGAAAGCTTTCCCCTTTATGCTCCTATATGAAGGCCATTGGTTCCAACTAGTCGGAGGCATCAATATCATCAGCGTTTATGCAGATATGGAAAACTGGCCTATTGTGTGATGTTAACAAATCCTCTTAAACAATTCTTGGATCTGCATCCGGGTTTTGGTAACTCCAAAAATCTCATCACTTTACCCTTGCACCTTGACCAACAACCATCTAGCACATTAATAACAACACAAAACTACTCTTCATTGTCCCTTTTTGTCTTGAATTAAGTTGACATTTGAATCTATTAAGTTTTCCACTGTTTTTTTTCTTATTTAAATATCACTGTAGCAGTATACAGCATGTTTAATTACAAAATGAAGGAATAAAGCTGTTGAAGGTTGCTTTTAACCACTAAGCTTGAGACCATTTGAGACCATTTACTTTAATTGACTGCACATTGCAGGAATGGAGGCAGGTAATTGAGTTCCCACAGCAGATCATCACTGAGAACATATTAGTGGTGCATAATGTAATTACACAGTCACGTTGGTATGAGAATTTACAAAATGGATGTTAAATTGTGCTAATAAGTTGCATAAATAGGAAAATTGATTTTGTTCTTTTATTTTATAACCATTTTTTCTTTTCCAAAATAACTAATGTAGTTTTAGCAAGTTATGGTAACGCATACACTCAAACATAGAATATAAACTTCACATTCACTAAAACACAGAAGAAAAAAGGACTCAGATACTCTGGGCATCAGATCACATTCATGTTGTACAAACTTTAAATATTTAGTTTTTTTACATGAACAGCCAAAGTTTCAGGACAGTAGTATCCATCATTGTGTCAGTTTCAGCAGCTAATAAATAAAACCACATTGTTTCACACATTCTTACATAAATGTTTGCTGGCAGAGTAAAGCTCCTTATGGGCTCCTGTTAAAATTCTGACTCATTTTAACACCATAGCTGACAAAGTAGACATGTGTGTGATTATGTAATTATTTATAATGTCACTCAAACATATCACCCACGCTTGAGCTTAATTTATTCATGTAGAAAGCAGCTCTAGTACATCTCAATCTATCGGTAAACTGATAAAATTATAACTTTTTAAGAAAAATGTAATGGCCTTTACTCTGCTGAAGCTGGCTGCGCTTCAGAGCTCGATCATTTATCTTTTTTATTTATTTCTCCACTTTTTCTCTCATCCAGTAAAGCTTCCGGGCAGCAGGACCTACATCCATCCTCACACCTACGAAGACCCAAACCAGGCTGTCAGGGACTTTGCCAAAGAGATCGATGCCTCCAATATTCGCATAGAGAGAGTCATTGGAGCTGGTGAGTTGGCAGTAAAACAGCAGTGGGTGATATTTATAACTTTGAAATCTGTGAAACTTCAACTTCATGAATTTAAAGTACTTTAATCGCAGTTGGACTTTAGATTATTTTTCTCAGGGCTCAGACGATCATGTGTTGGACAATCATTGTGTTTCAATCAGTGCAATATCTCATGTTGTGCTGTTTTCAGGAGAGTTTGGGGAGGTGTGCAGTGGTCGCCTTCGCATTCAGGGAAAGAGGGAGATTTACGTCGCCATAAAGAGTCTGAAGGCAGGATATTCAGACAAACAGAGGCGGGACTTCCTGTCTGAGGCATCTATCATGGGCCAGTTTGACCATCCCAACATTATCCGGCTGGAGGGCGTTGTCACGAGATGTGAGTGTTGAACCAGCATTATACCCTCCTCTGATGTGTTTGAGTGTGTCACTTAAACATCAGACTTGTCATTGATGTGTTTAAAAGCTGACCCCTGATCAGATAAAAACTCCATTTCCATGGTAACACACTGATGAGGCATGGTGGAGTACATCTCAAACAGCCACTTGTTTGCACCATGTGATTGTGTGAGACAATTAGAGCGTGTGTACGTGTGTGTATGTGTGTTTTCATGGATACAGGTCTGGTTCAACAAGATGGCTGATTTGTTATCGCACGGCCTCGCTGTCTCCATCACACACTCTCTGTGTGTCCATATCTCATGTCATGTTCTTATCTCATGGTCCTGCTTTCTCTCTCTGTCAGGGTCTCTCTAATCTTCTCATCCAATCTCTACACATTTCACTCTCCTCTCCTCTCACGCTCTCCATCGAATCACATCTCTCCCTCTGTCCCTCAAGTACAGTCCCTTTCCCTGTGTCCCTTACTAAAGCTTAGAAGTAAAACAATAACTTTTTTCTTTCTTGTTTTTTTTTGTTAAACCTCTTTAACCAGACAGACACAGGTACCATTGTAGTTTGGATGATGGTTGCAATCTGCTTGGAGCTACTTGCTCATGAAGGACATTTGAAGCCACCCCTGCTGACAGTATGCAATCATGCACTGCATTAGGTCTGGGACATGGATCTAACTATGAAATTAAAGTACACATTATATAAAGTTTCCTTAAACATGGTCAGGGTTCTTAAAGTAATCTTGTATCATACTCAGGCTTTCTCCACATGTAGGTGTTTTTTTTAAAAACTGAGGTTTTTCTGTTCTTTTTGGCTTTCTGTCCACACGTAAACTTTGTTTTAGATCACTGAAAATGCATATTTTGGAGTAAATAAGAAAAGATTTTTGAGAACACCGTGTAGCGTGTCTCCAAATAAACAGAAAAAACAGCATTTTGGGCCTGAAACGTTTTTTTATAAACAGAAGTTTTACAGCTCTGTTTGACAAATGAAATCTTAGTGAAACAAAGATTGTGAAAATCATAGTAGCTGCCTATACAGATGTTCTAAAAAGTTTAGCTGATATAAGTGTAATGGCAATATTTCTTCTTCTTTTTTTTTTTTTTTTTTTTTTTACTTTCTCCACTATTCCAATATTTTCTTCAATAATTTATCATGAAAACTGATTTGAGTTTGTCCAACAGGTCTTTTTTTCTGCCCAGTAAAACAAAACAGGAAATTCTTCTCCGAATCAGCAGGTGTGCAAAATGTCAGCAATGAATTAATATGGCACAACAGAAACATCTGCCAACAACTTCTGTTTATCTTAGCCTTTTGCAGATGACCTATGTTTGTAAAAAGGGCTGATACCAAAATTAAAACTCTGTGCATCCCTAATTTTTTTTATGTCCATATGTCACGTTTTTTTTTTTAATATATTTTTGTCCTCTGGAAAATACATAGACGCCCTTTTAAGTGCTGTCAACTGCATACTAAGATGTCCTTGGCAAAGAAAATTTTCTTGTCATTTCTCTACTATGACCCATTTTATTTTTGAACTTATTCCAACAGTGTTTCGGTTGCAGTTGTGACCATGTTGAGCTAGTGCTGTTACTATAATGACAATATAAGAAGAGGCAGTCATGAGTTTTCTTGCCAGTGTCATTTTCATTATAACTAAGGAAATTATGGACGCTGCATCCAGATGCAGATATAGGACTTTTTGATTTGATTTGTTGACATTACAATATAGAACATTTTCCCACATTTTTCACAAAGAACTCATTGAGTACTGACTGGATTTTGATGAAAATTTCACACAATGCTGATCATGGCACAAGGGAGAAGTGGTTTGATGTTGGTGATCTAATCTGGATTTGGATCAAGTCATTTGTAAGGACTCATTAACTGTGAGAGATGGGGCAGTTTTCCACATTTTTGAAAATGATCTCTGTTGGCAATGCCTTGGTGGAGGTTTATGCTTTCTGCGTGTTCCTAGTATATCAATACTTTTCCATCTTTCAAGAGTTTAGAGCAGATAATCTTAACCAAACTGAAACAAGCTGCAAGTACACATCCTCTGAGGAAAGTTTTCAAAATGAGGCTGCACCAGCGATTGAACCATATTCCTTTCCCTCCCCTGTGATTTCTGTTCCTTGCTGGCCCAAAACCTTGATATCCAGTCATTTGTTAGAGATCTGCTGACAAGCAAAGTGGGAAAAGGCAGTGGAAACAAAAGAACAGACCTGTAAACATGCAGGAGGACAAATAAACCTCAGTTTTTACCCAATCTTACCCCCCCCCCCCCTTCTGTCACACACTAGGATCTTCAGTCCATCACACATCACTGCTCAGTGGCACTTAGGCCAACAATAAAAGAGCAAATGCATATGCATAGGCTTTTATCATGAATATTAATAATACATAAAGTTAATTGGATGTGTTTTTTAGCCTCATGAATATTCAGCAGCAGATATTATAAAGAATGAAACTGCACTGCATTTCTTATTCATTGTCACTCACTCTTTCTCGCTCTCTCTTTCTTTCTAATTGTCTTTAAACACTGGATGTTAGCTGTGACCTTAGGTTGCAGGATTGAGGCAGTTTGTGGAAGTGCTTAAGCAACAAACTAAATCAAATGTGCTTTCTCTTTCCCTCTGACAGGCAAACGTGTAATTATGGCAAGTGTTTTTTTTACAGCTCCGGTATTCTGCTTTAAAATACCAGAATAAATTCAAGAATTACTGCCAAATCCTTGAAATTCTGTTTCACAGGACAATAGAGCTGACAGTGAAATAGCTAAGTAGCAGAAAATTGGCTTGACAAGCAACTTACTTTAACATAATAAGGAGCTGTTTACTTCACAGTGCTCTATGAATATGAAATTATGTTTGCGTGTCTGTTTTTGTGTTGCATGCCTGTAATGAGTGTCTACTTTTACATGCCTCGTCTTTGTGTCTCTCTTCTCACCTGCCTTCATGGCACATTGAGGAGCTGATAGAGCCCCTCAGAAACAAATCACACCAGCAGAGCAGTAATTTCACAGGTCACAGCCCAGGGTTAGCGCCAGTGTGTGTGTGCGAGAGCGAACGAGGGGGTGAGAGTTGAGATGGGTCAATAATTCCTCCAGGCCTTTTTCTCAAGCACCAGCTGGTCCCTTCACACCAGCTTCGGTCTAATCAGGCAGGCTGACCCCAACTGCTCAGGGCTCA